>CAUYUJ010016083.1:987131-994526 GCA_963575745.1 Prorocentrum cordatum | reverse complement strand
CCATCCCCCCTGGGTCTGCCTCGCTCCTCGTCCCGCCTCGTCCCGCCTCGTCCGTCCCGCATCGGCTGCCCTCGTCCCTCCTCGTCCCCCCTCCTGCCCCCCCCCCCCCTCTCCCCTTGTGCCCCTTGTCTTCCTGGCCGCCTCGAGCCTGGGAGGGGGCCCCCCTCCCCGCCCTGGTCGCCCCTGCACTCCGCAGGTGCTGGAGCTCCTGGACTCGCTCTACGCCAAGGTCGCGGGGGACAACGGCGGCAGCGGCGGCGGCGACGACGGCGACGGCGACGACGACGGCGGCGGGGGTGACGACGACGACGACGACGACGCCTGCCACGACTTCGGCTACGACGACGACGACGACGACGACGACGACGACGACGACGACGACGACGACGACGACGACGACGACGACGACGACTTCGACGACGACGACGACGACGACGACGACGACGACGACGACGACGACGGGGGGGGCGCAGGGCGGAGGTCGGGGCACGATCGGCGCTGTGGGGGCCTCGTTCTTGCTTTTTCGGCAGGTTTGCGCCGTGTCGATGCGACTGCGACCCCAGCGCGGGCGTTCCAGATGGAGCGCCGGCGTTGGCCCCAACTCGTCCAATATGGAACGATCTGGCGATCGAAGAGCCGCCGATCGGTCGAGATTGAACAATCCACGCGGTGTCAGAAATCAATGCTGAGGTCGTCACAGCACGAACCTGCCGACGTTTACGTTTTTTTAGTAGCTTGATTGTGTTGGTATTTGTTTCGCGTATTGATTATTAGTCCTACTCTTACTTACTTTCCAGCCACCCGTCGCCGTTGCGAAAGGAGGTATTTGAGGTGAAGCACTTTTTTGGCTTCTCGGGGAATCGTGGAACTCGGGTTTTCCGGAGCTTCTGGTTAGCCGCAGGTTCTTGTGGTCCCAGCGTGGATCTGAACAGTCAAGTTGTTGCGATACGTTTTCAGCGGGAGTTCATGTCAAATTCCAGACTAGCTCCAGTCATTTTCTCAAAAAGGAAACGGGGAGGGCGACGATGGCGGCATTTGCGAGCATCAACCATCATCAGCATCATCCACAGGTCGACATGGATGATACGAGTGGCAATGATGTCGGCAAGAAGGCCAATGATGAGGGTGGCTACGATCGCCAGTGTGATGGTCATTCCATGACGAACGTGAGGAGCAAGAGGATAATTATGAGGGTGAGGAGGCGGGGCGCTTGGAGGAAGGTTGGAGGAGAAATGAAGGTTACGTGTGAGGATGAAGAGAGGGAGGGGGACGAGGCACACGGGAGACAGCAGGGAGAGGGAGTGGATGATGATGATGCTGCTGCTGATGATGACGATGCTGATGATGATGATGATGATGATGATGATGACGACGACGACGATGATGATGATGATGATGATGATGATGATGATGATGATGATGCTGATGATGATGATGATGCTGATGCTGATGATGATGATGATGTTGATGACGATGATGATGATGCTGCTGATTATTCTGATGATGCTGATGATGATGCTGATACTTATGATGGTGATGGTGATGATGATGAAGCTGATGATGATGCTGATGCGGTTGCTGATGCTGATGCTGATGATGCTGATGATGATGAGGAGGAGGAGGAGGATGAGGAGGAGGAGCAGGAGGAGGAGGATGAGGATGAAGATGAGGATGAAGTGGAGGACGATGATGAATGCCCGCAGAGACCCCGACAGCGACTGCCCCAGTACCAGAATCCTCCGCTCCTGACAATGAGGAGGATGAAGGCGAGAATAAGGATGGGAATGCGGGAACGGAGGAAGAGGAGGAGGCTTGGGCAAGGAGGAGGGGGATGTGGAGGAGGAGGAAGAGGAGGAGGAAGAAAAGGATAGCGAGAAAGACAAAGTGTACCAGTGTGTCTCGTGGTCGGAGTAGGAGGACGGAGACCACGACGACGACGACCTCGACGACAGCAGCGAAGACGGCGGCGGTCACGACCGCGACGACGGCGTCGACGTCGACGCCGACGACGACGACCACGGCTTCGACCACGGCGGCGGCGGCGGAGGCGACGGCGACGACGACGACGACGAATCTGAGGACGGCGGCGGCGACGGCGACGACGGCGGCGGCCCCGTGGAGAGCGGCCTCGCGCCGAGGTGGCGGCCGAGGGCGACGCGGAGGCGAAGGCCTTTGTCGATGCGCGGCGGCCGGCGCCCTTCCCGCCGGGCGGCTCCGTCGCCCTTGAACGCCACGGTTGGGAAAACGTAATTCGAGCAGTGGCGAAGCGTCCTGGCTCGCCTAACGTCATACCAAAGAATGTTCTAATAACCTTTTCTGATCTGCACGAGATGAACGCTTCTGGCTGAGTTTGTTTTTTCTTAACTCATCGGGTTTATGTTCTAAGAACGTTGTTTTTGTTATTGGAACACGTTCGGGTTCTGAGAGCATTTCGTGGTAGGCCTGTAGGAATACCGGACGGTCGGTCCCTGCTCAATTAATCGAAGAAGGGAATGAAACGCCATAAACATAAGCTTTTGGCTCTCCGCGCGGATTTCTTGGATCCGCGCTGGGGCCCCCCGGTGGCGCCTTCGGCGCCGCCTCCGGCGCGTTCCGCGCGCCAGGGAGGGGGGTCCAGCGCAGATACAAGAAGTCTGCGCGGAGCGCCAAAAGTTCATGTTTATAGCGTTTATGTTTCTTCTTCTTCTTCTTCGTCTTTTTTTCTTCTCTTTTAAACGCCACGATCGGGAAAGCGTAATACTCGAGTTCGCCAGGTTCTCCGTACGTTTTTTGACCAGCCCGCCTTTGATTTTGACGGTCCAGTTCTCGTAGGACGTTTGCGGCGGGAGATCGCGTCAAATTTCAGAATGGGTTTCGTCATTTTCATGGCAGAAAGCCCTGGCCGTTTGCAGCCAGCTCAGCCAGCTCAGCTTCAGCCAGCTGCCCCCCTGGCGGTAGGTTCTGATCCCGCGCTCGGTCGCTGTGTAATTAGGCTCGCGCGTAGCCCGCTCGACCTTTCGGACGCCCCATGCGCTTTCGTTTGCGGCCGCGACCAAAAAACAGTATCCCCACCAGCCCATCCAGAATTGATTGCCCGTTTTCTTGAGGCCTCTTTGGAGGCTATCTAGAGCCATGCTCGGCTAGAGGCTGTCGGAGGCTATCTTGAGCCATGTTCGGCTATCTTGGGCCATCTTGAGGCTGCCTTGAGGTTTCTTGGAGGTTTGTCGGAGGCTATCTTGAGCGATGCTTGACTATGTTGGACCATGTTGAAGATCATATTTGCCTATCTAGGGCCCTCTTGGAGCCATATTGGGCCGAAAAGGGCGGGGTGGAGGGTCTTTGAGGAGAGGCTGGGAGGCCTCTTGGGGTCATCTTGGGCTCCATAGGCCTTCGTGGGGCTCTTTTGGGGGAGTCTTGGGGCCCTCTTGGGGCTCTTTGGGGGGTCTGGGAGGCCTCTTGGGGCCGTCTTGGGCACCATGGCCCAAACAAATGGGGGGAAGAAATTCGCCCCCCCCCCCCCCCCTCGGAGGCTCAATAATGGCGTCTTGGGGCCGTCTTGGAGCGCTCTTGGGCGCCTCTTGGGCGATCTTGGAGCCGTCTTGGGCCTTCTCGGGCCCCTCTTGGGGCTCTCTTGGGCAATCTTGGAGCCATCTTGAGGCTTCCAAGGCACATCGGAAGCGAAAAGGCGAGCATGCCAAAAACATTGGTTTTCCCCAGGCTTTTGAAGGATTTTGGCATCTTGGAGGGCGCCGTGGAGGGCTCGAAGGGCACTTGGATCCGTCTTGGGGCTGTCTTGGGGACTCTTGGAAATATGTCTGGGGCTATCTTGACCCATCTTGAGGTAACATGGGCCATCTTGGAGGCCATCTTGCGACTTTGAAAGCCTCTTGGAGCAATCTTGGGCCATCTTGGACGCTATAACGCCTCGCGGCGCGCCCCGTCCAGGTCCAGGGGAGGGGGTAGGGGGAGGGGTTTCAGTGGAAGAGAGAAGAAAACAAACGCGTTATACCACCTAAGCCCAGAGTTTTTTTTCGAGACTTTCATTGCATACGCGTGGGCACCCTCGCCTCCATCGGCGTGGTCAGCATTTGCACCGTCAGTGGCCTTGCCGTCGTCACTATCATCATCGTCACCAGCATCGCTCTTATCATTATTGTCTCCTGCTGTGGTCGACGTCGCCATGATGCCGCGCCCGCCCCACTCACCGATTGTCACTGAAGTGCCCGCACGTCAGCGCTGCTTGCGAAACGCGCCGGGGAACTCCCATCGGTCAGCGCCGTCGCGGCCGCGCTGGTCGCGCCCAACTCGTCGGCCGCTCTGCGCGCGAGCCTGCGCGCGCTAGCGCGGCCGCAGCGATGCGCCAGCCGGCGCTTAGCAGGCACCGCAATCGCCGTCGCATAGATTTTGCAAGCCAATTTAATGGTGGGTGGGTGTGAGGATCTCGCGGGCAAGGGCGTTACACATATTCAGTATATATATGTGTGTGTATATCAAGCTACTGTGCCACATCCATCGCACCGGATACATTGCACCAGGGAGGCTGCACCACATATCGTGCACCACATCGACTGCACCACACATATATATATAGCATCTCATATGTTGCACGACGCATGTCGAACGTTTTCTAGTTTAGATCGCGAAGCTTACGCCAGGTAGCTGACATATCATGGATCGCACACAGACATTGATTACACCATGTAGCTTACGTTACAATTATGGCATCATATCGATTGCGCCACATCTACTGCACCACGTTGACTGCACCACAATGGTTGCACTGGGTACGCAACGTACACCACATCGGGTGCACCACATCTGTATTGCAGCACGTTCGTTGTACCTCGTAGTTCGCATCACATATACTGCACAACGTAAATCCCACAGATAATGCACAATATATGATGCACCACATAGTGTACATCATGTATATCGCACCGCATAGTGTCCACCACTCCGCTTGCACCACATAGAATGCGCAACCTCGAATGCAGTACATGGATTGCACCACGCCTACTGTTCGATACAGCATGCATCACATACATGGATTGCACCAGACAGGTTGCACCACAGAGACTGCTTGAACACACTGGGTCCACTCCGACCAACATTTGGATTAAAGTATCATAGGGGCGGGGAAATTCGGGGACGCTGCCCCGATGCATGCGCGCAGGGCGAGTCATCGGGCAAAGCAGACGGAATAACTTTCTCAACAAGTATATATGTGATGCTAACTCGGGCAGGTTGCACAAAGGCAGGGAACACACAATCAGCATTATCATCACTATCATCACTACCGTCATCGTCTCCATCACCATCGTTTTCGTCATCAACGCCGTCATTACCATTGTCATCATCATCATCATCATCATCATCATCATCATCATCATCATCATCACCAGTCTCATGATCATCATTCCCAGTGTCATCATCATCATCATTTTCATTATCATGATCGCCGTCTCTATCGTCACATCTTTTTTCATCACCAGCAGCATCATACCATAATCGTCAACATCATCACCATCATCAGCAGCACCATCATCAGCATCGTTCTCATGTTCAGTACCGTCGTTACCATCATCGGCATCAGCAGCATCCCCACCATCGTCACAAACACATCATCACCCCCACCATCATCAGCATAATCATCCTACTCATCACCAGCAGCACCATCCCTCTTCATAGCAGGCATCATGATGGGTGGGCCTTGCCGGCCCCGCAGCTTTTGCGGCGGGGGCCCAGCGGAGTTCACCAACTGGTGCGACGACGCGGCGAGCAACAAGCGCAACGAGATCACCACGGGCGAGTCGAAGAAGGCCGACCTCGAGGCCCGCCTAGTCGTCGCCCTTGCCGCCGTCTTTGTCGTGGTGGTCCGACGTTTCGTCTTCCTCTTCCTCTTCCCCCTCACCGTCGTCGTTGACTTCCCCTCGTCGTCGTCCTCGTCAGCTTCACTCTCATCGTCCTGCTGCTGCTGTTCCTCCTCTTTTTTCTTGTCTTATGTTCCCTCCTCGGTCTTCTCCACTTCCTCCTCGTAGTCCTTCTCTGTCTTCTCCTTCGTGGGGGGGATTGCCTCGCAGGGACAGCGTGCTGTTCGGCGATCGATGTGGCACACCATCTGTCCAACCGCCAACCCTGTGTTGCGAGTGTGATGGGACTGTCACTTTTCCGGGCACGTCTCCCGTGAGTACCCAGACCGCCCTCTTCGGGCGAGCGGGCTCGTGCCCGACCCCACTTGTCCCTCCTCCCCCTGCCCACACGGAGTTCTCCCACGAAGGAGGCCTCTTCGGCTCCCTCGAGCGTGCTTATACTTCCCCGGCCTTGAGGGCTGGATCCGGGTTCGCTGCTACTTCTGTCTTGCTGCCAGCTGTGGTCGGGGAGTTGTGTGCGCTGGCGTCTGGAACCGAGTCCAACTTGGAGCGTGTGGCCTTCTCCCACTTCCTTTGCAGTCTGTGCCTGCAGCTGAGCTGTGCACGTTTGCGTTCGCAGACCAGTTGCTACCCAGGCCCTTTGGGTCCAGTTGAGCTCTACACCGACAGTCAGTGGGCAATCGACTTATGGTTCAAGCCTGAGGGCCAAACGTGCGCACGAAATACGGCTCATCGCGAATCTTGGTCGAGAGTACCTGCCAGAGCTGAGGACATCGGGTATGATCACATTCGGGTGGTCAAAGTGGCCGCTCATCAGTCTCTCGGTGGCCTTCATCGTGTGGATTTGTTTTTGGCCAGCGGCAACTCCCATTTGTACCCTTTTTGCGAAACGAGGTGCGAGGGTGTACCCACAGGATTCGCCCGCTGAGACGCGGGTTCAGGAAGCCGAGCTGTTGATTCGGATCCTTGCTGTATAATCAACATAGTAGAGTGATAGCGTATTGCTTGTCTGAGCTCACGCTGCCCTGGGCCCCGAATCATGTAGTGTTGGTCTTCCAGCAAAGACTGGGGGGAGCTGGCAAAGCACCCATGCCCCCTGCCACAATGGACAGATTACGTCGTGCGGCAAATGGGGCAACCTGTATTCTGTCGCCAATGTGGAGCCCCCGCTCGCCGACCAACGTATCACACCTCCCGAGGGCTTGTGTTAAGTCGGGCCTGTCCCTCTACAGGAGAATGTTCAAACATAGTAAAACATAGTCTGGGGACTATTTCGAAACCATCCTGTGGTGTTGGGTCCCCGTTTTGAAGCGACAGCGCCCCGCGTCTCACCTCCTCCCGCTGTCACCTCCCTCCTCCCTCTCCTCCCTCCTCCCATTCCTGCTTCTGCTCGCCGCATGTTCACCGTGTCGGCACACCCCTCACGAGGATCGTGGCCCCATAGGGAGCTGCACCGAAGGTCCCAGCGGTTGGGTTTGCATGCGCCCACCCGCCCATTTCGGCACATCCTTCACGAGGATCGTGGCCTCACAGGGAGTCCACCGAA
>CAUYUJ010016083.1:959631-982131 GCA_963575745.1 Prorocentrum cordatum | reverse complement strand
CGTCGTAATCGTCGTCGTCGTCGTCGTCGTCAACGTCCTCGGGTGGAAGCAGTCAGAAGCCATGCGCGGGCGTGGCTGATCCGAACGGGCGGGTGCCGCGCCCGCGCGAGGCCCAGCTTGCAGCGCGAGGGGTGCGCGCTGGCTCCGTCAAGAGGAGGCGGAGTAGGAGGAGGAGGAGAAGGACGAGGAGGAGGACGAGGAGGAGGACGAGGATGAGGACGGGGAGGAGGACGGGGAGGAGGACAGGGAGGAGGAGGCGGAGGAGGGAGGAGGGAGGAGGGAAAAGGAGGGGGGAGGAGGGAGGAGGGAGGTGGGAAGGGAGGATGGAGGAGGGAGGAGGGGAGGAGGGAGAGAGGAGGAGGGAGGAGGGAGGAGGGAGGAGGGAGGAGGGAGGAGGGAGAAGGAGGAGGAGGAGGAGGAGGAGGAGGAGGAGGAGGCAGGAGAAGGAGGAGGCAGGAGGAGGAGGACCGGTGTGCTCGATGCCGGCGTGAAGAGTTGCCCGGGTCGCCCGCGGGGGCGCGGAGGGAGCCCGCGCGCTTTGCCCATCGCGGCGCGCGGCGCGCGAAGGACGAGTCGGGCCAGGCAATGCGTGCTTCGCACGTGCGCTGGCAGGAAGATCCAGTGTGCGTTATTCAAGCTTTTCGGGGGCGGCAAAGAGGGGGGTGATGACTAGGGGGGGTGGATATCATGGCGTTGGCCATGATTTTTCCCCAGATTTCATGGCGCCTCTTCTAGATTCATTACGTATCTGGCCGCCCCGCTGGGCCGCGCACATGCCGCCGGTCATGATTTGCACCCCCCCCTCTTGGACACCCCCCTCTTGGCCGCTCCCGAGATCCAGTGTGCGTTATTCAAGCTTTGTGTGCGTCCGGGGATATCGAGAGGAGAAAGGAGGAGGCGAGGACGGCAGGGAGAGGCGCAGCGCGTGTGGCGGCTTCTGGCGCCGTGGCAAAAAGGCGCACACACGGGCTGCGAGGAGCGACGACACGGCCCAGACGAGTGCGGGCAGGAACCAGCTGTTCAGAGTAAACCTTGGCATCGCTCGGACGTGTGCTTGTTTTCCTTCGGCGAGGACCCTTGAGGAGCATCCTTGATCATGTGGCGAAAAAACCACGCACGACCCCCCCCCAAAACACGGAATGGACGTCCGAGCGATGTCCATAGACGCGCCAGACATCGCGGTGACTGCGAATCCTCGGGCGGGCTTCTGCAGGGGCGCAGGAGGGATGCCGAAGAGGAAGGGGCAGGAGGTGCACCCGGAGGGAGGCCACGAGGCTGATGAGGGCCAAGGTCAGGCTCGAAGGGAGAGCGCGTTCGCCCATCGACGCGAGCATGAGTGAGGAGCCGGTGGCAGGCAAGGCGTTGGCAGAACTGGGGCGGGATCGACCCACCAAACACGAGACGCACTTGCAGGCCGCGATCGTGAGTGCGAGGCAGGAATCGCCCCCACCTCCAGGCCACTCCCTGGCCGCCAGCCCTGCGTCAGGTGCTGCCTGCTGGCAGCCGCCTACGTGCCCGCGTGTCTGACGCTCTGCAAGGACCAGCGGAAGGCCACGGTGGGAACTTGGAGGAAGACGGAAGGACGCTCTGGCTGGATCCACGCCCTGCTCCAGAGCGGGGCTGGCAGGAACGCGATGAGCGGGAATGAAAGCGTCCGGTCACGGCGAGGGTGCAGCTCAGCCTGCGCAAGAGCAGCGATCACTGGCCTGAGTGCATAGGACGGCTGCCTGCTCGAGCACGTTCTCCAGGAGGGCTGGCGCGCGAACCTCTTCGGGAGGTGGCGGGGGCAGAACCGCAGTGTTTCTTATTTGTGCCGGTCTGAGCAGCACGACGAACGGCGCTGCAAAACGGCGAGGATTCTGGCAGAGGGCAGCATGCACGCAGCCAACGTGATATCAGACGCTTTCGTCTCGCTGGCGCACCTGCAGGCGGAGAAGCAGAGGGAAGATGAGGCAGGAGGGCGACGCGACGGTCGCGCGGCTGTCGAAGAGCACTGCCCCCGCTGCGGAAGGGGCGAGGCGCCAGACTTCGAGCGCGTGGTCTGTCGCCGCGAGTCGGCCAGCAAGCCACAGGGTCGACTCCGGGATGTGTTTCGCCGGCGCCTCCTCTGGCCGACCGGCCCAAAGCGCGGGAAGGAGGTGGATGCCAGCCTGCTTTGGCGGGCCGTCGCAGGCAGGCGATCCCGGAGGAGCGCCACGGGAGGAGAACGCCCGAGGGCGCGGGCAGCACGCGCCCAGGGGGTCGGGGCAGACTGAGGCGGTAAAGGGGGTGACTGCGCAGAGGAGGAGCAGGAACGCACAGCGGCAACAAGAGGGGAGACACGCAGCAGGCAGGAGGGAGAGGTGTAATTAACGTGAGGGCGCGCCTATTTCAATGTGCGCTGGCATGAACTTGTCGTGTGCAGTCCTCAAGCTTGCTTGTGAGTCCGAGGGTTTTGATAGCAAGATAACATCGAGGAGAGGAGGAGGAGGCCGAGACTGAGGGAAGATCTATAGTAGGGGTGATAACAACTCTTTACCATGTAATCACTTATGCCAGATGAGCGCTGACATGAAGTTGCAGTGTATATTCTTCCAGCCTGTGCGGTTCGCAGTGAGGGGAACTCATGTATAGCAACATTGGAACTATCCATGTGTGTGCGTACATGCAGTTGTAGTGTCCATCATCACGCACCCTCTGGTGCGAGGATCGGCGAGCTACGGTGCGCCATGGGAAGGTTACGGGGATCCGCTCCTGGAGCGGACGGCTGGCATGGAGATAAGCTCATTTCGCTCTACTGCTGTGCGGCGGTCTCACTCCCAGCTGACGTCGTCACTTTCATGCTGGACCTGGGCTGCGTACCCACTGAGTGGCGCAATGCGCGGCAAGTAATGCTTTCGAAATGGAAATAACGAAGGACGGAAACGTCGCCGTGCAGGCGCTGCGGCCCATCACCATCTTGAGCTGCTCTTGGCGCCTGCTCGGCAGCGTGCTGCAGCGGCCACCTGACACCCAACCGTGGCAGAAAAAATGGTGGAGGGAAGAGGCCGTAGGTGGACGCAGGGCTGGTGAGGTCTACATGCCGCTCATGAGCCTCATCGACCCCACCACAAGGGGGACTTCATTGCGTCCTACGACTACACATTGGCCTTCGATCAGACAGATCCCAGGCTGGCGGTTGCAGTGCTGAGGAAACTCGGGTGCCCGCGCGGGCTTGCTGCTATCCTGGAACAGGTGGACCGGGCAGCTCCGGCACTTGCAATACCCGGGAGTCACGCTGCGGCGGCCGGAGGAGATGGGCACGTCGCTGCCCCACGGCAGCCCGTGGTCCATGATAGCTGTGGTGGCAGTCCCACACCTGCGAAAGAGCGTGTTCTACCGCTGCTGGCGGAAAACCGGGGGGGGTCACTACCGGTTCGAACCCCTCCCAATACCCCCGCGTCCACCCCCCCCCCCATCCGGAAAACCGGGGGGGTCACTACCGGTTCGAACCCCTCCCCCCCCCCCCAGCTCATCATGAAAAGGAGGGGGGGGTCACTACCGGTTCGAACCCCCCCCCCCCTCGAAAACCGAGTGGGGGTGCGGACAGAGGTGGGGACGGTGTTGGTGGGACAGTGGTGAGGGGACAGCGGGACAGTGGAGGGGACAGTGGGACAGTGGGACAGTAGAGGGCCGGTAGTGGTGGGGACAGTGGTGAGGACAATGGTGGGAACAGGGGGGACAGTGGACAGTGGTGGGGACGGTGGTGGTGGGGACAGTGGTTTGGGCACAGTGGGAATGAGGTGGAAACAATGGGACAGTGGAGGGTACAATGGTGGTGGGGACAGTGGTGAAGGCGGTGGCGAGGACGGCGGTGGGACAATGGGACAGACCTTGAGACTCCAAGGTCGATCTATAGTGCGGGGTCGAACTATAATGCGGGGGTTATACTTTTCTGCGGGTCGATCTATAGTTCGGGCGCGCCGAAAATAGTTCGACCCGCCGTTTTGGGGCAAACGGGGCTTCAGCGCCCATGCTCGCGCTCGCCCCACTGGGAGGGGTCCAACATATAATTGAGCCGACAGCAATGAATGACAACGATACACACAGAAGCGTTCTTTTCAAAGCATGCGCACAATCGGCTGGCCGCAGAACTTAGAGATGCATGCCACCGAAAACGCTCTCATGGACCTCCTTTGGCCCCTCCTTCGGCCAAATGCAGCTACAGATCCACCGAAATCCTCATCCCTATAGTTCCAGTGCTTCGCTGGTTCACCGCCGCCCATGCACAGCTCCAGAAACATGTGCATTTTAGGCTTCACTTTAAAATGGGCAGGAAGCGCGTCTTGCAAAGCGGCCGTCTGCGTGGCAAACTTACTCGAATGCTCTCTAAGAGTGTCCACAGCAAATGGGCGATTGTCAGAGAGTGCCTCGTAACACCGACATAAGCTTTTCATCCCTGCGTGAATGGACGATTCTACAGCTGCCCGCTCGTCGACGCCATACCTCCTATCAAGGAAAGCCTCCGCCATCTCCAATGCCCATGGAACCATGTGCCTGAGCATCCCCGCGCCGCACCTCATCTTAGCCGTCGTTGCTTTTTTTCCTTTCACAACGCCCCGCGTCAGTCTCGATAGGCGGCTGGTCTTCTCACCTGGCGGCTGCCTGTCGTAGAACGCCATCAAATGACCATGTAGTGTGGAGACGCGGCCTTTCTGGGTAGTTCCAGCCACCTTTTTGTGCGTTACAAGATACCATAGCAAACCCCCTATGAAGTCAGCCGCTACTCCAAGATCAACAACGTGTAACCAATCTAGCTTCAGCAACTTTTCGTTCGCATGCGGCACTTGGAAGAGAGGGCACACCTGCTCGCCTGAAACGATAATCTTCGCAAGGACTTCTGGCCATGTGCGTCGGTGCGTTCTCCACGGCGCGTCTCTCCCAGTCTGCGATTTCACCTGCGGGGAGTAGCCAAAAACACTCCTCCTCCTCCTCCTCCTCCTCCACCCCTCCTCCTCCTCCTCCTCCGCCCCCCCTGGAAGGGGCCGCAAAACGACGACGACGCACCCCCTCCCAGAGGGGATTTCCATCCTCCCCTGATGTGTTGCGCTCCCATGGCCTCGTCCTTCTTGATGTTGCACAGGAAGCATACTTCGTCATCTTGCCAGCCAGGTAGCTTGAGCACCTCCTTCATCATCTTCCAGTCCCCTTTGATCTTGCAAAGCACTCCGCCAATTGGTAGGGTTGCATCGGCCACTTGTCGGCGCTTCCTCCAGGCGTCCTGCGCGCCGAAGGGAGAGCCGTCGTGCCGTGCCGCCGGCCAGCGCTTCGCAGCCAAGTGAACAAAGCTCCACTGCACCACTGCAAAAACATCATCAAATGTGTTGGGGCCCACGTGCTCTTTGAGGAACGCTGTGATTGGGACCAGCAGGTTTTTCCAGCGCCCCGCAGCCCCTGGCAACATGAGGCTGATGATCTCTGCGCTCATCGATCGGTCCCAAAAGCAAGGGACCCCGTCCTGCCACACGCCCAGGGCCACCAGGTCGTTGCAACCACTCTCCGCCCTGGCTCTTTGCACGAGGCGCAGAGACACGCCGTCGAGACTCGACGTCTCCAGTAGCACGCTCCGCTCGCCAAAATGATGAAGTTGATGAAGTATTTCGTGAGGAAGCATCATCGCTAAGTCCATCAGTTGTTCTGTTTCAGACTTGGGGTCCCAGCCCCTCACCTGGCAGTGATAGAGCGGAGGCCACCCTTTCCTGAAGAAATCCCGCCTGAACTTCCTGGCAGCGTTTTACATGCCCGACGTTGACTCCGTAGTGTGCAGGTCGGAGAGACCTGTCGCAGATGCAGAGACGCAGTCATTGATCAGCTGAGCGCCGCGCTGCCCGCTGACCACGCTGCTGCTTATCAGGTCCTGCACGTTCGCTCTCAGCCGCCTCTCCGGCGGCAAGCCCAACCTGTCACAGGGCAACCGCCGTCTGGGAAGCATCCCGCGGGGCCCGCGGGAGACAGGCGCGAGCGCGGCGGCCTTGAGCCACTGCAGTGGCTACGGACATGCGCGGCTGAGGCAAGGAGCCCTTGCCCTTTCCCGCGCCCCTCCTCCGCGCCCTCCTTCAATCCCTTTCATGCCCCTCCCCTCCTGCTAGTCCCTCTCAATGCAGTTACTGCCGATGATACCAAGCCCCCCTCCCCCCCGCCCCCCCCCTCCCATTCGCCCCTGCGATGAGGGGGGCTTCTTTGCTGGCAAACCCAGAAACATGCGGCCCCTCACGAAGGGGCACCCCTGGCAGAGGAAGCGGCAAGTTCTCGTTTTCCCATGGGCGTCGGAAAGGCAGCGCTGCATGCGCGTCGTCGGGCGAGGCAGAGCATCTCAAACCCTACTGCATATATGCATGTAAATACTGATATGTAGATGTAGATGTAGGGCCGCAGCTCAATTGAGGACCTTCTTGAAGCGCTTGACCGAGAGCTGAATGCCCTCGTACATGTGCTCGTGTGTGTTGTAGGCGGCCTGGACCTCATTCTTCAGCTTATCGTACATGTCCGTGTCCTTGCCGACAGAATCAGCGCCCTCAATTTTCGCAATCAGAACCTCCATCGCCGTCTCGTGCTGGTCCGCATTGTCCACGCACTTCTTGCACTCATTGGCCCAGTTCTGGAAGCTCTGAAGGTCCTTCTGATCCTGATCCCCAGCCTTCGCGAGCAACTGATTCTTCGTGTGTTTTAGGAACTTCAGCTCCTTCTGATACTTGACCAGCATTTACCTTGGTAGGGATCATAAACAAGCAATGCGCCGACATGCTTTTCAACGCAAACAACGCACGACAGAACGGATACGAACCAGTTTCTATCGCCATCCCCTCCAGGAGGGGCGGCGGGGGCGTGGCGGGAGAGAGGGCCCCCCTCTGGGAGGGGTCTGGCAGAGCACCAGAGATGGAAGGGCAGGGGGCGGCTGCCGAGGACGGCGCGCGATCTCGTCCTTCTTACTCACGATCTCTGGCCAGTGCGGATTCTCGATCTTCACCTCGCCGCCCCCACCCGACCCCGAAGCGCAGGACGACGGGAGCTCGGCCATCCTGATGCCTGCAGCTTCGAGTTGCTTCAGGTTCTTCAGGTTGGACGTCCCCTTGAAGGTGCGCGAGTCCTTCGTCACCAGCTGGTCATCGTCCATGTTGCGCTCGACGAAGTACCACTCCTTCCACAGAGGCCTGACATCTTCCTTGATGGGGAATTCTTCTTTGGTGCCATGCTCTTCGCTGTTCTCCTCCCACCATTCCTGCACGAAGGCAGTGGCTTCCTGGATGTTCGCAAAGTCTTTGATGGTGAGGTTCTTGAGGGCCAGTGCCTGCGATGCATTCCGGTGCCCTCTCTTGGCAGAGCGCGCGTGCACCTCTTCATTCGTGCATCTCTCTTCGAAGGTGGCCAACCAGTCAAGTGTCTTGTCCTTGTCACCCGCGAAGGTCTGCAAGAAACGCTTCCGATCGGCTGGGTCCTTCATCCCGTTCCAAAGCGCCTGGGCTGCTCTGGCGGATTCTGCTGTGCTCGTAGGTTTCCCGCAGCCGTCCTTCTTCTCCGACTGGTACTTGAGCCACGCCCTCATCTTGTCGGCCTCCTGCTTGTCGAGCCCGTGCCCCTTCGGGGCCGCCTTCGACTTCTTCGCCGCTGGTGCGCCCTGGCCCTCGATCTTCTTCTTCGGCGCCATGCTGCGCAACGGTGCGAGGAGAGTGCCCAGCAGGAGCAGAGGAGAGACTACTCCTGGGGCGGGCATGGCTGCCGCGGGACTGACCCCTGAAATTTGGGATACAGCAGCAAAATCGAAATGCCCTGCGGCAGCCGAAACGCCTGCGAATGGAAAGTAGATCGTCGGGGGCCTTCCCCGCGCACTTCAGTGGTGCGTGTGGGTGTGGTGTGGTGCTGTGGGTGTGGCGTGTGTGGTGGTACATTTCAGTATCGTCGAGCCTTCCCCTCAGCCAGGGGTTCGTTTCTCTCCCCTCGAAGGGGCTCGCAACCCACGCGGTCGCCTCCCCCCCCTCGAAGAGAAGGGGTGCTACCTCATCAGCGGTGAGGCGGGGATGGGGGAGGGGATGTGCCAGGGCCTCCCCCTCAGTAAGGGGTGCGCGCCCCCTCAAAAAGGGGCACCCCCCTCTCTGGATTGCTTTGCGCGGCAGGCAAGCACAGGGGCCCGAACGACTCACCCATGATGCAATGCTACTGCTCCCCCCTGCTGCCCCTGCTCACGCTGCCCCCCCTCATTAAAGGGGCTCACCCTCAGTGAAGGACGGCGGTGCCCCTCCGCAAGGGGCCCGTCAAAGATGTTTCGGGGGCCCCCCCCAATCAGGAACACCGCGCCCCCCCAACCCCCCTAGGGGGCCCGCCAGATACGGTCCAGCCCCGCCCCCTCCCCCCCCCCCCCCACCCTCAGCCAGGGGCGTTTCGCCCCTCAGCGGGACTCGTCTGGCCCCCATGCAGCGAGGGGGGGTGCGCTGCAAGCGACCTTGAGAGAGATTCTCTTAAGAGAATTCTCTTCAGAGAATTCTCTTAAGAGAATTCTCTTAAGAGAATTGTTGGTTTTGCCTGAGACATCCACACAATTCTCTTAAGAGAATTCTCTTAAGAGAATTCTCTTAAGAGAATTCTCTTAAGAGAATTCTCTTAAGAGAATTCTCCAAAGAGAATTTCCCCTTAATATAATCGGTTTCGTGATCGCCCGCCCCCTCTGCCAGGGGCAGCCGCGCGCGCCCCTGCAATGAAGGGGCCGCAGTCAATCAGAGCACCCTCAACCCGCACCGCCTCTATTCTGGCGCGAGAGGCCGCGCAAATGTATATGGATGTCGGCGCCGTCGCCGACGCGGTCGCCCCGCGGCTCAGGGCGCGCCGTCCTGGGGCGGATGGGGGTGCAGGAGGAAGATTGACAAGGAGGAAGAGCAGTAGCAAGAGGGATATGGACAAGGAGGAGGGCGGGCGACAAGCAGGAGCAGGAGGAAGAGTGACCAGGAGGATGGAGAAGCGGTCCTAGCCCCTCTTAGAGGTCGCCTTCGGGCGCTTGCCCTTGTCCTTCTCAGTGTCCTTGTCCTGGTCTTTGTCGCCCCTCCCTCCTTTCGAGGGTCTGCCCCCCGCCTGGTCCGCGCGGGGCCTTTTTTTTTTTGCTTTGGGGTCCTTCTTTTTGTTGTCTGCGTTCTCCGCGTCCGCCCTGGCTGCGTCCGCCGTTGCTGCGCCCGTCTCTGGCTGCTCTGGTGTTGCCGCTTCTGGCGCTGCCGTCTCTGCCGCCTGCCGCTCCTCTGCCTCTCGTTTCTGTTTCTGCTCCGCTTCCTCCTTTGCCCGCGCTGCGTCCTCCGCATCCTTGGCAGCCTTGGCCGCCTCTTCCGCCCTCCGTGCGGCCGCTCCGGCAGCCAGCAGCCTCGTCCTCGCCTGCGCTTCGGCGGCCTCTGCTGCCCTCTGCAGCTCCAGGCGGGCCTCTGCCTCCCGCCTCAGCGCGGCGTCCCTCTGCTGTTGTTGCGCCCGCCTCAGGCGGATGATCTCCTGCTCTGCCCTGCGCCCCTGCTCCTGCCGAAGGCGCTCCTTGTGCCTTTCGACGCCCCTCTGCGCCGCCTCCGTGCGATTCAATGCCCGCAAGAGCCTCCGATGCTGCCTTGCGTGCTCTTCCTCTAGCCTCATCAGCTCATCAGGCTCCTCTGACTCCGCTTCCTCCTCCATGCCCTCTTCCTCCTCGCCCTCATCCTCCTCTTCTTCCTCCCCCTCTCGGGCTCCGTCGTCGGAGGCGTCAACCTGCATTGCTTCGGCAGGAGCTGCCGCTGCTGCTGCTGCTGCGGGCGGGTCTGCTGCCGCGGGTGGCGGTGCTCCTGCGAGCGGCGCTGCTGCGGGGGTCCAGCCGCTGCTGCTGCTAACAGTGCTGCGGGTGGCGGGCCTATCGGTGGCGTTGGCCCCCCTGCGGGGGCGGCGGCTGCGCTGCTGTTTCGCTCTGCTGCTCCTGTCGGGGAACGAAGTAAGCTCACCCCCATGAGAGGGGCCTCTCCTTGCGTTTATTCGGTCCCCCCTCGTTTATCCCCTCGAACAGGGGCCCTCCCTTCTTGGCAGCGCGGGGCAGAGGGGGGGGTGCGGTCCTGCAGCAGGCCGACCAAGACCGCCTCCCTGGTATCGCACCTCCGCTGCCAGTGCCTGGCAGGCGCAGAAAACTGACCAGGATAAACATTGAGAAAATCAAAACATCAAACCGACATAACTTCATTCCTCAATGTTTGCGGGTTCCCCCCTCCCCACCACTTGCACCCTTGCGTTGCCTGGCTCTGGCGACCTCGCTCTTGCCGCCCCTCCACCTCCTCCCGTTGCGGTCGCGGTCGCCGTGCTCGTGGAACCCCTGGGTCGCGTGGTGTTCCTGGCACGTCTTGCCAACGCACACCGAGAAGAAGGTGTGTTTGCCGCACTGCCAACACTTCTTGCAGTTCATCTTGCGAAGCCACAAGCGGTGGGACGAGCGGGTGTACCGCTTCCTGTGGTCCTGGAAGTCCAGCATGGATTCCTCCTCCGCCTCGCTGTCGTCGTCGTCGACCTCAAAGACAGGCGCGTGCCCGTCCTGCAGGGTGTCTCTGTAAATCAATCCCTTCAGGAAGGGTCACGGGTCTCTGTGAATGAATCCCCTCAGGAAGGGGAGGTTCCATCGATAAATCCCCTCTGGCAGGGGTCTCTGTAAACGGATCCCCTTCTCTGTAAACGGATCCCCTCAGGAAGGGGCGCCTTAACCACGTGTACCCCCAGCTCCTCGTGAGGCCGCTTGCCGCCGCCACCGCCTTCTGGAGGCAGCCCGCCGCCGCGGCCGCCCGACATCATCATGCCGGAAGCCTGGGGTCCAGAACGGTTGCGGCCGAAAGTTTTTAGTCAGACTCAAAAGGCTAAAATCTGGGGGCCTCGTGGGAGGCCCTTCGGGGGGGATGAATGCAATGGAATGTCATAAGAATTCGTCCAATTTTAAACCCCCCTTTTTTTTGCTAAAAAAGGTGGGTCTAAAACTCGGCTGCTGGATTGATTTTTTATCGCCCAGATGGCCAAACAAGTGGCCGTCACTCTTACTTTTCTCCTCATCCTGCCCCAACTCCCCCCTTGCATTCTGCTTCCGCGCGGCCTGGGGCGCCGAGAGACACATGATGAGCGCCCGCGTGGCCGCGAGCTCGGGGCGGGGGGCTGGCCCCCAAGCGCGCTGGGTGTCAGCTCTGTCGAACGGTTGCGGGTGAAGAACATGAAGGCAAATGGGAGAGGGATGGAACGAGGAGGAAACGCAATGCCATACACATAATGAGCTAGCAGACTGCCGCACCTTTGATCCCCTCCCCGAGGGGTCCCCTCTCGGAGGGGGCCATTGCCCTGTCTTATCGCGAGTGTGCTGAAGCCCCTCTTAAGGGGTTCCCCTCTTAAGGGGTTCCATCACTCGCCAATCCATCGCGCGGTCCCCTCACGGAGGGGCGCCCCTGCGATGAGGGGGTGTCGTCTAGCACTGGAGAGGGCGCTCTGCCAACGGGTATGGCGATGGCAATGGCGATGAAGACGGTAAGGATGATGATGATGGATGCGATGATGAGGATGGATGCGATTAGTCGCCCAAGCGCTGTGCCACTAAGCGCTCAGCCTCCGCCTTAGCAGCTTCCTTGGTGTCAGCCACGGTGCCGTCGACCAAGGCCTTCTTCAGCTCTGCGCCGATCTCCCTGAGCGTGGCCTCGTCCAAGGTGTCCTTGTACTTTTCCCCGCCGAAACTCACAAACTGGTTCTTCTCACCGTGCGTCCGCTTCAACCCGATAGAGTGGCCCCTCTTGTAGTGCATCACGCTGCACCCGCGGTCGGCGTGGCCAGCGGGGGGCCCAGCGCCGACCGAGGGCTCATCTGCAGCATCCACGGGCTCATCGGGTTCCAGCTGCTCTTCCTCCTCCCCCTCATCGTCCTGGTCCGTCTCCGTGTTCGCGGCGGCTGCACTGGGCTTTCTCATTGCAGGCTTCTTTGCCGCTACATGTCCTGCTGGCTTCCCTTTTTTGCACGCTTTCGCCTTCGCCTGCGCGGCTGCCGCTCTTGCTGCCAGGAGGGCGTTGGGCTGCTCCGTCTTCTCCGTCCTGCCGTCGGGATACACGGCATCCAAGAAACCATCGCCTCCTTTCGTCAGTGTTCCCCGCTCCTCCCTGTCTGCGAACTTCATCACCATGCACATCGGCTCGGAGTTGAAATCGAAATACGTGGCCAGGGGATCCTGGGGCGGGTCTCTCACTTGCCCCTCCCGGGCTCCCCTCCCGAAGGGGTTCGGTTACGCCGTGAAAAATCAAAACTGCCCCCCTCCCCCCCCCACCCTGCCCGCCCCCTCCGATCCTCCTTCGGGGCCGCGGCGGGCGGGTCAGCGAGCTCGACGTCCTCCTGCGACGAGAACACCACCATCGGGCTCCACGTGGCAACTATCTGTTTCTTCCCTGCCGGTTTCGGAGGCGGGCTGATGCCGAAGGCGTTCTTGATGACATTGCGCTTGCTGCCCCCATCTGCGCTGGACGACGCGGCGGCCGTGGAAGATTTTGGAGGGTTCATCCCTATGTCGGAGCTGTTGTCGGCGCGTTTTTTGCTCTCTCCTGTGCTTGGGCTTGCCCTGCCAGGCTGCAGCCCCATTGCCACCCCAAGCATTTTTGCGTGCGCTTCCAGCTTCCCCCCCGTCTTGGCGATGTAGAACTTGTTGCAAACACGGCTGAAAGCGTTGGCCGCCTCCTGGCAGAAACGCCTACACTCTTCCTGGTGCATGTTCGGCTTCTGCTTCAACACGACATCCTGGAGGTTCTTCCATTTGACGCGCGTGGTGAGCTGCGCAAGCGGCAAGAGAAACGGCATGTTGTTCTTCATGAAGTCATCTATGCCCCCTTGCAGTTGGCATTTTTCGATGAGATCAATGTGCTGTTTCACGGGCGGCTTCAACTGTTCCTCAGTCACAGAAGAAGCCCGTATCTTCACCTCCGTCTTGCCCTTGACCGTTGCCCACCCCCCGCGCAGTGCGCGCAAGCAAGAGTAGCGCTATGTGCCCTCGAGCCTTCGCAGCTGCGGGATGTTGTAACATGCGCGCAATGTGATGCAGCCGATACCCCTCGCTCAGGGGACGCATGCCCCCTCACTCAGGGGATCCATTAATGCGCGAGCGAAGAAAAGTACGACCTGGCCAAAAATCATGGGTTGGACTATAGTGCGACCCAAGGAAAGTGCCAGGTCGATCTATAGTTCGACCCCGCACTATAGATCGACCTTGGAGTCTCAAGGCTGGGGACTTCTTGTGGGCCTCTTGGGGCGTCTTCGGCGCCTCTTGGCGCATCTTGGGGGCCTCTTGGGGGTATCTGTGGGACCTCCTGGAGTCGTCGTGGTGCCTCCTGGTGATCTGTTGTGGCCCATCTGGGGACCTCTTGGGGCCATATGGTGGACCTCTGGGGGCCTCCTTGGGAGGCTTGTATGGGCGCTGCCCCTCCTCCTGGTGTGACTCGTTCGGGCTCCTCGTGGTGTGAGTCGTTCGAGGCCCGCGACGTGGTGTGAGTCGTTCGGGCTCCTCGTGGTGTGACTGGGTCGGGCGCCTCGTCCTGGTGTGAGTCGTTCGAGGCCCGCGTCGTGGTGTGAGTCGTTCGGGCTCCTCGTGGTGTGAATGGGTCGGGCGCCTCGTCCTGGTATGAGTCGTTCGGGCTCCTCCTTGAGGTGTGAGTCGTTCGGGCTCTTCGTGGTGTGAGTCGTTCGGGCCCCTCCTCCTGGTGTGAGTAGTTCGGGTCCCCCCTCCTGGACAGAGTCGTTCGGGCCCCTCCTCGATGTGTGAGTCGTTCGGCGAGGGGCCCGAACGACTCACACCAGGGCGAGGGGCCCCAGCGACGCACACCACATGCATTCTGGTCCAGGACGTCGCCGTCGTGTGAGTCGACAAAGTCGGTTACGTGTAAGACTGGGGAACGACCGCCTTCTGTCTTGCCTCCCATCGCCTTCTCTCCCTCCTCCTCTTCCTCCTCTTCGGCTCCTAGTCGTAGTAGTAGAAGTAGTACCAATAGGATCAGTTGTAGTACTGGTAGTGGTAGTAGCAGTAGTAGTAGTAGTAGTAGTAGTAGTAGTCGTAGTAGCAGTAGTAGTAGTAGTAGTAGTAGTAGTAGTAGTAGTAGTAGTAGTAGTAGTAGTAGTAGTAGTAGTATATGTCAACGTAGTAGGAGTAGTAGTAGTAGTAGTAGTAGTCGTCGTAGTAGTCGTAATAGTCGTAGTAGTAGTAGTCGTAGTAGTAGTTGTCGTAGCAGTAGTAGTAGGAGTAGTCATAGTAGTAGTAGTAGTAGTAGTAGTAGTAGTAGTAGTAGTAGTAGTAGTAGTAGTAGTAGTAGTAGTAGTAGTAGTAGTAGTAGTAGTTAGTAGGAGTAGGAGTAGGAGTGTATAATGGACAGTAGCCAGCAGTAGTCGTAGTAGTAGTAGTTAGTAGTATAGTAGTAGTAGTAGTAGTCGTAGTACTAACAGTAGTAGTAGTAGTAGTAGTGGTAGAAGTAGTAGTACTAGTAGTAGTAGTAGTAGTATGAGTAGTAGTAGTAGTAGTAGTAGTAGTAGTAGTAGTAGTAGTAGTAGTACTAGTAGTAGTAGTAGTAGTAGTAGTAGTCGTAGTCGTAGTAGTAGTAGTAGTCGTAGTAGTAGTAGTAGTCGTAGTGGTAGTGGTAGTAGTATATGTAGTGGTATTTCCAGTATGTAGCGCAACGAGTATGAGTAGTAGTAGAAGTACAAGTAGTAGTAATCGTAGGGGAAAGGGTAGTAGTAGATGTCTTATGGAAGCTGCTCGGAGGCCTCTTGGGGCGTCTTCGGCGCCTCTTGGCGCATCTTGGGGGCCTCTTGGGGGTATCTGTGGGACCTCCTGGAGGCGTCGTGGTGCCTCCTGGTGATCTGTTGTGGCCCATCTGGGGACCTCTTGGGGCCATATGGTGGACCTCTGGGGGCCCTCTTGGGGGGCTTGTCTGGGCGCTGCCCCTCCTCCTGGTGTGACTCGTTCGGGCTCCTCGTGGTGTGAGTTGTTCGAGGCGCGCGTCGTGGTGTGAGTCGCTCGGGCTCCTCGTGGTGTGAATGGGTCGCGCGCCTCGTCCTGGTAGGAGTCGTTCGGGGTCCTCCTTCTGGCGTGGGTCGTTCGGGTTTTTCGTGGTATGAGTCGTTCGGGCCCCTCGTCCTGGTGTGAGTCGTTCGGACTCCTCGTGGGGCCTCTTGGCGGCCTCTTGGAGCCTCTTGGGGCCTATTGGGGGCCTCTTGGGGGCCTCTTGGGGGCCTCTTGGGGGCCTCCTGGGGCCTCTGGGGGCCTCTTGGGGGCCTCTTGGGGGCCTCTTGGGGGCCTCTTGGGGCCTCTTGGGGGCCTCTTGGGGGCCTCTTGGAGGCCTCTTGGGAGGCTCCTGGGGGCCTCTTGGGGCCATCTTGGGGCATCTTGCGACCTCCTCAGAAGCGCAAAGAAGCGCTGCCCCCTGAGAAGGACAAAATGAGCCCAAAACCATCGTAAAATAAATGATTTTGCTATGAAGGAAGATGAGCGCGGCCCCCTCCGGAGGCCAAAATGGGGCCAAAACCATCGTAAAAGCAATGATTTTGGCTTCACAGAAGAGGAGGGGGCTACAAGAGGGTCCCCCCGTCGGAGCCAGAATCCTCGTGAGGGTCGTCGTTTTTTGGCCCTCCCAGGCGTCGAAAAAGACCCCCCTGACCACCCGCGGGACTCCCTCTCCAGGCCCAGGGGGGGGGGGGTAGGGGGAGAGGTAAACCCCTCCCCGAAGGGGAAGAAGGGGGGTTGGGGGGTTGAGAACAGAGAGAGCTCGCTAAACCCCCGCCCACAAGGGGCCTGGTGGTAAGGAAGATGAGCGCGTCCCCCTCGGGAGGCCAAAATGGGGCCAAAACCTTCGTAAAAGCAAGGATTTTGGCTTCACAGAAGAGGAGGGGGCTACAAGAGGGTCCCCCCGTCGGGGCCAGAATCCTCGTGAGGGTCGTCGTTTTTTGGCCCTCCCAGGCGTCGAACAAGACCCCCCTGACCACCCGCGGGACTCCCTCTCCAGGCCCAGGGGGAGGGGGTAGGGGGAGGGGTAAACCCCTCCCCGAAGGGGAAGAAGGGGGGTTGGGGGGTTGAGAACAGAGAGAGCTCGCTAAACCACTCACGCCCAAAGGGCTGGTGGGACTAATATCTTAGGTGAGGGATAGGCACTGATGCCACTACGTTTCCTTCGTCGGCACGGCTGTGTTCGCCCTGGGATCTTGGTCAGAACGCACCCTAGGAGAGGCCCAGGGAGTAGCGACATCGGGACTTTTCGTTATCCCCCCCAGCTCCTCATCGTCTCCTTCTTTTCCCTCCTCCTCCTCCTGCCCCTGGTTTCAGCCGGCGTCCTTGTCCTTGCCATCCCCGTCCTGCTGCGTAAATGTTCTCCTCCTCTCTCCCGTCCTCGCTTTCGTCGTCCTCCTCCCTCTGCTGCTCCTCGTTCCTGCTTCGTGGCTGCTGCCTCGTGTCGCACCGCTGTTGTTCCCCGGGCCTGGGTCCGAATAGCCAGGCCAGTCCATGCTCCGTGCTCTCGCCTCGTGTCGTCATCCTCCCTCGTCCTCGTCCTCCTCCATCCTGCTGCCTCCCTCTTCTTCCCCTCGCCTCGTGATCACGTGGTGTTGTGTGTGCAAAGTAAGAGCCTTAAATTTGTCATCAACCTCGCCCTTTTTCTTGGTATGCTCAACCGGAGAACTCCCTTTCTCTCCGCTTCTGCTCCTCGGTGCGCCGCTCGCGCTCCCCTCCCGCTCTTATCATTCGCCCCTTTTTCTATCCTTAGCCGCTCCCTGCCCCCATTGTCCGTCATTCGCTCGGCCCCGGAGGTGGCCCTCGAGGTTTTGGTGTCGGACATCCCCTCCTCTCTTCTTCCCCCCCCCCTGCGCGACTGTCCAGGCCGTTGCGCCTCCTGCGACAAATTCACGAGAGTCCGGGACCCCCGCGAAAAATTGTTGACGCTTCGCGAATCCCCACCAGTCTTGCGTCTCAATGAGGGGCATTTTGTCCCTGGCATGTGCATACGCCACTGCGGCCAATTTACATCGTACCGCGCCCCGGACGTTGTGCCCGCTCCCTGTCCCTCGCCTTGGAGCCGCGAACCAAAAAAGAAAATCCCCACCAGCCCATGCAGAAACGATGCCCAGAGGAATTGCCTGGATCAGGGAAGTGGGTAGCACACAGAGGAAGCCATTATGAGACATCTTGGGATATCTTGAGCCATATTGGAGGTCATCTTGGGCTCTCCGAGTCATCTTTAATCAGTGCTCCCCCCCAAAAGGCCAACATGTGGCTAAAACCTTCGTGAAATCAATGATTTGGCATTCTCGTCGAGGCCTCTTGGAGCATCTTGTGTGCCTCTGGGGGATCTCTTGGGGCCTCTTGGGGGTCTCTTGGGGGCCTCCTGGGGGCCTCTTGGGGGCCTCTTGGAGCCATCTTGGGGCCATCGTGGGACCTCTTGGGGCCTCCTGGGCGCTTCTTGGGGCGATCTTGCAGGAGATCGATCAAAGAAGTGCGGAGCATTATTTAGCCTCGCCCCCCCAGGAGGCCAACATGGGGCCAACACCTTAGTAAAACCAGTGATTTTGGCTTCCTCGCCGAGGCCGTTTTGGACGCTCTGACACCTCGCGCCCCCCCCCCTCCAGGTCCACGGGGAGGGGGTAATTAGGGGGAGGGGTAAACCCTTCTCCGAATTGGAAGAAGGAGGGATAGAAGAGGAAACGCCCTAAACCACCGACGCCCAGAGGGCTGGGGGGATTCGCGAGAGTCCCGCGAAAGATTCGCATGAATCCTTCGCGCCGTGCGCTGTCCTCAGGCGCCCCCCGGGCTACTTCGCTTCCGTGAACCACCCCCGGGCGATTTGCGAGGGCTGTTCCCGCACGAGACCTCCGCAGGCGACCCGTGCGGAAACTGAGCGGCGGAGACCCCCCGGGCGACTCCACCGCTCGGGCCGACACCCCCCCGGCGAGTCGGCCCGTCTTGGAGCCCCCCCGGGCGGTCCAGGACCCCCCGCGGCCTCCCAGGCGAGCGGGGGCGCCCACGGGAAAAGCCCCCGCCTAAGCCCCCCCCTTTTCGGGGGAACTTTGGCGGGAGCGAGCCGCGCAGGGGCGGCAGTCGAACCCCGTGGGCGATCGACCGCGGCAGATCCCCCCCCCACGGAAAAAAGCAAAACACAAACACACACACACACACACACACACACAAAGCAACACAACAAAATACACAGCAAAACACACAACGCAACAAAAAATATTGGACGGAACAGAAACACACACACACACGCACACACACAGACACACGCACACACACACACACAAAGCACAACAACCACACACACGCGCGCACAAACATGACGAGAGTATGGCTCTGGTTTTGCACACCTAAGTGGTGGCCCTTGTCCTCCCTCGTCATCCTGTTGTATCTCGTCCCTATGCCATTGCGTCCTCCTCCTCGTCTTGTCCCGCTCATGGCCGTCTTTGCCTTGCCGGCCTGTGTCTCCCCCTTCTTGTGTGAGATATGGCGGACTTGAAGAGCAAGCCTGTGGCGTCAGTGAATGAGTGCGAACAAAATGCAGCATGCCGATTTAGGCAGAGGGCGAACTAGTTATGCATGGTGGGCGCAGCTATAAAAGAACAGGCAAACAAAGCGAACATGATGCAGTTGAGAACATGTCTCCGACATGTTAACTACATTTTAAGTTCAATGATAGGATTGTTAGAGTGTCCATTGCCATGGCATCCACAATCATAGAGTATGGGCCCGCCAGGCCGCGTGGTGTAGTGGGGAAGTGCAACACCAGTACCTTCATAATCACTGCCCAAGGAGGATACCGAATGAGGAGAGGTCGAAATACGTATGCATTTTGACAGACAAAAAAAGATAAACGACGCAAGGACAGTAACATAGCGATCTAAGGGCGAGATGCTGCTGCGTAAAAGAGCGCGGCCACACCCTGAGTCCCAGGGCGCCTGAAAGCTGTTGCTTCTACACCTCGCCCATCCCCAGTATAGAGTCAGGTTGTGTCAGAGGCGAGGCTTACAGCTGTAACAAGAGTGCGCAAGTTGTGGCAGTTCTTGGGTTGCCGCCCCGGGTTTTTTGTTCACCCCGAACCTCCATGGTCCGAGGAACCCCGTGTTTTTTGTTTTTCTTCACGGTTTAAACACGAGGCCTTGGTAGCAGCTGATGTGTGGCCTTGCATGCTTAGGCTGGCCATTCTTCCTCCTCCTCCTTGTCGCAATGCCCCCCCGGCAGCATGTTCTCGATCAGAGCCCTGCCGCCGGCGCCAATTTATTGATAGAATTCTATACGCTTCGCGTAATCCCCCTTTTTGTTCTTGTCCTCTTTCGCCCCTCTTTACCTAACAGCTTGTTCTGATAGGTTTCTAGTAGGGTCAAGAGAGAGCAGCAGATGACTCCACAGGGGGGTCTGGGCGGGTGCCGGACAGGGTGCCGCAGAAGTCGTTTTAAGCCAACAGTCACACACTTCGTGCTCTTCGACCTCCCAGAACTCCATTCCCGGGCCACATTCTGAATGCCTGGGCCAACTGTAGGCCACTTTCTGTGGTCTTCGAAATTCCCAGAACTCCATTCCCGGGCCCATTTTGAATTGCCCGGAGCCAACTTAGGCCACTTCGTGGTCTTCGAGTCCCCAGGCCCATTCCCGGCACATTTTGAATGCCGGAGCAATTGTAAACCCTTCGTGCTCTTCGAGTTTCAAACTCCTTTCCCTGGCCAGATTTTTGAATGCCCAGAGCCACTGTAGGCCACTTCGTGGTCTTCGAGTTCCCAGAATTCTCATTCCTGGGCCAGATGTTTTGAGATGCCCGGGGGGGCCCTGCAGGCCACTTCGTGTTATTCGAGTTCCCAGAACTCAGTCCCGGGCCACATTTTGAGGCTGAGGCAGGCTGAGGCTGAGGCTGAGGCAGTCTGAGGCTGAGGCAGGCTGAGGCTGAGGCTGAGGCTGATGCAGGCTGAGGCTGAGGCAGGCTGAGGCCGAGGCTGAAGGCAGACTGAGGCTGAGGCTGAAGCAGGCTGAGGCTGAGGCTGAGGCAGGCTGAGGCTGAGGCAGGCTGAGGCTGAGGCTGAGGCAGGCTGAGGCTGAGGCTGTGTCTGTGACTGCCGTTGCCACTGCGACTGTCATCACGAATGCGACTACGACTGCGAGAACAGCACAATTCTACAACTGGATTCTCATCTGAATCTTAAGGGGAATGCTTCCAGATATGCTCCTACACATCGCTGTTAGGTTGCTTTGCCGGGATATTTTTCTTTTGCGCTAATTTAGGCCGTTGCTTGTTCGCAGTGCCCTGAAGCCGCCCGCCCTGTTCCTCGCCGCGGTCTCGATCAAAAACCCCCACCAGCCCATCCAGAAACGATGCCCAGAGGAATTGCCTCGATCAGGGAAGTGGGCAGTACACAGAGGAAGGGTCTCAATGGAGGCCTCCTGGAGCGTCTTGGGGGCCTCTTGGCGGTCCCGGACGCCTCTGAGAGCGTCTTGGGTGCTTCGCAAAGCTTCTTGGGGCCTCTTGGGGGTCTCTCGGGAGCCTCTCGGAGGCCTCTTGGGCGCCTGTTGAGCGCTCTTCGAGCCCTCTTGCGTTATATTGGAGCCATCTTGAGGCCTCGGATGGCCATCGGAAGCGAAAAGGCGAGAAAGCCAACAACATTGTTTGCCGCAATGTTTTGGAAGGATTTGGGCCTCTTCGGGGCCTCTTGGGGGAGCTCTTTGGCCACTTGGAGCCGTCTTGGAGCGGTCTTGGGGCCACTTGGAGCATCGTGGGAACCATCTTGAGGCACCTTGGGGTATATTGAGCCATCTTGGAGGTCATCTTGGGCTCTCCCAGGCGCTCTTGGCCTCCCCCCGGGGAGGCCAAACTGTTGCCAAAACCTTAGTAGAATCAATGAGTTTGGCATTCTCGCCGAGGCCTCTTGGAGTTTTTTGGGTGCCTCTGGGGGGCCTCTTGGGGCCTCTTGGGGGTCTCGTGGGAGCCTCTTGGGGGCATCCTGGGGGCCTTTTGGGGGCCTCTTGGGACCTCCTGGCAACCTCTTGGCGCCCTCTTGGGGCACCCTTGGGAGCCTTGGGAGCGCTAGTGGAGCCATCTCGGAGCAGATCGATCAAAGAAGGGGGGTCCTGAATTAGCCTCGCCCCCCCAAGAGGCCAACATGGGGCCAAAACCATTGTAAAACCAGTGAGTTTGGCTTCCTCGCCGAGTCTGGTTTGGACGCCCTGACCGCTCGCGGGGCGCCCCGTCCAGGTCCAGGGGAGGGGGTCGGGGAAGGGGTCAAGACTCCCTCACCGCCCGCAAGCCGTCTCGCTCACTCCAACCCGCCCCCACAACACATACGTAGCACCCGAGCCTGGCCCGAGCCGCAGCATATTCAGCAGTCGTTGTTGGATGCGCAGCTACTGGGGGCGAATCCGCCGTCGCCGCCTCCGCCGCCGCCGCCGCCGCCGCCGTCGCCGCCCGCCGCCGCCGCCGCCGCCGCGCCGCCGCGCCGCAGCCGCCGCCGTCAGCCGCCGCTGCCGCCCTCGCACGCCCCCCGCCCGCCGTCCGTCCCACCGCCGCCGCCGTGCCGCCCACCGCCACCGCCGCCGCCGCCGTCCGCTCCGCTGCCGAAGCGCCACGAAGCCGCAGCCGCTGCCGCAGCCGTGCCGCCACCGTTGCCGCCGCCGACGCCGACGCCGCGCGGCCTGCCGCCGCCCCCGACGACCGCTGCCGCCACCGCCGCCACCACCGCCCCACCGGACGCAGCGCCGCCGCCGCCGCCGACGCTGACGCAAGTGTATTCATATTATTTTTGACAGGGCTGGTGGGATTCCGCATCGGTTCGCTGCGGATGCCCCGATTGGGCAGAGTGTGTGCGCGCCGCTGGTTTTACCAGGGAAGGTGGGGGGCCCTCATTTTCCCTGGTTGGCTTCCCAGTCGCTGTCGGGGGGGGCGGGTATATTAAAGTATGGCATTTATCAGACTTCCTCCTCGCCTCGCAAGCCATTCTCGCTCTCTTCGCCACCCAGCCTCCCAACACATAGGCACACCCTATCCGGCCCGAACGGCAGCATATTCAGCAGTTCGTTTTTGGATGGGCAGCTACTGAGGGCCAATCCGCGTCCCCCCCCCCCCCAGCCGCCACCGAAACCGCCGCCGCCGAAAGCCGCCGCCGCCGCGCCGCGCCGCGCCCGCGCGCCGCTGCCCGCCCGCCGCGCCACCTGCCGCCGCCCGCCGTCGTTGCCCGCCGCCGCCGCGCCGCCGCTCCGCGCCGTCCCCCCCCCCCCGCTGCCCAATCGCCGCCGCCCGCAGCCGCTGCCGCCGCAGCCGCTGCCGCCACCGCCACCGCCGCCGCCACCACCGCCGCCGCCGCCGCGGCCGCCGCCGCCGCCGCCGCCACCGCATCCGCAGCCGCCGCAGCCGCCGCCGCCGCCGCCGCCGCCAAGTGCACGTTTTTTTTGTTCACAGGGATGGTGGAGGGAGGCCGCATCGGGTTGGCTGCGCATGCTTCGAATTTGAAGGCTGAGTGTGTGTTGCATGTTTTTTACAAAGGATG
>CAUYUJ010016083.1:939631-954631 GCA_963575745.1 Prorocentrum cordatum | reverse complement strand
ACTACTACTAACTACTACATATTAGTAATGGGGGGGGGGGGTATGCAACTGTATTCTCACTGATTGGGCTAGGCGTAACCACGTCAGTACTGGGGGGCTATTGTTTCACTGGATGCGGATGAATTATTACGTCGCCGCATGTCTCGTGTTTATTGGGCTGCTTTTGCTGTACTACGGGCTATGGTCTAACTACCGCTACTACGTTTTGCTATTATTGGGCTTATTACTTCTCTAGTAGCGACTGACTATGCTACTAGCTTCTCGTACGTTAGTACTAACTACTTTGTCGACTTATGGGACGTATACTACTAGCATTTAGCTACTACTGCTACTAACCTACTACTACTGACTACTTGACGAGTATTTACTTGAATATCGCCTCGACTACTACTTACAACTACTGCTTGAGGTGCTAACACTTCTACGGTCGACGACACGACGGCGACGACTTATTACTAGCTACGACTACTACTAACTAACTATACTAACTACTTATTATTACGAATAGTATGATCGACGACGACTACTATCTATTCTGCTGTTACTACTGAGCTGATGCTACATTTATCTACTGAACTACTACGGCACTACTACTACTACTACGTACTATTCTGTTAGAGCTACGGACTACTAACTACTAACTGTGTTTATCCTGTTAAATTTTGTTACTACTACTACAACAACTATTATTCGTATTTTGTATTACTAGTACCACGAATAGTACTAGTTCTCAGTAGTAGTAGTAGTAGTAGTAGTAGTCGTAGTAGTAGTAGTAGTAGTAGTAGTAGTAGTAGTAGTAGTAGTAGTAGTTCTACTACGAAGACTACTGCTTCTTCCTCTTCTACTACTACTACTACTAATACTATTTCTGCGTCTTGTACTACTACTACTACTACTACTACTACTACTACTACTACTACTACTACTACTTCTTACTACTACTACTTTATCACTATGACTATTATTACTACTACTGCTACCACTACTACTACCACTACTACTCGTACTGATGATAACTACTCGTACTATTGCTACTACTACTTACCGGGAGCATCATCAGAGCGAGGTTCTCGAGGAGCGCCAAGGGTCATCATCATCATCGTCATCATCATCCGATATGCCAGGGAAGTGTTTTCTATCTTCCTTGGACCCCTTTCTATCATCCCCAGGGGTCTTCACATCAGGGGCACAGTGTTAGCCGATTTGAGGGACCGAGGGGTTGGTATCTTGCTCTCGGCGGAAGGTTCGGAGGAAGCCGGCGAAATCAGAACGGGGGCAGCTCGCCAGCAAAAGCCAGCGGCAGCTCACCGGCAGCGGGGGGAAGTGCGAATCGGCTCTCCAAGTGGTGCCCGTTTTGGGGGGCTCTGGGTTTCCGTCACAATCCTAGCGTTTTGCGTGCACTCCAGTCGTTGAAAGTATGGTATCCCTGGGTCCCCAGATCGCAATCTATTTTTGGCGCCTTCTACTGTAAGAGCCGACCGCTTTTCCCTTTCTTTCCTCCTCCTCAGGGGGACGGGCCGAAGTCCAATCTATATTCAATGCCTTCGACCCACTTCGTCCGACCGACGGGTATATATTTCGGGGTCTCTGGTGCCCCTGATGGGTCGTGGTGGCAGACAAAATCAGGATCCGGGACGGAAAACTGGAACGTCTGTTTCGGTTGGCAGAAGTCATGCCGCCCGATGTCTGGGCTCTCTGTTCCCCAGTCGGTTTCTGTTCGAGGCGGGGATCTATCCATACCCACAGCCTGGGGGTGCCAGACATGCGCACGTCCACAGCCTGCCGAGGTCCCCGAAGATCGATCCAGCAGGCGCTGGTCATTGTTAGATCCCCGCCTCGTGTGATCAGCATCGATCTGGGACGGGAGATTGCCGAGTCGGGAGGGGTCGGGACCTTCTTGGGCAAGGCATTGACATACTCACATCGTCGGATGTCTGGCCTCCCTGTTCCCCTGGCATGAAGCAAACGGGTTCTGAGAGACACTGGTCCTGAAACTCTCGCCGTTTGTTGAAGTCCCGGGGCCGTCCCTGGACCCCAGGAGCTTTAGAGAACGACTCGGGATGGAAAGCTGGTCCGGAGCAGTGCGCCCGGTGTCCAGGACCCGCTTCCCTCATGCCAGCCCCAGACCTTGCGTATGGAGGTCGAGCCCATGACCTCCCCGCGTCGAGGTTCGAAGTAAGTTCGAGGCTCGGAGTCGGCGGTCTTCGGACGCTTTCGTAGGTTCGTTCCTGCAGCTGCGCCTCGCCGAGCGCGTTCCGGCAGTGCCCGAATCGTCCCGAACGGTCGTTGGAGACCCAAGTTGTGATCCAACAGCTTTGTGTCTCCTCCCCGTGCGGACATATCACGGCGGGAGGTCGTTAGGTATTCTCTGCCTGGGGAGGCCCTGTGACTCGGCCCCAAGCCCGTGAAAAGACGATTCAGGATGAAAAGTTTATCCCATGGAAGAGGTTCAGTCCTTCAGACAACCATACTTTTGAACAGAATCCATGGCGTCGGAGGACTAGTCGTTGTGGCGAAAGCGGGTATTGAGGTTGTGAGTTCGAGACCGGCCGGAATCTAAGAGCACATCCACCGTCTGAGCCAATTAATGTCCTAGGATCCCATGAGACAGTGACGATGTGGGTACCTTTGAACCCCCAATGTGCGCTGATAGTATCCAGATCCACTGCGCTGCCTGCTAATCTCTTGGAACATCGGTTGCCCATGTGGTGGGTCTGTGTCAACTCCGCCCTCGTCCCCCCGTGGCCATTCCCGGGCCCCACGTGACCGTCAAATGAAGCAAGACGGCCCAGGATGGGAAGCCGCCAATCCCCTCTGGCTGACCCGCGGTTCAGGGCCATGTCCTTCCGCTGACTCTGATGTGGGAGCTCATTCGCAGGCTGGCCCGGGTGCTTGCTGTGGCCCGAGCTGACCGGGGTCAGCGACACCCCGGCCCCGACCAAGGCCAGCGACGTCGTGATTGTTGCTCATGGCGTGGACCCCCAGAGGTCTGGACCCCTTGCAGGGGACCGGTTTTTCATCCCGAGTCGTTTTTGACGGTCCCGTTGCCCGGTAAGGGCCTCTGGAGCCCGAAGATATCGGACAAATTTCTGTCATGATTCCTGTTCGCGACGCGAGGGGGCTTTGGGACGGGTTCAGGACACGTTTGTTTTCGGACGTCTTCTTCATGGCAGCAGCTGTGGCTGCCGGGCGGGTGAGTTCAGAGTTCCGAAGCATCAAGGCTGTGGGTGGTCAGTGGTATCTACAGATTCGCGCCTCGGGTCCAACCCTCCCGAATCAGCAGGGCTGGGGGCGGTCAGAGGTAGCTACGGATTCGCGCCTTTTGCGGCCCAAACCGGAGTTACCCCGGACCTCAGTTATCCCGGATCACTTGCGCGTCGAACTTTCCCGAATCATGTTGGCTGGGGGCGGTCAAGGGTATGTACGGGTTCGCGCTTCGGGGTCCCAAGCAGGAGATACCCCAGACCGCAGTTGTCCCAGAACATGTGGGCGGACATTGAGAAAGACCCGGGAAGTGTCCGATGCGCGCGTGCGTCCTTTGGAAAGGCCGACAGAGCGAGCGGCCAGGGGCCGTCGCGGGGCGGGCGGCAGGGCCACCGCGCATGCGCGCGTTTCCCCCCGCCTCCCGGCCCTCACCCCTTGCCGAGCCCTCCTCCCGTCGCTGGGGAGGCGGGGAGGGGTCGCTCAAAAGTACGGCGCGGAACTTTCGAGGGGGTCGCCTCACAAGTATGTGGAGAAGTCTCTGGCGAGTCGTACTCTTGAGCGCATTCCTCGAGAGTTCGATCGGGCAATTGTACTTTTGAACGGAGGGCGGGGGGGGTGCACGCATATAGTTGCGAGCTGTTTGTCGGGGGCGGTGCGGGGAGGTCGGCCGTTGGTGTTCGGTTGACTTTTTTTGTCTGTTGATTTGTTTTGTTTTTTTTAGTTTATATTTACTTTCTCGTGGTTTTCATGTGTTTTTTTTATTTTTTTTTTTTTTTTTGACTTTTTTTTTTTTCTTTGATTCTTTTTTTTTTCTTTTCTTTTGTTTTATTTTTTTTTTAATCTTTCGTATTTTTTATTCTGTTTTAATCTTTTTTTTTCTTTTCGCTTCTTTTTTTATTTTCTCTCGTTTTACGGGCCTCCGTGTTGCGCGGGGGGGGGGGGGCTCTGAGTATGAGGGGGAGGGGGGGGGCGGATGCGGAGGAGGAGGAGGAGGGGGAGGAGGGAGGAGGGGAGCGAGGAGGAGAGGAGGAGGAGGAGGAGGTGGGGAGGTGGGAGGAGGTAGGAGGGGCCCCGGGGTCCGACGTCGGCGGGCGCGCGGCGGCCCTTGTCCTGCAGGCCTGCCGCCTCCGTCCCTCGGGGCCGCGCGGGCCCTCCTCTCCATGCCCAGGGGTCGGGTGTTGCTAGAAGTGCCCCTGGCCCAAGGGGCCCCCAGGATTCTCGGGGTGGCCCCCGGAGGCCTCCAGGGCACCCCTCACGAGCCCCAGAGGACCCCATGGGGCTCCAGAACGGATCGAAAAGCCGGGGGCGCCTTGGGGGCCAAGGGCACTTCCAGCAACACCCGAATGGGGGGAAGCGGGTCCCGAAGGAAGCAGGTCCCGAGGCTTCTCCCCGTTTTCGGGCTCCTCGGGGCCCTTCGAGGGCCCTGTGGACTGTCAGGGAGCGACCCGGGCGGAAGAGCTCGTCCCGGGGGGAAGGTCCCAGGGATCCAGGGCCCGTTTGGAATCCACTGCCCTTCTGTCCTGAAGCAAGTTTATAGGAGGGGGTACTGTACCCCCACTCTGTCCTGTGTACTGTACATAGGACAGAGTGTGTACACAGTTTGGAGGAATCAGGGAATTCAGTGCAGGTCGGGCTTGAAGTGCCTCGAAGAAAGCGCGCGCACCCGAATCGCAAGCATGTGGCTATATGCGGACCGAGGACAGTTTGCTTCCCGTCGTCGTCCTCGCGCTTGCTCCGTCCCCTTCCTCTTTTCCCCTGGTGTCGAAAGCGTCCGCGGCTCGGGCGGGAGAACGCCCCTTTCCACTTCCCGCATTATTCCTCATTTCTCTTTGCCTCCCTGCTCCACCGTCCGTCGTCCTACCTCGTCTTCCTTCTTTGTTCGAAGAGAAGAAGGGAGGTGGAGTCCCTGGTGCAGCGTGCCCGCATCAGCGGTTTACCCCCCTTTTGATATCCGAGCACAGCGGCGCAACCAAAAAGAGGGGATTGCCCATGCAAGCGTTTTGGGTGCACTCCAAACGCGGGCGGCACGGCCGCCAAGTACAGTCGCATCGCTAACGTGTAATTGTATAGGTGCCTGCAGCAAGGTCCGCCCCCTTTGCCAGCGCAGCGGTCTGTGTGGCGATGCGTGGAACTTTGGCTGTTACGAGGTCCGTGGCATGTTACACCTCTCGTGTTCTCGGACTGCTGTGCGGCCTTATTTGGGGTCCTCCGGGGCCCTTTCGGGGCGTCTTTGGGCAGTTGGGGGCCATTCTGGTGCCGCATTTCACCGTGGCCGCCCTGGGCCAGGGAAGCGTGCATTTGCAGCTCCCTCGGGGGCGCCCTGGGTTGGGGACGTGTGTATTCGCATTCCCTCCTAGCTGGGCGCGTCGGCCTCGGTTCTGGGTTGGCAAAGTCGGGTATCCTTCGAGGTTGCGAGCGTTTACCTTTTTCGAAATACACAGACCAAGGTGTGATAAGTGTACACAGTTTGGTTTGTGTCTTCGAGTGTGTAGTTTCGTGTGTGGGTCCACTGTTTACACAGGTCGTGGTGTGATCTGTGTACACAGATCTTGTTTCCATCTGTGTATTTGGAATGTGCCCCTCGCGGGTGGTGTTGGCTGGGCGAGAACTTTCACGTTTCTCTTTCGGCTGGTTCACAGGGGGCGTCGTGCGCGGTAGAAATATACGGTTCGTGTCTCCAACTGTACATTTGTTTCGCGCCGCTCGGTGGAGTGGTCGCTGGGTGGGAGTTTCCGCGGATCTCCCGGCTGGCCCAGGAGGGGGCCGTGGTCTGAAAATGTAGGGGCGCGGGGGGCTGGGGATGGTGGGCTATGGGAAAGAAGGGGTTCGATAGGAGGGGTGGCGAAGGGGCCGGGCATGGAAGGGGCAGGACGAGAGGGGGGGAAAGGGGCCCAGGAGGAGCTGCATCATCCGCGTCTGCATCGTGGGGGCGAGGGTGGCGGGGCGGGGCAGGAGGAAAAAAGATTATTTGCACAATGGAGTAGAGGATGGGAGGAGGGCAGGCATGTGGACGATGGGGGGGCGCATCAGGCGGAGGAGGACGACGGGGAACGACGTGAACTAGCACATGGGGGTTGACACTGTGTATGAGGGGCATGATACGGTCTGGGGTTTGTCGGGGGGGCCTGAGGAGGGTGGGGCCGAATCGAAGGGATCTTGGGAGGAGGTGGGGGATGGGGCATGAGGATAAGGCGGGCGCGAGCTAACGCTTAGCTGATCAGTGTTCTGCGTGTCCGTGCGTCCCCGCAGGATCCAGAACGCAGTGGTCAGTTGCAGGATTTCATGATCAGGGTAGTCGGGCGCGGCGTGCTTCCAGGCCAAAGGTTCGAGCCCACGACGCTAATCGGTGTCGCGTTGATGCCGCCCCGCTCTGGCACACCGCATATGCACGGATGGGCAGAATCTGTGTTTCAACGTTTGTTTCGCGACCCTTTCTATACTGACAGACCCACGTTGGAATCCAAAGGCCCGTGGCCCTCAGGAGCCGCTGCGCACGTGCTGATCTTCGTGCCCGTGCCCTTCCTCCAAGGGGCGAATTGGGACAGCGGTGGTTGGGTTTCGGGGGCCCCCCTCGTCGCCACGGCTGGACGCAGCTCGGAGAGCTGGTGCGTTTGACCGGTTTCGATCTCAACTCGCTTTGCTCCGAGTCCACCCTCTTCCCTCTTTAGCGTTCGTTTATGTATGTTGTGTGGTTGAGATGCTCATGCCCAGTTGTGTGAGCTCGGCCGACCTTGTTCAAGCAAGGTGGAACTTCACAGGCGAAAGTATCCCGACAGACTGGGGGCAGGCAAGTGGCATAAGCAACTCAGCAAGGCCGAGCAGCTTCGCCGCTCTTGGTATTTGTCTCCACCACCACGCGGGATAGCTCGTGACACGTTGCCTTTTCTCCTCTCCTCAGCCTTTCCTCCCTTCCCCATCCTTCACAAATCATTTTGAAGAGTTGGAATCGTGCTCATGCAATTTTTCCGACAGTCCACCCTGCGCGGGGAAGCAGTCTCTGAAATAGGCGGGCTAGGTTGCGGTTTGAAATTTGAGCCCTCGCCCTTCCTTCCCAATTCACGCACGGGGCATTCCATATCAGGCTGGGGGTTAGAGACATCCTGAGCTCTGGCAAGCCACGAAGCGCGCTTCGAGACACTGCTGCCCTCCAGCGCTCCATCCACCCATCCCCACACCGTTCCTTCTTCCTGCATTGACTCGCCCCCTCTGTGCCCTCGATTCGTCGTCGTTGTCAACGTTCTCGAGCACGGATCCGCCGCCGCCACCGCCGTCGCCGCCGCCGCCATCGTCGTCGTCGTCGTCGTCGTCGTCGTCGTCTGCCGCCAGGCCCAGTGCCGTCGAAGGCGGGCGCCCGCGAGGGGCTGCCGCAGGCCCTCACTGTGAGGGGGGGGGTTCGCCCGCGGGCTGGGCGGACCTTTGCGCCGAGACGACGCCATTGTCAGGGGCAACGTCGGGGGAGCGGTCAGCCGCGCGCAGGGGGGGGAAAGGCTTCTTAGAAGCGCCACTGCTTCTTAGAACGCGCCTTCGCTGAAGGGCCGGCGCCTTCGAAGAAGCAGCCTCCTTCTGAGAAGCCTTTCCCCCCCCTCCCCTTTGTGAGCGCTGCCAATAGGGGAGGCATGGGTCCAAGGGGGGACGCATCAACCCATTCCCAGACATGCTCGCGTCGTGAAGAAAATAATCGACGGGAGGTGTTTGGCTGCTTTCGGCCTCCGGGGGCACTTATCGGGCCTCGGGGTCCTCAAAAGACGACTCGGGGTGAAAAAATGACCCAGCTTGAAAAAGTCAAGACCTAGCACATCTAGGTTCATTGCCGATAGGCGCCCGATAGCCCACCGCCCCGAGGAACGTGTCGCCGAGCTGCTATCAGGGACCTATCGCCGATCCATCGGCGATAGGTCGCCGATTTCAGCTCGATGTTTCGTCCCCTGAGCCAGTCCCGCCCTAACGTGCTCCTCATTCTCGCCATCTGAGGAGAGAGGGTCGTATGGGTTTGTTCCCCGATCTTGGCCTCTCCGTCAGGGCCCTCCTTGGGCCCTGGAGCTGTCAAACAGCGGCTCGGCATGAAGTGCTGGCCCATGGGGACTGCCCTGGGGTTCAGGACACGGTCCACGCAGGACCCTTGCCTTTCACGGTAAGTCCTCGGTGCATGGCGAATGTTGCGAATGCATGCCTCAGGCGGAGCGAACGGACGGTGCTCACAGGTGCCTGTGGTAGTGCTGAGTCGGGCTGGAGCACAGGGGGCCAGATCGCGCCGCATCGCCGATGCATCTGAGATGCAGCGCGGTCCGGAGCCCGTCCTTCTCCATCCCGCCCTCGCCGATGCATCGGCGATGCGGCGCGATCCTTCGACCCTATCTGCTCCAGCCCCATGTGGGAGGCATCCGATGGCGGGCTTCGCGAATTCATGCCTCAGGTGGAGCGAAGTGTGCTCACGGGCTCGCGCAGTGCACGCGCGCGCCTACTGTCCAGGGATGAGAGACCTCCCGAGAGCGTCGGAACCTCCGGGCACGACCAACGGACGGGTGCTGGACTGCAGGGTGAAGGGAACCTGGAGGAGGGGAAGGGGACCGAAACCCTGGGAGCAGCAGGGAGCATTAAGGATCCAACCTAGAGGACCGAGGCTCGAGCATCGTTGGTGCTCTGGCGCGGTCTGGCCCTCCCGCGGCCCCAGCCGGGGTCCACCCTCTGGCCCTCCCCCCTCCGCTGGGACGACGAAGGGGGGAGGACCCGGACCCGAGGAGGAATCGGACGGCGACGGCGACGGCGCGGGCGCCGACACCAAGGACGGCGACGGCGACGGCGCTGGCAGCGGCGGCATCGCCCGCGACGGCGCAGGCGTGGATGAGGAGGAGGGAGGAGCGAGGCCGAGGATCGAGCTCCGAAGAGCACGTGGCTTCCAGACGTGTCGGGCCCTCCAGGATGCCTCCAGAGGCCTCCGGGGACCGCAAGAGGCCTCGGCTGGAACGACGAGGCGGGAAACGAACGACCCAAACCTGGGGAGCTCGCGCGGCCATGCGCTCGTCGCAGATATCGGCGAGGAGGGGCAGGGGGAATGGAAGTGGGGCGGAAGGGAGGGGAATCGGGTTGGCAGCCGGCTCTCGCGCTGCCGCAGCCGCCTCCGACGCAGCGCAGGGGCAGCGTTAGGGGGATGGGCTCATGTGGGGGGGGGGGCCTCGACCCCCAAGCGCGCACTCCTCGCCGCCAGGGGCCTGATCGCCCAGCCCGCCTGTCGGGGCCCATCGGGGCCCTATCGGGGCCCGATCGCCCACCCCACACGTGCCCGTTCGCCATCGGGGCCCTCTCGCCAATGTTTCGGCGATGTAAGTATCGCCGACTCCAGCTCGATGTTCTCCCCCCCCCCCTTGAGACGGTCCCCCTCCGAACGTTCCCCCCCTCGATAACCGTGCGGGCAGTGTGGCTCAGCACGGTCACGGCCCGCTCCGAGGAAATGGGATTCAATGAGACGCCATGTGGGGAGTGCACGGCACTGTGATCGATAAACACAGCTCGAGCGGAAACATTCGGTAACTCAAGTAGGGGAAGCTGGGGTCGTTCGGGAGTTGGGCCTACTGGCCATCCATTCGAGAGGCCCGCAAATTATCCCGGAGAACGAGCAGCTGCGCCCTGCTGCCAGGATCGGTGGGCGAGGACCGCGAGGGGCTGCGGAGGTCTGGTGCCTTCCTTGGGACCTTTGCGCGTGGTGGTGGTCCTCCTTCCTCTTCCCTCCTCACTCCTCCTCCTCCTCCTCCTCCTCCTCCTCCTCCTCCTTTCCACTTCATCATCCTCCTCCTCTCCTCTCTTCCTTCCTCCCCTCCTCACTCCTCCTCCTCCTCACTCCTCCTCCTCCTTCTCACTCCTCCTTCTCCTCCTCCTCCTCCTTCTCCTCCTCCTCCTCCTCCTTCTCCTTCTCCTCCTCCTCCTCCCCAGCTCGCCCAGGAGGGCCAACAAATAGTGCCAGGCCTCTGGACTTAGATCCCAGTCGAAGTTTTGTGAGGACCCCAAATCGTTTCATAGGTCTGGAGAGCAATTGTTGAGCACTCTGGAGTGTCAAGTCGCCCAGGAGGGCTATCAAATAGCACAGGACCTCTGGATGTAGATCTCAGTTGAAATTTCGAGCAGGCCGGACAGACAGGTCGATAGGCCCGGCGAGCAATTTTTGGAGCACTCCGGAGGGTCAAGTTCCGCGGGCTGCCCCACCGACGGTCGTTGTTGCTTCTAGGCTTTCAGCATTCGGGGTCTCGTGTTTTTGTGTGTGTGGTGGGGCATCACAGAATGACGCGCGACGAGGCCAGCGCGCACGGGTGCTGGGGGCGAGCTCTCGCATTTCATCCGAGGTTATTGCTCCTCCTCCTCCTCCTCCTCCTCCTGCTCTCCTCCCCCACTGCGGGGGGGCAGTTACTGCTCTGCTGTGTATCGTATCCCGATGCTCGGCCCTACGCTGCGCGGACAGTAACAATGCCAGTCCGTGTGCCTGCAGGGAGCAGACGGACGAGCCTAAGTCGTCAATATCAAACAGCGTGGCATCATGCCCGATGCGTGTGGCGCTCAGATGCACTCGTGGCGGCGGCGTCATCCATCGTGATGAACAACGCGGGGATTGCGCATTCAGTTGGGGGGTGGGGCCATGCGGTCCGCAAGTCCAATAGCCAGTCCATGTGGCCTTGTGTCTGCATTGCCTGGGGAACCAATCCAATTGCGCATGCTACTCGCGTTGGCAGAGCGTTTGTCGTAGGTCGTGCTGGACCCCCCATACGAACCAAGCCACCTCGACTGGGCGGCGAGTTGTAGGCAACGATGTGTCTGCCTATTCTCGAGCCGGCCTTTTCGGACGGTCCTCGCCTCGCCCGCAGAGAGGTCTTCTGATGGACCCGAACGGACCCGCGTAAGTTGTCAAGAGACAGCACTGTGGCATCTTGTCCGCTGAATGTGGCGCTCAGCTGCGCCGTGGCGCTGGTGCCGTGGTTCGATCTGGACCTCGGGCGCGGGGATTGCGCATTCAGTTGAGGGGGTGGGGACATGCGGTCCGTAAGTCCAATAGCCCATGGGGCCTTGTGTCCAAGAGCCCATGGGGCCTTGTGTCCGTGTGCCCAACAGCCCATGGGTAACCAACCCAGTTGCGCATGCTATTCGATTTGGCAGGGCGTTGGTCGGAGGGTGTGTCCGGCCCCCCACCGCACTGACCCATCTCGACTCGGGAGTGAGTCTCGGGCGACGAGGTGTCTTCCTATTCCCGAGTATTTCTATTCCCTCGGGAGTGAGTTTCGACCGGTCTGTTTCCCGCCCGCGGGGGGGAGGCCCTTTGATGACACCATAAGCAGATGCGAGGATGGGGAAGATGTTGGGAGTGTTCTTGGCCCTTAGTTTCCCCTGTTTGTCTTGTCGCGGTCGTCGCCATTCGGCGAAGGGGTGGAAGTGACAAGGGGGGGGAGGGGGGCACCTATCACCAGGGCGTGCGCGGCCCCCGATCAACTATCGCAGTAATGGGCACGGCGCCCGGCGTGCTAGACATGTGAGCAGCTTTCGTCGTGCCCATAGTTGTGAGTTTCTTATCCTCATCCTCCTTTCTCCCTTTTCTTTTTCCCCACCCGACAGGTTGGGGTCGTTAGATTTGAAGAACAGACCTCTCGGCCCGCCCGCCCTGCGTACCGCGGCCGCCAAATCCTCAGGTTCCCGATAATCCTTGGTGGTCCCGCCCCCCCCCCCCCTGCCCTGCATACCGCAGCCGCCAGATCCCAAGGTTCCCCGATCATCCCTGGTGGTCTCGCCCTCCGCGCCGCCTCGCCCACTCTGCATACCGCGGCCACGAGATCCCAAGGTCCCCCGATAATCCCTGAGGGTCCCGCCTCCCGCGCCGACTCGCCCATCCTGAATGCCGCCATATGCCCAGGCCCCCCACAGAACAGAGCATAATACCACGCCACAGAGCATAACATACCCGAGCATAACATACCGTATCATGAAATCCCAGATCGCAACACAACACATCATGACAGAACCGTGCATTCCATAGCACAGCATCACAGCATATATCATTCCTTAGTTTGACAAATCAAGCATACCATACCAAATCAACGCATAGGTGAAGATACCAAACCAGAACATGGCACGACCGCACATGTCATGGCACGTCATATCATAACACAGCACAGCATAACACCGCATGCATGCTATGACAGATCGGATCATACATATCATACTACATCCTGTCATACAATACCATGGCATCGCATAGCATCACATACTACATCCTGAAGTAACAAGCCACGTCATAACACACCATCACAGCACGCACCATTCCATACCATGGCAAAGCATCACATGACAGAACCCTGCGTAACATGACATTTCGTATCAGTGTGTCGCATGTGATAACACCATGCGCCATGGCATACTTTGTCACACAGAACACAGCATCAGACCACACCTTACAACACAACATCAACGCGCCCATGCGGACTCAACGCCCACTCTGCATAGCCATCACAAGCTACCACCAGCACCACCCCCCCGCGCCGATTCGCCCACTCTGTCCGCCAAGCCGCGCGGACCTTCGGGTTCAACCGCCGAAGGTTTCGGTGGTGATCGTTTAATTCGGTGCCTCGGCGCGGCTTTCGTCTTCCAGCGCCGTCGGGAAAGAAGTGAAGAAAACACGCACGCAAGCGGAGAGGACGAGGCGGGGGGGGCAGGGCCTCCATCGCACCGTGACCGCACCCTCCCCGCATCGTTGCCGTCACCCTCCTCCCTCCTCGGGTCGCTTCGTTCCGCTCGAGGAGGTGCCGCTGCCCTGCGCGCCTAGGCGCGGGCTCGCTGCGCCCTGACGCCTCCACGATGCGGCAGACTTGCACTCCTCCTCCTCCCTGTGTCTTTTCTGCCTCCTCCTCCTCCTCCGCCTCCTCCGCCTCCCTCCCCCCCTCCTCCTCCCTGTGTCCTCCCCGCTATCACCGTGGCCTTCCTCGCCCTCCTCGCTTTGGCCTTCCTCTCTCCTCACCGTGGCCCTCCCCTGCCCCTCACCGTGGCCGCCCCCTCCCCCCCGGAGCGCAGGCGTTCCCATATAACCGCCGCCCGCGGGTCGGTCTTCGGAGATTCCGGCAGGCGGTTCCTCATCAAAATCTCTCACCCAGGGGAGCCAACAATGACATGAACATACATGCTCAGAGGTCCGCGCGGATTTCTCCCATCCGCGCTGGGGCCCCTTGGCGGCGCATCCGGCGCCGCCCCTGGCGCGCTCCGCGCGCAGGAGGGCCCAGCACCGATTTGAGAAACCCGCGCGGACCTCTGAGTTGTTATGTTTATGTCATTCTTCGCTCCTCGAATCCGATTCCCTCGCCGTGTCCACATCCGCCGCTCGTTGGGGGCCCATGATTCGAGCCAGACAAGCTGCACACGCAGAAACTGTTGGCGCTGCGTGCGGGTTTCTTGGATCCGCGCTGGGCCCCCCTCAGCGGCGTCGCCGGCACCGCCCCTGGCGCGCTCCGCGCGCCAGGGGGGGGGGGGACCAGCGCAGGCTCAGGAAGACGCGCGGAGCGCCAAACGTTCATGTTTATGCCGTGTTTCGCTTCTTCCTCGAACGACATCGGTTACACGGGCGGTGGATGTGACATAAGACCCGCCTCGCACTCACCCCCCCTGAGGTCCGACGTTGCAGAAAAGGTGGCCTCGCTAAAAATCACGCCTGGAGCCCCAGGCCCCATCTTTCTGCGGCTCGTTTCGAGCCGGACCGATCGATGCTGGTCCCAGGGTCCGCCGCTGGACGAGTCACCAGTCGAATCTGAGCCCCAGTCCCCGTCCACGATCGAGAGTTGAGAAGCATCCTGCCCCACTGGTGGTCAGGCCGTCTCCTGATTCGGAGGCGGTGCGCCCTGTGCTTTTATTTGCCCGTGTCTCGCTGCTCTTGCTCAAGTCCCCGGTGGCGTTGCGAGTGGGCGCCAGTGCAGCTCGACCAAGTCGGGCGTCGAATATAATGGCTGCCGCTGCGCGCATTTCTCTTCCAGGGGCAGGCGGCGGAGGGTTGATGTGGTTTTCTCTAAATAAGAAATGGGGCCAAGAGAGACAACAATGAACATTCCCAAACTAGTGTAGATTTATTGGGTACCCGCACTCGGGGGACGAACATGTAAAAACATGTATTCGTGATTATTCAATGAAAACCGTCGGGGTGTTTTTGAGTGTTCGTGTTAAGATGTTCATTATTTCATGGAAGAGTCCGTCTTCAACTAAACGCCGCCGTGGGATCTGGGGACCTCGTCGCCGCGGTAGGGCGCGCAGACACATTGGCAGTAGGTTCGACCAAGGAGGGGGCAAAGACGTAATCGGTGAGTGAACTGCGCAGAGATACTTGAAAGCTCCACGCGCATTTGCAGCCAGTTGTGAATGTGCGGTCTGCGCGGGGCCATTACAGGCGTGTTCCACGCGAGGCTGCGGACCGAGACAGATTTTGCAAATGAGGATTAATCCATGTAGAGGGGGGCGGGGCCCGATGTTATTGGTTAGCGTTCGCGTCCGGCGTGAAGAGCCTGCGACGCTAGGAGGATCTCCCCAGACATACGACGTCCTGATTTGTTCAATCCGGGCTCCCCAGAAGTCTCGACCTTTTCCCAGGGGCCGGCCTTTCGTCCTGAGACGTTTTCTGACGGTCCTGATGCCCGACGACTGCACCAGAAGCCGACAACAGCGAGAAGTTCTCGCATTTCATACTTCAATACTTTAGGTGTCCGATAGTGGACCCCCACAACAGTTCAGCCCCTGTGGGTGTCCCATGGCCGAACATGGCGTTGGATCTCTGGGTCACCGTGGCCC
>CAUYUJ010016083.1:779631-937131 GCA_963575745.1 Prorocentrum cordatum | reverse complement strand
TGGAGGGCGGAGGGAGAGAGATCAACATGGAGGGGGGGGGTTAGCAGCAGCAAACCGAGCGGCAGAACCAGACAGGCGGGCCGGGCGTGCGGACCCCATCGGGCGGGTCGGGCGGGCGGGCTCAGGCGACCGGGTCGAGCGAGCGAGCGGGAGGAAATGTTTAGCGATAGCAAGATTCCAACGCAAGTCGAGAGGAGGTCCAAAGCGAGCGCGTCATGCCTGAGTGTCGAGGGCGCGGTGTCTGTATATCTCGTTAGGGCGTCCCACGCGAGAGCGGGATTTTGGGGCTAGATGCGAGGGAGTCCCGAACGAGAATGCGATTCTTCAATCGATGGTGAGAGCGTATCAGGCGGGAGCCGCTGTTGTAGTAGATCGGGGGGCAGCAACACACCTTGAATACCCAATATTGTCTTTTGTCAAAAGGCAGGTTGCGAGCCCTGGGATGGGCACTGGAGGGGGGTGTTCAACAACAATTCTGATTATGAGGTTTGAGTTCCACACTGTCGGCCAGCCTGCGCATCTTGGAATTCCACGTCAGTCACGCACCCATGGAACCTGCAAACCGCTCGGCCCTCTCACACTGATGCTGGAGTGTATGCGCTTCGCTTTGTGTTATCTGATGTCGGGCCTGCCCGTGTGTTGTTGTGTAGGCTGTGTTGTGTTGTCCTCGCTAGTTTAGTGTTGGTCCTGTTCGTGCGCATTAGTATTCCGCTGCTCGCCCGACCAAAAAAAACGCGTCCCCATTTCCGAGCTCGAAGCGAAGCCGTATATTATTGTCCCACACAGATCTCTTAGAATAGTGCCCGATGATTGTTCAAGCGATGTATGCTGGTGAATGTGGCTGCCCACGCGCACCACAACAAAACCGTCGAGAGTTGAGTAGTTGCCCAGTGGTGGTTTTCCCGTTGCCGCCATTCCATTATCTATGATGTCACCGCTTGGCGGCCCACTGGCGGCCAATAGTACGTAATTGGGCACTGCGCGCCCTCGCCTTGACGGTTGCACCATGAGGAAGCACCCGCATTCGATCGGCCAGGCTTTATTTTTTTTTTTTTATTTTTTTTTTTTTTTTTATTTTTTGTTTCTTTTTTTTATTTTTTTTTTTCAGGCTTTCAGCATGTTGAGCGACCCACGCGGCCAGGAGTTCGAGGCTTTGGGCGCTTGACGACGCCATGCGTGGGGTCGTGGGGTCTCGACGTTCTTTTGTTCCCGACATTGCAACGTGGCGACTAGCACCCTTAGCGCTACACCACTTCGGTGATGATTGCAAGTTCCCAGGGGTCGTCGGCACGCCCAGGGGGGAAGGCAGCGGGGGCGGGCCGTCCCCAGGGAGCCCGGGGAGGTCTCTGAGAGCTTCCTCCCCGGGCGCAGAGGGCCTTTCGGCAGGCCCAGGGGGCGCCCGAGATGCCCATCGCCGCTCTCTGAGAAGGCCTGCCCCCTCGCACCCGCCCCCCACCTGGCGCGCCGCCGAAGGGGTGAGATTATGGGGAGGAGGAACCACCCGGACCGGGGACAATGGGCGTCTACGAAACGGCCTCGGGCGTTTATTGAACAGCCCTGCCCTGTTCGATGCATTCTTTGGGTGCGCTCGCTGAACGGCTTCGCGTGTCGGGGCGATTCTTATCGGGGTGGACTGTCCGCCCTACAGAGAGAGGTCGTGCCCCGCACCGCTTGCCGCCGCCGCCCGCAGACCCCGCACGGGCTCCCGGGCCTGGCGGCGGGCCTGGCGGTGGCCGTGGCCCCCCTCGTGAAGCACTGGGGGCTCGGCGACTTGCTCCTGCCGGCGGCACTGCCGGAGGCGAGAGGGAGGCACAGGGAGTTGAGGAGGAGGAGGAGGAGGAGGAGGAGGAGTAGGAGGAGGACGGGGAGGAGGAGGAGGGGGAGGAGGAGGGGGAGGAGGAGGAGGAGGAGGAGGAGGAGGAGGAGGAGGAGGAGGGGGAGCAAGGATGACAGATGATGGAGGGATGAGGGGATGAAGGAGACGGAGAGGAGGAAAGACATGAGAGGCAGAGTGAGGACGAGGAGAAGGAGGACGAAGGGATGGAGAGGAGGAGAGGGAGGAAGGAGCACGGACGGATGATGCACTATGGAGGAAGGATGAAGGGGAAAGGATGAAGTATGAAGGAGATGGATGAGACCGGAGGATCGGATGAGGATTATGTCCTATTTGCTACTTGTTCTGGTGACCACGTCTTGCGTATTATGCACCCCGTATTGTTCAATGGTCATGTCTTCCTGCGCGTGTATTACTCGATTTCTTCAGCAATCAGGTGTATCCGATTCACACATATCGTCATCTTCATTGCCACCTGAAGTCACTGCGGCGGGATACCCTGCATGCGGCTGTCTGGCCTGGCAAGGCTTCACGTTCACCCGATGCCCCGTTCCTCTTTCCCAAGCTTCTATCGCCCTGCCTGACGGTGCCGGCGACGCGCAGCCGGCCCCCAGAACTCGGGCCCGAGGGGCCCCGCCAGTGCATGGACGGCTCCCTCTGCGGGACCCCTGGGCTTTTGGCTCGTCCGATGGCCTTTGCCTTTGAATGCCCTTCTGGACGCCGCGGACAGGGATGAGCCATCGGCCCCCCCGCTCAGTCCGGCGAGGCTTCGTCGGAGCGATTGGTTTTGCTCTTGCCTGCCATCCTCGCTGCGGCCCTGTGGGATCGCAGGAGCAGGCAATATCCTGGCGAAGGAGCCAACCATGTGCGGGTGCGCGTGCCGCAAGGCAGGGGGGACGAAGGAGGGGCAGTTCCTTAGAGGAGAACCAGACGCATGAGGGGTGTGGCGAAATGGGCGCTGGGTCGCCATGCGCACCCTGCCGCTGGGCCTTTGAGGAGCTCCTGATGGGGCATCGAAGCGTGTGAGGGATGTGCCGAAAAGGGTGCGGGGCCCCCATGCGAACCCTGCCGCAGGGGCTGGAGGTGGAGCCCCCTATCGGGCCACGAAGCGCATGAGGGGTGTGTCGACATAGGTGCGGGGCCGCCATGCGGACCCTGCTACTGGGGCCTTCCGTGGAGCTCCCAAGGGCCAAGGAACGTTTGAGGGGTGTGCCGAAATGGGACGGGGCCCTCATGCGGACCCTGCCGCAGGGGCCTTCCGTGGAGCTCCCTATGGGGCCACGCAGCGTGTGAGATGTGTGCCGAAATGATTGCGGGGCCGCCATGCGGACCCTGCTCCTGGGGCCTTCCGTGGAGCTCCCTATGAGGTGATTAGCGAAGCGTGTGAAGGGTGTGCCGGGGGGCAGTTCCCTAGAGGAGAACCAAACGCATGAGGAGTGTGGCGAAATGGGCGCTGGGCCGCCATGCGGACCCTGTCGCTGGGGCCTTGGATGGAGCTCCGGATGGGGCCACGAAGCGTGTGGTGTGTGTGTGTGTGTGTGTGCCGAAATGGGTGTGGGGCGGCCGCGCGGACCCTGCCCATGGGCCATCAGGTTGAGCTCCATATGGGGCCACGAAGCTTGTGAGGGGTGTGCCGAATTGGGTGCGGGGATGCCATGCGGACCCTGCCGCTGAGGCTTTCTGTGGAATTCTCTGTGGGCCCAGCCAGGAAACATGTGAGGGGTGTGCCCAAATTGATTGGGGTCGCCATGCGGACCCCGCCGCTGGGGCCGTCGGTGGGGCCCCGTCAGGTGCCACAACGCGTGTGAGGCGTGTGCCGAAATGGGCACGGGGCCACCATGCGGAGCCGCTGGGGCCTTCCGTGGAGCTCCCTGTAGGGCATCGAAACGTTTGAGAGGTGTGGATGCGGGTCCGCCATGTGGACTCTGCCGCTGGGGCCTGCGGTGGAGCCCCCTATGTGGCCACGAAACGTATGAGGGGCGTGACGAAATGATTTGGGGGACCTCGTGCGTACCCTGCCGCTGGGGATTTCGGTAAATATCACCACGTGGCCACGAAACGTGTGATGGGTGCGCTGCATCTAGTGCGGGGCCGCCATGCGGACCCTGCCGCTAGTGCCTCCGTTGGAGCTCCCTGTGGGGACACGAAACGTGTGAGGGGTGTACTGGAATGGGGCGCGGGAATGGGAGGAGGGGGCGGAGGAGGAGAGGAGGAGAGGAGAACGCGGGGCGCTGTCTCTTCAAAGCGAGGACCCAACACCACAGGCTGGTTTGGGAAAGCTGGGGTATGGGTGTGTGTTGTCGGGTGGGGGTCCCGGCTCGAACGGGAGCCCCCCCCACGTCGCATCCAGACCGAAAGTGGTGTCATTGCCTTGCTCTTCACCATTCCTCCTCCGTCTAGGTTTCTGTTCATATCACCACTGGCAGCCCAACGCGGTGGCACGTGACAAGTTGTGGGCATCACACGATTTCTCATATATGTCGCAAGCTGACAGCCCTGCCTAGGTATTGCTCTGTGCGCCTTCAGCATGTCCAGGTGCCTGCGGCAAATCCGCCATCGTGCCAGCCAAGCGCTCTGCTTGGCGAACCTTCGAGCACCGCCCAGAGGCCCATCACATGCGACACCTCTCGTTTGCGCTTCCCGGGGAGCTCTCATTGGGCGTATGTGGGCCATCGTTGGTTGTTTTGGGCTCCTGTGGCGCGGTCTTCGGGGTCCATTGGAGCTCTATTTGTTCTTCTTGGGGCTTTCGTGGCCGTCCTGGGGCCGATGTTATGGCCCTGTGTGGGGTCTGTCTGGGCAGTCGGGGGTATCTTTTGGGCCTTTCTTGGAAGCGCTTTGCGGATTTCTGACCGTCTGGGGTTTCTCCGGACGCCCTCTTGGCCCAGCTTGGGTCTTTCTTGAGTCCGTCGTGTGCCGTCTGGTGGCTTTCTCGACGCGCCCATCTCGGCGCTCGAGGATCGCATGCGGAGCGATCTTCGACCCATGGGCGCGCGAAAAGCGAAGCTCGGTGAGGTACCGCAGGAGAATCAATGCTCTTGGCCTCTCGGGGCCCTCCAGGAGAGCGTCTTTGGAGGTACGTGGGGAACAAAAATACACACGTGGGGAAAACACACACACACACACACAACAAAACAATAATAAAACACACGTGGGGAAAAAAACACACACTGTGGGGAAAAGTCTGTGGGAAAACAACACACTGTGTGTTTGTATGTTTTTTCCCACTGTGTGTGTGTTTTTGTGTGTGTGTGTGTGTGTGTGTGTTTTTTTGTGTGTGTGTGTGTGCGTGTGTGTGTGTGTTTTGTGTTGTGTTTTTTGTTGGTTGTGCGTGTTTTTGTTTGTGTGTGTGTTTCCCCACGGGGCCTCCTCTTGAAGGCCTCTGGGGGCCCGCCGGGCGCCTCTGTGGGGCTGCTGGGTGCCCCTTTGGGGAACTGCGGGGTCGCCGTGGCGGCCTCGATGGCCCGCCCAGGCCGTCTTGGAGGCCCTGGCGACCTCGGAGGAGCCCCAGCGGGGCGCCGGGCCGCCCAGGCAGCAGCGTGTGAGGAGATGGCCCTCGAACGGGCCCTCAGAACCAGTTGGTCTCCTCCTCCTCTTCCTCCTCCTTCTCCTCCTCCTCCTTCTCCTTTTCCTGCTCCTCCTCCTGTTCTTCCTCTTCGGAGGATCCGTGGAAGATTTCGGGGAGCCCTACAGACAGCACTCGACGTGCTGCCTTTCCTCCATGTGCTGCGGTTTTTCAATGGACTGTTGGTTCTCGCCTTGTCGGGCCCGGAATGGCCGAAGACGGCCCTGAGGGCTTTTTTCGAGATTGCCCCAAGACGGCCCAGGAGGCCACCAAAAGGGCTTCAAGATGGCCCAAGAGGTCCCCAGGACGGCCACAGGGAGCCCCGAGGCCCAAGGAGGCCCCGAGAGGTTTCACAGAGAGCCCCCAGAGTGCTGGTGGGGACAGATAGCTGCAACGCAGGAGGCGGCGTCCACCTTGTATTTGCCTCCCAGGCGTGGGATGCAGGACTGGGCACTGCTGCCCAGCCGTTGCAACGCTACTGGGCTACTCGCTCCTGCACTCACACCGCTAAGGAGGGAGGGGGAGGACGAGGAGGGCGAGGAGGAGAGAGAAGAAGGCAGGCGGAATATGGGGGATCAATGAGACAGCGGAGGAGGGGTGAGGAGACAGAGGTAGGTAGGGGAGGACGGCGGGAACAGGCGGAGGGGGCTTAGAGGGAGAGGCGGAGGGAAGGAGGGATGGAGACGGAAGTCAAGCAGAACGGCGCCGGGAGGAGTTTGCGGGGGGGGGGGGGGGGGCGTTGCTTGCAAGACCGCCCGCAGGACCCCGAGCTCCAGGACCTGAAGGGGCAGAAGGCCTCCTCCTTGCCTTTGCGTCGGCAGTGCCCTCGTTCCGCGGAGAACGTCGAAGTAGAGGTGATCAACACAATCTAGGTGGTCTTCTGTGCTGGACAGACGTGGTCGCTGTTGTGTTTGCGCACGTCGACCTGGATGCGAGGAACGAGCTGTCATCGTGACCGAACAACGAACGAGAGGGTGCACCATTTCGGCTTTCGGCTGGGCAGCCCTCGTCGCCTTACGCTGTTACCCGGAGATTGCCACTGCCAAAGTTACAGTCAATGGAACATGTAACGAGTGGGAACTCATGTCCGAACCTGGGCGATGTCCACGTTGACAGCGATGGCGGCGGCGACGACGACGACGACGATCTCAGCGGCGACAACGACGGCGACGGTGGCGACGTCGACGGCGGAGACGTATGCGGCGATGTTGGCGCTGGCGAAGTCGCAGACGACGATGATGGCGACGGCGCCGGCGAAGGCGACTCTGGCGTCAGTACTGGCGAGGGCGACAGCGGCGAACGTGAGATCGGCGCCTGCCCACGTCCACGGCGCCGACGGCGCTGGCGAGAGCGACCGCGAGCGCGGCGATGGCGACGGCAGGCGCCGGCCACGGCGGCGACAACGGCGACGGCGACGCCACACCCTTGTTTTCTGCTCAGGTTCCCGGATTGTTTGCGCTCGGTAAGAACACACTGATGAAGCGCACGCCATGAGGTGTTGTAACGCTCTGCTGCATACAAATCCATAGCGCGCTCTTGTTTTCGGTATGGGTTGATGGAGCGCCTTGCGCCCCATAAAACAGTAGTGCTGCAGTGACGCCCCACTTGGGTCTTTGCAGATTTGGCAATCGTTGTTAGCATCTAGGGACCCTCGTTTGGCTCGGCCGAGGCTTGGCCTTGTGCCCACTTGGTGCAGTCAAGACGCTGCAATGAGGAACAGTTTTGGTTCGGAAGGGGCTCGATGTTCCTTAGGCTCCTCCAGTGCCGTTCCTCCTGCCCTCCTGGGGCACGGTGGCGCTCACAGGGCCGAGAAGGAGCTTCGTTCCTTATTTAGCGTTCTTTCTTTCAGCGGCCCGCCTTCAGGCTTATGTCGGGCGTGTCCCCCTACAGGGGGATTTTCGACGAAAAATAACAAATACCCCAAACATACACCAAAAAGGTCAACAAATACTTAAGACATCGTCACCAGATTTTTTTTTGTTTTGTTATTTTTGGGGTATCTTTTATTTTTCGTCGAAGATCCCCCTGTAGGGGGACAGGCCCGACTTCACTTCGGCCGGTCGTGGGCGCCTCGTGTGCGCCTCGTGCACCGGGTGGGTCCGCCAGGGTCTCGCCTGGCCCCCAGCGGGTGGCCGGACGCGGGCGGCCAGTGCGCGTGCCGCGGTGGTGCGCGGTGCGCGCCCGTGGCCGCCCGTGGGTGCCTCGTGGGCGCCCCGTGCACCACGCGGCGTGCACCACGCTGCGATGAGCTCGCGGTGCATGCAGTGCCGTTTTTAATGCATGTTCCGCGTGCGGGTCATGTATGAAACATGCAGGGATGTAGCATCAAAGACAACGGTGAGTTCATGCATACATTCAGTCATGCGTTGATCCTGCATTCGAATCTTATATGTTTGAAAATCCTACGTATTAGAAACAGCCCTGTAGCTCTGTGGAGGACGATCCATGGAGAGGAACCATGCTGCCAAACAATCTCCAGATGCCGAACACATGTTTTTACATGTTTTGAACCTGTTTCGTGTGAACCGTGTTTGGAACATGTTCTCGACATGTTAAAAACATGTTAAATTCAACGGTAGGACTGTTAGGGTGTCCATTGTCGTGGTATCCACAAGCATAGCTTGCACCACATTCAAGCAGCGGCGAAGCGTCCTGGGATGTGCCTATAGGCCCACCAGAGAATGTCCTAATAAACTGCTGGTGGTCTGCACGAAGTGGTCTCAGAACATTTCTGGCCGAGACTGTCTCGTTTAAGCACATCGGGTTGATGTTCTAAGAATGTTGTTTGTGTTATTAGAACTCGTGCGGTTCTAAGAAACAGTTCGTGGTAGCCCTATAGGAATGCCGGGACGGTCGGCCCCTGCTCAGCAAATAGTTTGCATCACACTGTTTGTGCCGCATGGCTTACACCACACAGCTGGCACCACCTGTGTATTACACGACGCGCACATCTACAGTGCAACATCTCACTGTTCTGGGGTCCACGCTGGCAAACATATCTAGTAGCCTCAGCCCCATCCCGCAACGGCGCCTAGAGGGCAGAGGCCTCCTGGATGCCTTTTCGGATGCCTCCGGAAGCCTCTTCGCTGTTGTTTTGGGATGTTTTGGGCCTCTAAGGGGCCTCGTGGGACTCTTTGGGCTTTGGGGGGCTTCTTAGGGGACATATTAAGGGCCTGCTGGCGGTCTCGGAGGTCATGTTGGGGCGCAGGGCTCGACGTGTCACTTCGAGTGCCCCCTCTTGAGGCCTTGCTGGGGCCCTCTTGGGCTGTGTTGGGTGCCTTTTGGGCCATCTTGAGGCATTCTTGGGCCGTCACGGGCGCTCTTGGGCGTTCTCGGTGTGATCTTGGCAGCCTCATGGATCGTCTTGAGTCATCGGGAGCCCGAAAAGGCGAGAACGCATGATTCTTCTTCTTCTTATTATTATTATTATGATTATTATTATTATTACTATTATTAGTATTATTGTTATTATTATTTTTATTATATATATATATATACTAAAACACAAACAAAAACGGTGGAACATCTATTCGGACTCCATTGTGGGTGCTCTTCGGGCTTTCTCTGGGCGTGATCGGGGGCCCTTCGGGGCCTTCTTCAGGGCAATGTGTAAATATCGGTGTATCTCTGGGACGAGATTCACGATTTCATCTTGGCTGCGTTCGTAGCCCTGTCTGGAAAGGGACGTGGCCAAAATGCTAGCACCTCCCAGCCGCCGAGCCCTGCCCTCCCCCCCTATCCGCCACTGTGCCGCGAGGCATTGCGTTGAACGTCCTCAGGTTCCATGGGGTCTTCTGCGCAAAGTATCGAATATTCAGTAAAGGGCCCGCAGCGCAGAGTTCTTGGCACTCCTCAGGCTCCCAGGGTGATTTTTCCAGGAGCAAGATGGCCCCAAGACAGGCCAAGAGAGCCCCAAGTTTCCAAAACGGTCTAAGACGCCCCCTTGCCCCCCCCCCAAAAGATTGCTGACAGACGCCCCAGAGCGATTTTTTTGTTTAACATATGTTCAAAATATGTCGAGGTCCACTAGAGATCCATACATCCCAAAGAGCTGTTTGTTGTTTTGTTTTTAGTTTTTTTTTTTCTCTCTCTCTCTCTCTCTCTATATATATATATATATTTATCTCTCTCCCTGTCTCCTTTGGAGAAGGCGAAGCTCTCTCTCTCTCTCTCTCTCTCTTTCTTGTTTGTTCTCTCTCCCCCTCTCGTTCGCTTGGAGGAGGCGGAGGTTCAGGAGAAGAAAGGAGAAGCGACACAACCACCACCAGGTGGGCCACCTCAGCCAGAAGGTCTAACATGCCCCCTCCCCGAGCTGGAGACTTGATGTGTCTTGAGCGAGGCAGAGGAAGCACGGCACCAGCAGGACCTCCACCCCTGGTTCCTCGTGCTGGTGTTTTTATTGTTGATGTGCCTTGCTTTGCGGTTTGTGACCGTTGCTCTCTCTCTCTCTCTCTCTCTCTCTCTATGTATATCGCGCTATTTCTCGTTCTTTCTCGCTCTCTCTCTCTATATATATATATATCCCTCTCTCTCCTCTCCACTCGCTTGTTTTTTCGTCTGGTCTGTCTCTCTCTCTCTCTCTCTTTCTCCCTCTTGTTTTTTGTTGTTCTTTTTTTTCTCTCTCTCTCTCTCTCTCTCTCTCTCTCTCCCTCCCTCTCTCTCTCTCTCTCCTCATCTGCGCCAGCTACTTGGGCACGTACCCTCACTCGCTCTGGATAGACTGTTTTCTGTCTGGTTTGATGCATTGGTTGGCCCCGCGTTCGTCGGCACAGTGCTTCGGGCCATGATGCGCTCGCCTTCTCTTCGTGGACCTCCCCAGCGTACCCCATATGTTTTCCCTTTCAGTCCATCTCTCTCTCTCTCTATCCAGTTCTCCCCTTCTCTTTCTCTCTGTCCCTGTCTCTCTCTCTCTCTCTCTCTTTCTCCATCTCTGTATATATAGTGCATATGTATGTATGCATCCCTCTCTCTCTCTCTCTTTCATTTCCCTCTCTCTCTCTCTCTTTCTCTCCCGCTCTGCCCCCCCTGTTTATATTGGGGGCGCTCGGTCCCTAGGCGAGTTTGGGCGAACAGCCGCTTGCCCTGCCGCCCCGAACGCGCGTGTCCGCATCGGTATCTCTCTCTCTCTCTCTATGTCTCTCTGTTGCTCTCCTGTTTTTTTCTATCTTTCTCTCTCTCTCTCTCTCTTTCTCTCTCTCTCTCTCTCCCTCTCTACCTCTCTCTGTGTCTCTTTCGCATTTTTTCCATGTTTGCTTTGTTTTTTGTGTCTCTCTCTCTCTCTCTCTCTCTTTCGCTCTCGTTCCCTTTTTGTTTCTACATCCCTCACTCTCTCTCTCTTACTCCCTCTCTCAAAATTGATGCATACGCATATACAGAGAGAGAGAGAGGCGTGCACGTATACATCCGTACTAGAACCACGCGCGCGCTTCGCGCGCGCTTAGGTTCTGTCGAGTCACAGACCCAGGAATCGTTGCGAGAAGAAATTGGTGACGCGAAGCGTCTTGGGGGCGTCCTTGGACGACTGGGGTCTCCTGGGGCCTCTTGAGGGGCCTCCTTGGGGCCTCCTGGCGGCCTCTTGGGGCGGAAGGCTCGAGCTTGCGGTTCGTGGTCCCCCTCTGGGCCCCCTCTTGGGCCCGTCTTGGGGCCCTCTTGGGCCATCTTGGGCGCCTCTTGGGCCGTCTTGGGGCCCTCTTGGGCTGTCCTGGGGCCCTCTTGGAAGCTTCTTGGGCCGTCTTGGGGCGGTCTTGGGCGCCTCTTGGGCCGTCCTGTAACGTCGGAAAGCCCAAAAGACAACTTTGTTGAAAATGTACGTTTTACGAAGGGAATGGGCCAATTTTTGCGTCTAGGGGCCCTCTTGGGACGCATGTTGGAGGCTTCTTGGGGCCTCTTGGGGGCGTCCTTGGACGTCTGGAGGCCATCTTCAGCATCTCGGAGCCCTCTTGGAGGCCTCTTGGAAGTTTCTTGGGCCGTCTTGGGCGCTTCTTGGGCCGTCTTGCCTGACTGGGGAGGCCTCCGGCAAGCCCCGACGAGCCTCCGGGCCCCCCGGGGTGCACATTTGCGGTCGAGGTCCCGGCCCCGGGCCCCTGGACCCGGTGCGCCGATATATGTATATACGTCGACGTGTGTTCTGCGCTGCTCTGCCGCTTGGGCTCCACTTCCCTTCGCGCGGCACCTGGCCCCCTTCCCTCGGACAGCGCGCGCGAGGGTGCCTGGGGTGCAGCAGCCGTCGCACGGCGACCCCGTCCTCCTCGCTTCCTCAGTCGCGTCCCTCCCTCCCTCCCTCCCCCATCCTCATTCGCGTCCCTCCCTGTGTCACACTCTCATCTTCCTCCCCTCCCTCTCCCCTCGTCCACATCCCCTCATCCTCCCCCCCCGCTTTCATCCCTCCCCTCATCCTACCCTCCCTCATCCCTCATCCCTCCATAGGCTTTCGATCATGGACCCCGTATTGAACGCAACCACCCAGCTTGCGCGCCGACAACCGCGGGAAACTGCCAAGGGCCACCGAAGACCGTCAGAAGGTCGCCGAAGGCCGTCCGACGACCCCCGAAGTCCGCCCAGGGCCGATGAGAAACAAGGTGTCCATGATCGAATGCGTAGATTCTCTCCACACCTCCTGCGGAGGGGGGCCTACGTGTCAGGTGAGGAAGTCGGATACGGAGGACGAGGTCGGAGTCGCTTCGGGGGAGAACGATGACGAGGAGTGGCTGGAACGAGGGGACGGAAAACCATATTCTTCGTGCTCTCCATCCTCCTCAAGGCATACTCCCTCGTTCCACATCCCCCATCATCCCTCCTTATCAGTGCTCCACCTCCCTCCCTCCCTATTCCATCCTCCGCCATGCTCTCTGCTTCCTCCCTCCCTCCTCCGCCCTCTCTCCCCCCCTCGCCTCACCCTCATCCTGCCCCCTTACAAACAAAACAACATACATTGTCGGAGGTCCGCGCGGACTTAATTCGGCGTCACCCCAACATTCTTATACTCTATGTGCGTAGCCCCCCCAGGGGCGGCGCGCGCACCGAGAAGTCTCATAGTATATGCGTCGTGGCGGGCGCTTTCTGGCAACACCGCTCGGGAAACGATATACTACAAGATGGGTATACTGTATGTCGGGGTCGGACGCGCGCCTCCAAGGAGGAGATCGTATTCGCATGTCTCTGCGCGTCCCACTAATCGATCGGCGCTGGACCCCCTTCTGGCGCGCGGAGCGCGCCAGGGGCGACGCTGGAGGCGCCGGCAAGGAGGGCCCAGCGCCGATCCGAGAAAGCCGCGCGGACCTGTTGAAGTTCACGTCTATGGCGGTTTCTCTTCCTCCAGCGAGCTGATTTGCTAATGGACCGCCCTTCTTTACTAGGCGTCGTTAAGTGGTATTAAGTCAGGAGGTTGCGCATCGTCTCGATCGTCGGTACGGGCCCGATAGCCCCACCCCGCCACGGAAAGTGTAGATTCGCGCTATATCGAGCGGCCCGAACGTTGCCCTTACTCCAGGGGCAGCCATGCTTGGCTTGGAGGCGGGCTAATTGAGACAACGGTGTCCCCCCTCCTGGCCCAAATCCTGTCAGAGTCGGTCCCTGGACCCCTCCTCAGGTCATCCTGACCCGATTTTCGAGGCGGATCCAGCCGTGGAGACGAGAAACCTCGATGAGGCCCATAAGCGCAGCGGCTGGAAGGCACTCCCATGTTGGAAATACGATCCCAGTGCGTCCGGCACCACTGCCTGTTGTGCCAGACCCACACGGCGAGTGATTGGGCGTTTCGTTATGCCCCCTCCGCCTCCCCCTCTCCCCCCCAGAACGTCGGGTATCACCGCGAGAAAAAAGGCTCTATGTCCGCCCCGAGAGCCCTCCGAGGCCCGCGCTGGCGGCACCGCCCCCGATCAGGGGTCATAAGTCACTCCGTGGACCTCTCCCTGGTTGCGTTGAAGCAGAAGCCTGAGGCGGATCCAGCCGTGTCCGAGGGAGCGCCCCAGGACGGCCCACCAGCGTGCCGAAAGCAAAGGCCTCGAATCCTGAACCTCCAACCTCGAACCTCGAACCTCGCTCCCCCTCGTGACGATTCCTTCCTCTTCGCCCGGCCCGAGCGGGCCCCCCGCCATCGCTCGGACGTGTGCGTTGTGTTTTCCTTGGCGAGGACCCTCGAGGAGCAGCATCCTGGATCCTCTTGCGGAAAAGACACGCACGACGTCGGCGAGTGCGCTGGGAATGGACGCCCGAGCGATGGCGAGGCGCGCGCGAGGCCCGCGCCGGCGGCGCCGCCGCCGGCGAGCTGCTGGAGCGCCTGCGCGGCGGCCTCGAGGCCCTCGGCGGCTGCGCGGCCTGCGCGGTCCGCCCCCACGCGACGCGGCCGCCGGCAGCCGCCGCGGCCGCGGCGCTGCGGCCCGCGCCGTGTGCCGCGGCGTCGGGCACGGTGCCTGTAATAAAGTATCCATGCCCGCTGCGCCTTGGACTGTCTGGGATGGGGCGCCACAGGGCCGGGGCGCAGCGGAAGCGTGAGCGACGCAGGAAGACAGGTGATCGGCTTCGCCGACCTTGGGCACGGAAGCTGCCCGCGTCAGCTCGCGCGTAAGCGCTATCGTTGCCAATGTGCCAATGTGGCGTGCCGCGCCGGCGGCCCGCGTGAGCCGACGCGAGAAGTCGCTATGCCATCTCGCGTAAGGTAAAACCTGGCCTCCAGGGGCAAGCATTCTGCCCATGTCCACTCCAAGACGCGGTGGATACGGATCTACGTCTTGCCCGCTGCGTCGCCAGGCCTGAGGGCTCCCAGGGTTCCTGCAAATGCCCCCTCTTCCTGGGCCTCCCTGATCGGCTCGGAGAGTAGACGGGGTCGGAGGGTCGCGCCGCATCGGCGATGCATCGGCGATGCTGCTCGATGTAGAGGTCGATTTGCTCCACGCAAATCTGTCGCCGATGCGTCGCCGACGTATCGGCGACACATCGGCCATGCCGTCTCAGGGCCCTGGTGGGCCGTCTCGGGCCTTCAGGGGGCTTGTTAAGTAGGTGGTCTCGGGCAGGTCTCGGGGTCCTCTCGGGTCGAAGAGGCGAGAACGCGAGTCTCATTCAAGCTCATGGTGGGAAGTCGAGGACTTATGCCTCGTGGGGTTCCTCTTTTGGGCCTCTTGGGCCGTCTTGAGGGCGTGCTGGGCCGACTTCAGACCACATTGTGCGTTCACGGGGCCTCCCCGGCATGTTGGGCATTTCTGGAGCCATCGTAGAAGGCATTTGGGGTGTGGTGGCGGCCACGAAGGGTAGATTTGGAGCCTGCGAGGGCCCGGGAGGAGCGCCGGGGTGCTCCCAGACCCACGAGGAGGAGGGCGGAGGACAGGGGGCGTGGGCCAGCCAGGTGCCTCACACGCTGCCATTCTTGGCATGCGGGGGTCGGCGGACTTCTGTCGACGAGTGGTTGTTGCTCAGACCGTAGGCGCCCCCCATGGGTGTCCCGTGGCGCTGGCTCGGTCTGCCGAGGCCTCGCCCGGTGGACGACCGTGGGCGCCCCGTGGGCGCCCCGTGCGCTGGCTGGGCAGGCCGACGTCTCGCCCGGTGGGCGTCTCGTGGACGCCTCGCGGTTCGCCTCGCGGTGCATTGCACAGCGCTGTCGGCATTGCACGGGTTGGCTTCCACCGCGTCGATTCCATCTCAGGCTTCCATGGCTTCCACCGCGTCGATCACATAGCGTAGCATGGCATAGCCCGGTTTACACCACGCAGCTGACAGCTTCCAAGGCGGGAGAGCATTTGATTCGCAGCGGGAGCCACTCTCCGCTATATGATTGTTCGAGGTTGCACGTGTCAGGGCGAAGCATGGCTGTGCTATCATTCACCCATTGCCATCGCAATCCAGCGGCCTGCGGCAAACCACCTCACTTTGCCAGCGCAGCATCCCAGCAGTGGGGAGGAAGAGCCCCAGGAGGAGTCGGAGTTTTATAACCGCTGCACTTCATGGAACATACCTTGTCTGAAACTACTTGGGTCTTGATCTATCACTTCCCCTCCTTGACATTACCCTGGTCATCCTCCTCATTTCTCCATCTTCCTCCATCCCCCCAACTCCTTCCTCTCCCCCTTCAAGGCACACCAGAGTCTTCTTGCGGACTAATTTGGAATCTTGTTTAGGGGTCTTCACCTTGTTCTCCTCCTGCTCGTTCCCCCTCCTCTTCCGCAGCTCCCTCCTCCATGCTCTGCCCTGCGACATTTAGTTGCCCTCGGCTCTCAGTCCGGTCTGCTCCTTAGCGATCCGCCGAATTGAAGGACTGGCGGGATCCTTACCCGAATCCGAACCAGATAAATTATTAACCCTTCATGGTCATCTTGCCCTTCATCCGCCATCTCGCTCTTCTTTATCTTATGGGAGAATCCCCGGGAGAGTTGTCCAATTGGAGTGTCCAGAGGGGTTGTCTTGATCCCCGCTGGGTTGTTCAAGGGGTTGTCCAGGGTACGTTGGCCGTCCTGTCGTCAGTGATCAGCATGGGTTGTCCGGATTGTCCAGGGGCGTGTCTGGGGATGTTTCCCGATTGGAGTATTTTCCCATTGAATGCCGTAATTTTGCGAATGCTGATGTGCCCCCTCCCAGCCCCTCTTCCTGTCTCGTGGCAATAAGATGCCGTGCGCTCGAGCCTGGCACGTTGTGGTCTCACGCCTTCGAGCCTGGCACAGTGTGCCGAGGTGGCCTTCTCCAGGCCATTGGAGGGGTCGGACCACCGGACCTCAGCCCCTCTCATTCTTCACTAGGGCCCACTTGTAGGGACGGTTGGCCTGCATCGGAATTGGGATGGATCGCTGCCTTTTTCCTTCTCCTCCTCCCAATCAAATGGTTCCCGACCCTCTTACTTCTGCTCATGCGTCTTCTCCACTCCTCGTCCTCCTCCTTCTCATGCTCCTTCTCATCCTCCTCATCCTTCTTCTCCTCCTCGCGACCGCATCGGCCCGCGAAAGGGATGCGCCGACGCACTCGCGAGGAAAACGGCAACAACTGAAGCGCTCAGGCCAGACAGCGCCTACCTCCTTGGAGGGCCGTGCCCCCCGCGCGCATGTGAGCGGCCATGCGGCCGTCCTCCTCGCACGGCGGGGTCAAAAGCCTTTCGCCAGGCGGCGCGCAAGCAGGGTGAGATAAGACGATGGAGCATGCGAGGGCGCCCCTTCAGCACACCGTCCCGAAGCAGGTTCTGCAAAGCATGTCTGGCGAACGTGTGGTAGAGAAGGAGAGGAGGAGGACGAGGAGGAGGAGGAGGAGGAGGAGGAGGAAGAGGAAGACCATTGCAAACCTAAGACTTGTCAACGAAGTTAGAGTACACCCTCCCTTCAAGCTCCCTCTTCATAGACCCAGGAGGACAAACGCTTGAAGATCCTGAATCGTGCCAAAGCATCATTCTCTGGGCTGCAACGCCACGAGTCAACCTGGCTCGTACGTCTTGGCGACCCTGAGCCGTGCCAGAACACCATTCCTCGGACTTCAACACCGCGAATCAGCGTAACTGCTGCGCCCTGAAAATCCTGAAACGGTCCAAAGCACCATTCTTGGTACGTTGGATACGAGAATCAGTGACAACTCTTGCGAACGAGGAAAACGACTGTGCGCGGCACTAAGGCGAGGGGCACATATTAAAAAGGAACGCGCTCAATCCTTGAAGTTCTTACAACGCATAAGACGAATGCGCGCGGCGCTAAGGCGAGAAGTTCATTTTGAACCCGAATCGCCGTCGGTCCTTGAAGCTTTTGCATTTTTAAAATGAGTGTGCGCGGCGCTAAGTCGAGAACCACATTTTGAAAACGAAACGCCCTCAAACCTTGAAGCTCTTGAAATGTATTAAACCGAGCGTGCGCAGCGCTATGGCGAAACCGCATTTTTTGAACGGCCCGCCCTGAATCCGTGAAGCCCTTGAAATTCTAGACGCTTCGCGTACCCCCACAAACCATTTTGGCGATGCACTCCACCTGACGGCTCCCCCCCGGTCGACGGCGCCCTCTTCTGAGCGGCAGCGAGGCCCGCCTCCTTCTTGTTCCTCCCTCCGCAGTCCTCCCGATGCCTTCCTCCCCCCCCCTGGTGCGCAATTCGCTCGTGGCCCGTGTGCTGCGACCTATGGACGGCGTCCGGCGTCTCCCGGTGCGCTTGCGATCAAAAAACGTAGCCCCACCAGAGGAGTTGCCGCGATCAGGGAAGTGGGCAGCACATACAGGAAAGGTCTCTCTTGGAGCGGTCTTGGGACACTCTTGGGCGACCTTGGGGCCGTATTTGGGCGCTTTTGGGCCTCTCTTGCGTCTTGGGGGCCTCTTGGCGTTCCCGGGGGCCTCTTGGAGCGTCTCAGGTGCCTCGTGGGGCTTTTTGAGGGTCTCTTGGGAGCCTTTTGGAGGCGTCTTGGGAAACTTGGGAGCGCTCTCCGGGCCATCTTGGAGAAGATCGACACAAACAGAAAGGAGCTCCAATTTGCATCGCCATTCTAGAGTGCCTAAAATCGCCTCTTGGGCCCCTTTTGGGGCGCTCTTGGAGCGTTCCTGGGGCCCTCGTGGGGCTCTCTTGAACCTCTCTTGGAGGACACATCGGAGCCAACTTGAGGCCTCGGATGGCCATCGGAAGCGAAAAGGCGAGAAAGCAAACAACGTTGATTTGCCTTCAGGGTTGAATGGATTTGGCCTCTTCGGGGCCTCCTTTGGGAGCTCTCTGGCCACTTGGAGCTGTTTTGGAGCGTTCTTGGGGCCTCTTGGAATATCTTGGGGGCCATTTCGAGGCACCTTGGGATATCTCGAGCCATCTTGTAGCTTATCTTGGGCTCTCCGAGGCGTTTTTTGCGCCATCTTGGGCCATCTTTGACGCTCCAACCCCTCGGGGGACCCCCCGTCCAGGTCCAGGGGAGGAGGTAGGGGGAGGGGTAACGCCACCCACCCGCCCGCAAACCGTCTAGCTCAGCCCCACCCGCCTTCCCAACGCATGGGTCACAGCCGAGTCTGAGCAGGTTCAGCCTTACTGGGAACCAAAGGCGACCACAGGTGCGCGGCGCTTGGGCGAGGTGCGCCACGCGTGCCAGGGGCGCCACGCGCGCCAGGCACCCCTGGGGCCCGAGCGCGCCAGGCACGCCCAGTGCGCCAGGTGCGCCACGTGCTACGAGTGCGCCAGGTGCGCCGCACACTCCAGCCGCGCCACGTTCGGGCCACGTGCAGAGTGCGCCAGGTGCCCCTGCGTACGTGACAGCACACATCGGGAAACAGGTCGGCCCCCGTCATTCTTGTCGAACACCAGTGCCCATCATTGTGTCTGGTGGGCCTGCGCACAGCAGGCCACGCGCCACCACCTCCGCCGCCCCTTTTCGAAAACAAAAAACACACATGGCAGCATCGCGGGATGGCCGCGCACGATTCAGATTTAGCCGCGATGTGCTTGTTATATTGTTTTTTTCAGGGGTGGTAGTCGTGCGCGCAGCATGGGGTGCACTGACACCCCCGCCATCCCTGTCCAAAACAATACAAAGTGTTCGCGAGCTTCACGAACATGATTCAAGACTTTGCCCCAGAGTATGCTTTGCATTGTGTTTTGACAGGGATGGTGGCGGGGGAGCGCATCGGGTTGGCCGCGCATGCTCCAAATGTAGAGGCCGAGTGCGGCTTGTATTGTTTTTTGACAGGGACGGGGGGGGGCGGGCTCTCATGGGGTCGGCATGGTTCTGGGTTGGCCGCCGGCCGGGTCGGGGATGGGGTGTATATCAATAAGGAACAGGGATGAACCCTTCCCCGAAGGGGAACAGGGGCAGATGGAAAACAAAACGCCCTAGAGCACCTACGCCCGAAAGGGCGGGCGAGATCAGTTGAGCCGAATGTGCGCGCCGCTGAGACGAGAGCCACCTTTTGAAAACCACCCGCCCTCGGCCCGTGAAGCTCTAGGCGAACGCCACATTTTGAAAACGACCCGCCCTCAACCCGCGCAGTTCTTGCAATGTTTAAGACGAGTGTGCGCGGCGCTAAGTCGAGAACCACATATTGAAAACCATTCGCCCCGAATCCGTGAATTTCCTAGACATGTTTAGAACGCTTGTTCGCGGCGCCGAGGCTGGTCGAAAGGGCCGGGCGGGCGGTTCGCCTGAGACTTCCTCACCATGTTCCTGAAGCTTGATAAGAACAGCAGTTCCACAGGTGGAGGGCGGGTCGTTTTCAAAAGGTGGCTCTAGCCTCCCCCTCCACCTCCCTCCTCCCTCCTCCCTCAACATCCCCCACCTCGGCCCCCGCAGGTCTCCGACCGCGCGCCGGCACGCCCAGGGGCCGCCCGGCAGGCGCCCAGCATGCGAGGGCCGGGGGGGCGCAGGGGTGAGGGCCTCCCTAAACCATTCGGACCGAACGAAAGGGGGGGGACAGGGAAAGAGGGGGTACGAAATCTGCTGCATGCAGCTGGTTTCGGCCCCGCCGCCGGGCCCATCCCTCAGTACAGGGGCGCCTCCCGGCGCCTCCTGGCGCCGGGATAATCAGCTACGTGAGCTGATTCTCAAACCCCCCCTTTGCTATCACCCCCTTTCGCCCGGCCCGAACCATGTTTTTCATATTAATTATAAGAGGAGAGCCCAGGATCTCTAATAGCCTTCGGCCCATCCCGCCACCGTGCCTGGGTTGTGGGCATGAAGCCTGTTGAATGTTCGTTGGGATCTCATGGGGTGCCTCTCGGGGGCCTCTCGGAGGCAGTTTGGACGCCTCTTGGTGGGCGTTTTGGGGGCTCTTTTGGGTCTCTTAGGGGTCTCTTGGGGCCTCTTGGGGTGGCCTCTTGGGGGCCTCGTGGAGCCTCCTGGGCGCCTCTTGGGACCTCCTGGGGGCCTCTTGGGGCGGAAGGCTCGGATTTTCGGTTCGTGTTCCCTCTCTTGATCCCCTTTTGGAGCCGTTTTGGGACCTCTGGGGCCGTTTTGGGCGTTTTTTGGGCTGTCTTGGGAAGCTCTTTGGCAGTTTGGGGGCCCTCTTGGAGGCCTCTGGGACCGTCTTGGGGTGGTCTGGGGCCGTCTGGGAGCGTTCGGAAGCCGAAGATGCGAGAACTCCAAAATCCTTGAAAACCTAAGGTCTCTTGTGAGCCTCAGGACTGAGGACTCAGGCTCCAGGGATTACATGATCTGAGGACACGCCCACTCCGTGCGCAGCGGCACGGTGGCGGGTATAGTTAAAGTGCAGATCGAGGTGTGAGGGCAGATCAAGTAAACAGAGAATTCCCGTGTGTATATCCAATAATAGATACAACAGAGGATGCAATTATTTCGAGAGAGAGAGAGAGAGACAAAGCTAGAGATATTGACAGAGAGAGAGAGAGAGAAAAACAATAAAGAGAGAGAGAGAGAGGGCAGGCGGGGAGTGCGTGTGGAAGTCTCAGGAGATCCTCTGAGCGGGGCACTTTCTGATGCAATCAAACGTAACAGCCCCAACCTGTCGGGTGGGACACGCCACCCGAGGGACCGATGACCCCATAGCGAAGGTCGACCCACAGCTGCAGCTTTCTCTGGCGCGCCGGTGCGGGCCCGGGCTCATCGAAGTCCCCCCTACAGGTCGACCCTGAAGAAGATAGATCGATCGTGAGAGGTCGGGTGTTGAGCCTCGAGCTCGTTGCCGAGCCCAGCCAGGCAGTACCCGGGGAAGCCGACATGCACCGATACCGCTACTCCCCAGACCTCTCCCGAGGTGCGCTTTGACCGCCGTCTCGAGGCGAGTCCGCCGGTGACAACGAGGGCCTCCGAGGAGGCCGTACAGGGGGAAAACGGGTGAAGGGTAGCGGCATGGGCACCCTGTTGTCGTCCGAGCACCAATCGAACCGGAACAACTCTCGCGTACAGGTACCCTTTCGAGGGCCGGCGCGCGGACTTTGGGGGGATCTGCGCTGGGCCCCCCTCGAGGAGCGTCTCGGGGACGCCGCCCCGGCTCCGAAAGCGCGCCCGGGGCGCAGGTGCAGCGCGGGGGTCCAAGAGAAATCCTGCGCGTGCTCTCGGAGGTTCCCGTGTATACCATGAGTTAACAGTTGCCCTAGCCGACCTGCAATGGTGTCTCGTAGATGATGATGATGATGATGATGATGATGATGATGATGATGATGATGATGATGATGATGATGATGATGATGATGATGATGGTGATGGTGATGGTGATGGTGATGGTGATGGTGATGATGATGATGATGATGATGATGATGATGATGATGATGATTATGATGATGATGATGAACATGTTGTTGATGATGATGATGCTGATGCTGATGATGATCATCATCATCTGGCCGCAACGTTATTATGGGTGTTTGGCGGGGGGGGCCATGCGACGCGCGCGCGAACGATGGAGACAACGCCAGTCTCAACCTATAGCAGATGTCGTCGGGCTCCCTTGTCCCTGCTCCGGCCTTCCTCTCTTCCTCGCCCCTCTGTGGGACATTGACGCCCTGAACGGGTCGTTATCATCCTTACAGGCGGATGGCAGGGCTGTTGTTCATTCGGTGTGTTCGCCAGTTACTCTGGTGTTGTCTGCCAAACTGTGAAGCGCCATCAAAGTGAACACATGTTGTTCCCCACGTCCATGTGACTTCGAATGGTCGCGGGAGCTTTATTGTTTGTTGGTGTTATTCAGCATCGACAAGAACACGTAGCATTGGAACTTGATGTCCCCTTATGTTGGCAAATCTGGCATGGCTCACACAGACATAATGTGATGTAGCTTGCTCGTGTAGCCGACTTTGCTTTGTTGCCTTTGGTGGACGCCTTTCTGTTTATAACGCACGCGACACTTCGAACGGGAACATTGAAGCGAAGCTCAAACATGTCCAGTCTCCCTCCTCCTCCTCCTCCTCCTCCTCCTCCTCCTCCTCTCCCTCCTCCTCTTCCTCCTCCTCCTCCTCCTCCTTCTCTCCTCCTTCTCCTCCTCCTCCTCCTCTCCTCCTCCTCCTCCTCCTCCTTCTCTCCCTCCTCCTCCCTCCTCCTCCTCCTCCTCTCTCCTCTCCCTCCTCCTCCTCCTTCTCCTCCTCCTCCTCCTCCTCCTCCTCCTCCTCCTCTCCTCCTCCCTCCTCCTCCTCCTCCTCCTCCTCCTCCTCCGCCAATGGGCGCCTCGTCGCCGCCCGCGCAGCCTGCACCGCAGGTGGCCTGCACCACGGAGCTCGCGGCACGGAGCTTGCACCACACTCCCTGTATGAAGTCGGGCGGGTCCTTAGTGTGCCCCGGAAACGGCAGGCCGTTTTTTCACCGTTTTCGAACAAGTGTCCCTTGAAAATGGGAACGGCAAAAAAAGGCGACCGGAAACGGCAAAAAAACTGCTTCAGGAGTGGAATCGGGGCCGGAATCGGTAAAAAAAAGGCGACGGAACCGGTAAAAAAACGGCGTCGGAACTGGCAAAAAAACGACAAAACGGAACCGGCAAAAAAACGGCCTTGTCGTTTCCAGGGCCCATTGAGAGCGGGTCCCTCTACAGGAGGAGTCTCCAAAAATAGGCAGCAAATAGTCAGGGGACGATCCATAGACCATTTATGACTACTGTTGAGCATGTCTTATACTAGTTTCTGTTGCTTCGTCCACAGTCCGCCTGTAGGAGGACATGCCCGACCTGATGGTTGCACTGCTGTTTGCCCCCCGCCTGCGGATTCACCGCCAAGGCCGCGGCACTGGGCCTCGCGCCCTTCGCTACCGATTTCCGACTGGTGGTGCCCATCGCACAGGGCGCTACTACGCTACAGTGGACAGCTCGACATCTGCGGGGCTCGTTTCGATTCCTCCGATTCGATTCGATTCCGATGGCTTCCGATTATGATTCGATTCGGCTTCAGATTTCGATGTGGGCTCCGACTTCTCATCGGAGGCCTACAAGCCTGCTGATTTCCGCCGATTCGACTTTTTTCGACTCGGCTGCCGATTTCCGCCGATACGATTCATTCCGATTGCCGATCCGACTTGTCGATTCGATTTTGGGCTCTCCTGCATCTGCCAGCAGCGTGACTCATGATGTGTCTGCACTCTTACACCATTGGCACCCCGAATTCACAGTCCCTGCATGGACTATCTGGCATTCTTCTAGCTTGCAGGCGGCTCTGCAGTCGTGATCATTGTCGCGGGAGGGCAGCGGCGACGGCGATGATAGCGCTGCGTACCGGGACGATTTGTGTCTGCTGCGCCTCGCCCGTTTTCGGTTCGAGGTGTGGCCGCGCGCACCGAAACGGCGCGTTTGCGCCAGAGCGGGCTCGGGGCTGCCTGAGCGCCGTGCCTGCGGGCGGGCCGCGCGGCTGGCGGCTGCGGCGGGCCCTGCTGGGGTCGGAGCAGGCTGCCGCCCTGAAACAGAGTATGAGGTCGACGGCAAGTGTGGAGGAGCAGGAGGCTCTGGGGGGTCGAGGGAGCGGAGGAGGGGGAGGGGTTCAGAGGTTTGTCCCTACCCACCAAGCCACCCCGACCCCACTGGAAGGCCCCAACTTGCACGCCAGTGAGAGTGGGGAGAGGGGCGTCGGGTTACCTCGACAAAAACATGTGGAGCCCGTGACCCCCCCCCCTTTGGGGTGGTCTGGTGGGTAGTCAGTGCAGGGGCAGTGGAGGAGGAGGAGGAGGAGGAGGAGGAGTAGGAGGAGGAGGAGGAGGAGGAGGAGGAAGGTGAGGGCAGAGGAAAGAGGAAGGAGCTCACGGCATCGAACCTCATGGGTGCCCGGGCTTGGCCAGGCCTTGGCTGGGCAGGGCCAGCGCGGCCGCCCTCGAACGTGTGTCTGTAGGTGTAAGGTGCGCGCCTTCTAAGACGCGGTCTCCTTCTGAGAAGCCTTCCCCCCTCCCCCTTCCCTTTGCGCGCGCCGCTTTAAGGGGGTCCAGCTAAAAGAGGGTGGTGCAAAGGATTTGGTACAATAGATCTGTGGTGTTACACTACAGATATGCATGCATAAAGTATATACAAAGGTATTTTCATTCATACATGTATATATATATATATATGCATGTGTGTGGTCGCGTGTGTATGTATGCATGCATGCATGCATGTATGTATGTATGCACATATGTGTGTATGTATTCGTGATTATATGTCTGAGTGTAATACATGTTTGCATGCATGTACGCATGCATGTTTGTACGTATGTATGTATGTAAGCATGTATGTATGAATGTGCGTATGTATATATGTATGTATGCATGCATGTATGCATGTATGAATATGCATGTGTGTACGCATGCTTGCATATATGCATGCATGTGTGTATGTATGTATGCCTGTATGAATATGTGTGAGTATGCATGCATGTGTATCTACGGATATGTGTATCCATGCATGCATTCATGTGTGTCTGTCTTTCTGCCTGGCTGCCTGCCTGCCTGCCTGCCTGTCTGTCGGTATAAATGTGTGAATGCATGCATGCATGCATGTCTGTCTGTCTGTCTGTCTGTCTGTCTGTCTGTATGTATGTATGTATGTATGCATGCATGCATGTATGTATGTATGTATGTATGTATGTATGTATGTATGTATGTGCGGGGCGTACACTACATTATTTCTGGGCGTGATATTGCGCCACCCCTTTTAGCGGACCCCCTTTCGTATCAACCAGAATCTCCTCCACCCCCGCCCCGGGCTGTGTCTTGGGGTTGTTTGGGGGGTCTCGCGGGCCAGCTTGGGGCACTCCTGAGCGGTCCTGGAGTCCTCTTTGGGGATCATTGGGCCTTCTTGGCATCATCTTGGAGGCTCCTTTTGCGGTTGGGGCTGTCGGAAGCCGAGGAAGGTGAGAACGGCATAATTTTACGAGCCCATCAATGCGTTGTACCGTTGAAGGCCCTCTTGGGTATCCTCTTGAAGCCTTTCTCTCCGTCGCAAAACCCTGCAGGAGGAAATAATTTTTCGCTAGACCGACATTGGCTGGTTGGCCGTTGCATCTGACTTCCTGGCCCGCCTCCTCCCCCCCTCCAAGCAGCGAGTTGCCGGACGAGAAACGTATCATTCCCGACTCCGACGCGGTTCAGCCAGAGGTGTGGGACGAGGACATGGCTTCTGCAACGATGGCTTCTACCTCAGAGCCTTTCGGGACCACAGCCCCTCCCACCTGCTCTTAATGTGGCCGCACTCCTGTGAGTGTAGGTGGTAGTTCACTCGTTCGCCCTCTTCCCTTCCCAAAAACTCCTCTTCGGAGGCGGGTTCACGCGGGGCGGTCGAGTGCCTCAGCGGGCCCAGAGATCCGACGCTTGGACTTCTGTAAAGACGGGCCCCCCGGGAATCTCGGCCACTTCCCCAGGGCCAGCTTCTCATCCCAAGCAGTTTTGGTGGACGGCCCCCGGGGCTGGGCAAGTTCTCACTCAGAGGCACACAAGAGCGAAAGACATCCCGTCGTCAATCTCTCTCAGGACCCGAAGGGGTCTGGGCACGGCGCGAGCCTACCGGGCCGAACGAAAAGAGGGGGATATAGGGAAAGGGGGGGGTTTACGACATCTGTTGCACGCAGCTGGTTTCGGCCCCGCCGCCGGGCCCAGTCCTCGATACATGGGCGCTTCCCGCGCGGGGAGGCGCCGGGAAAATCAGGCATACGTGAGCTGATTCTCAAACCACCCCTTTGCTATCCTCCCTTTTCGCCCGGCCCGAGCTTACCAGCCCCGGCTCCCGTCGATCGCCTCGAAGCCACAGCGCAGCTCCTGCTCCCGGCTGTCCCCTCTCAGACACCCCACCGCGCAGGGCTACCTCGGGACCTTTTTTGGGTAAAGCCAGGACCCTGGGTAAGGGGACCTGGTTAGTGATAGGGCTCCGAAGCCCCCCAGAATTGCCAGAATCACTAGTCCGCAGCTGATGTTTCAGTCCCGCCAACGCCCGTTGAGGGGAGGAGGGGGAGGAGCAGGACAAGGACCGCGCAGAGAGGAGGTTAGGCATGCGTTTGCAAGCACGACTTTTTCACGACACGAGGAGGTCTGCGGTCGTGTACCTCTCCGGGCCCATAGATCCCACGCCTTCATGTTTCACCCCGCAACTCTCGGCCCATCCCCTTGGGCCGCCTTCTCGTCCTGGGCCGTTGTTTGGCTGCCCGGCGGGCCCGACTCCCAGAGGCCTAAATTCACGAAAGCCACCCGTCGTGTTTTTGTTCGACTACACGTGAGAGTGACTTTTCGCCAGAGTGACCTTTGGTGCGGGCCCGCTGGGGTCTCCTGATCGCCGAACGCGACGGGACAGTAGCGTCTTGCGCGCGTGGGATTGGTCCTTCCGCGCCCCCCCGAAAGCCGCGTACCAAAGGTCACTCTTGCCTAGGGTCACTCATTGCGCGCACCCGATTTTCTCACGACGCGAGGGGGTCTGGGCATGCCTCATGGCGATACAGTCGGGACGCTGACAACGGAACCATTTTCGTTGGGGAGGGACTTAGTGTTCATTAGTTGTGGTGCAGTTTGCCTCAGGTGTTCCTTTGGTCTTCTATGATTAATCGAAGTTCAACCTATGGACAAAAAGGAACCTCGTATTTGTTTTGTTCCTTATGATAGCGTTTCGACTGTAACCGACTTTTTCACGACGCGAGGGGGTCTGGGCATGCTTCATGGCGATACGTCGGAGTTCCGCGAGGGCTGACCAGAGAGGTGTACGCCCGCCGCCCTGGCGCGCATGATCGCGAGCGGCGAGCTGTTCCTGCTCAACGGGGAGACCGGAGCCCTGCTGCAGCCGCTGCCCGCGTTCCTGAACAAGAACAGCCCGGCAGGCCGAACTTCCCCGCGTCCGTGTGCGAGAGTCGGCGGCGAGATCCGAAGCCTACCCTCGCGGGTCGTTGGAAGTAGATCTTTTTGACTTTTCGGATCCCAGTCCATTTCAAGCGCCTTCCTACTTCAATGATCGAGTGCTTTCACCTTTTCCTTCCTCTTCAGGGGGGGGTGGAAGTCGCATCTACTTCTAATGTTTTTCCCCACATGTTTCGTGGGGTTCTGGTTTTCTTCCCTGCTGCGGCGCACCCGCGTCTCCTCACCTCCCCTCCTCCTCTTCATTCCTCTCCTCAACCCGCGGTCAACACATGCACGGCAATTACATGAGACACGCGTCTAGATACAGCCGCACGCATGCACACACTCGCACACACAAGACGCATGTTCACTGCATCATACACCCAAGACGTCTGCAGAATCCGTGAGGGTCGTCCAGGGCACAGCAGGCATGGCAGATTCTCGACACCATAGGGGGTGCGCAGGGGGTGGTTTCTCTCCGCGGCCGCTATCCGTGACGGTCGTCCAGGGCATAGCAGGCAGGGCAGATTCTCGACACCAGAAGGGGTGCGCAGGGGGTGGTCTCTCACCGCGGCCGCTATCCGTGACGGCCGTCCAAGGCACAGCAGGCATGGCATATTCTCGACACCGTAGGGAGTGCGCAGGGGATGGTCTCTCACCGCGGCCGCTATCCGTGACGGTCGTCCAGGGCACAGCAGGCATGGCATATTCTCGACACCATAGGGGGTGCGCAGGGGGTGGTCTCTCACCGCGGCCGCTATCCGTGACGGTCGTCCAGGGCACAGCAGGCATGGCATATTCTCGACACCATAGGGGGTGCGCAGGGGGTGGTCTCTCACCGCGGCCGCTATCCGTGACGGTCGTCCAGGGCACAGCAGGCATGGCATATTCTCGACACCATAGGGGGTGCGCAGGGGGTGGTCTCTCACCGCGGCCGCTATCCGTGACGGTCGTCCAGGGCACAGCAGGCATGGCATATTCTCGACACCATAGGGGGTGCGCAGGGGGTGGTCTCTCACCGCGGCCGCTATCCGTGACGGTCGTCCAGGGCACAGCAGGCATGGCATATTCTCGACAGCGTAGGGGGTGCGCAAGGGGTGGTCTCTCACCGCGGCCGCTATCCGTGACGGTCGTCCAGGGCACAGCAGGCATGGCATATTCTCGACACCATAGGGGGTGCGCAGGGGGTGGTCTCTCACCGCGGCCGCTATCCGTGACGGTCGTCCAGGGCACAGCAGGCATGGCATATTCTCGACACCATAGGGGGTGCGCAGGGGGTGGTCTCTCACCGCGGCCGCTATCCGTGACGGTCGTCCAGGGCACAGCAGGCATGGCATATTCTCGACACCATAAGGGGGTGCGCAGGGGGTGGTCTCTCACCGCGGCCGCTATCCGTGACGGTCGTCCAGGGCACAGCAGGCATGGGGTGGTCTCTCACCGCGGCCGCTATCCGTGACGGTCGTCCAGGGCACAGCAGGCATGGCATATTCTCGACACCAGAGGGGGTGCGCAGGGGGGGTCTCTCACCGCGGCCGCTATCCGTGACGGTCGTCCACACAGCAGGCGGCATATTCTCGCAGAGGGGGTGCGCAGGGGGTGGTCTCTCACCGCGGCCGCTATCTGTGACGGTCGTCCAGGGCACAGCAGGCATGGCATATTCTCGTCACCAAAGGGGGGTGCGCCAGGGGTGGTCTCTCACCGCGGCCGCTATCCGTGTTGGCCGCCCATGGCACAGCAGGCATGGCAGATTCTCGACACCATAGGGGGTGCGCAGGGGGTGGTCTCTCACCGCGGCCGCTATCCGTGACGGTCGCCCAGGAACAGCAGGCATGGCATATTCTCGACACCATAGGGGGTGCGCAAGGGGTGGTCTCTCACCGCGGCCGCTATCCGTGACGGTCGTCCAGGGCACAGCGGGCATGGCATATTTTCTCGACACCATAAGGGGGTGCGCAGGGGGTGGTCTCTCACCGCGGCCGCTATCCGTGACGGTCGTTCAGGGCACAGCGGTATCGGCGGGGCAACGGCCACCAACATCATTCTCACATGCTTCTCTTCAGCCCTCATCACTCCAGCCATAAAATAAGTATGTGGGATTCCTCGTCAGCGTACTTACCTACTTCTTCCGACCGATGGGCACCATCGCCGATCAACGATTCAGGCATTTCGATTGGCGGCGGGGGTGGGGTTTGGAATTCGCCGAATGCGTGGCGAAATCCTAACCCCCACCTCCGCCTCTCATCGATTCCGGAGCAGCGATGGTTGGATTGCGGGCAGGGTGTCGGATGTCGCCACGTACCAGGAGGCCCGCAGAGCGCCCGTCCCCGCCGCAGGGCCATGCTCCCGGAGGTGCCTCCGTGGGTGCCCGCTCGGGCGTGGCTGGCAGATTCCTTGAGTAGGGGGCCACATGCGAACCCTACCCCTACCCCCCACGATTTCTGAGGGGGGGTGGGGTTCACTTCGTTCGGGAGCTCCCGAGCCAAGTGACCCCCACCCTCCCCCTCAGAAAACGTGGGGGGTAGGGGTAGGATTCGCATGTGGCCCCCTATTGAGGCCCCTGAAATCTTGACGTGACGCACTTGTTTTACAACGGGCGTGATCGCCCGGAGTCGGGCCCCGGGGCCCGGCTCGAGAAATGATGCAGAGAGGTGGGGGTTCGGGGCTGCCGCCGTGATACCGCTCAGGCCTTGCGTCTGGTGCCGCCGACCCTGGACGACGACACCCCACGATGGAAGAAGCGATCGGAAAGGTGGGCTACACGAGGCCCCTGAAAAGGGGGGGGTCGGAGCTGCCGCCGTGATATGTTTGCGATGCAAGGGGGGGCGTGCCCTCAAAATGTAGGTTTTGGAAACGCAGGCCCGCGGGCGCGCCTTCGGCGCGAGGCCCAACAATCGGGCGTTGAAGTTTAGCTGGTTTGCTTCCTGGCGCGTTTCAGTGGTAATGGCGTGCCTCGGGCGCGAGAGCGCGTGACTTGTGTGTATGTGATCCCGTGCGTGGACCGTAGAACCGAACAAGTTTACCATTCGGGCGTCATCGTCATCATCGTCATCATCAGCATCGCCAACACCATGTTTGTTTGTAGTTGCGCGCTCATGGGGCGAGTGCGCGCGCGTACGTAAGTTTGTATACCCTGCTAGACAACAGGCGTGCATCCGAACGCGCCCCGCGTCGCCGAGGGCGCCCTCTCGGACAGGAGCCTGGCCGTTCCGTCCACGATTGCGCCAGCGCCGGGGGGGCTCAGGCGCTCGCGGCGCTAGGGGCGACGATGACGACGACGCCGACGACGACGACGCTGACGACGAGGACGATGATGATGATGACGTCGGCGACTGCGACGGCGACGACGACATCCAGAGGCCTCCCGAGGTTCCCCTCGAGGCTTCCTTGTTAAGCTTTCGATGGGCTTCGGAGGCCCATGGAGGTCCATGGAGGTTTCCGGGAAACCCCGGAGGTTTCTTTGGAGGCCACCGATGACGATCGACGACGGCGACGGCGACGGCGACAGCGACGACGCCGTTCAGAGGCCTCCGGAGCCCCCGCCCCGGAGGTCTTCACGGTGAGTGTTTTTAGACGTCTTCGAGGTCCCCGGAGAATTCGCTGGAGGCTCAAAAAACTCGCCCGCCGATTCCCGCGGGTTCGCGCATATTCTGATTGATTGTGTTGGGTTTCCAGCGAAAGTTCGAGGCGGATTCTCGCGGATTGTCATGGATTCTGCCGCGTGTCTAGCAAAGGTTCGTGGCAGATTGTTGTGGATTCTTGCGGGTTCTCGAGGGTTCGGCTTTGTTGCGCGCCGCTCTCGGGCCGCGCGCGCGCAAGGGCCGCGGTGGCAGCGGGTGGCGATGACCGTGGCCGCCCGCGCGTTCTTGCAGGCTACTATGTCCGCCTGAGGGAGCCGGGCAGTGCTTGCCGTCTTTCCACCAGGCGCGTGCGATCGCCTGTGGCTGCCTGGCGATGCCAATCGGTGCTTCCGCGCCTGCGAGCGCCGTCGCGCTCCTGCGAACGCGTTCCCGGCAGCGCTTCTGAGCGCGCTTGCGCGCTTGAGAGCACCCGCGTTCTAGCGCTGGTGGGCGCTTGTGAACACCCGCCTGGATGCGGGGTTCGGCCGTTGTTGCTGGGCGCCCTATGGCTACAATGGCATCCCATGTGTCCTCCTGTGGCCTCCTATGGCCTCCCGCCCCGCTGGCCATGGGTGCCTGGATCGGCCGTTGGTGCTGGCCCCCCCTCGGCAGAGTGCATCACCCAGTGGCCTTCAGCGGCTGTGCCTTCGCTGGTGTTTCGCCCGTCGCGGCTTTGCCCCCGTGAATTCTGAGGGGTTTGCGCGCATTTTCCCGATAATGTCTCGCTTGGGCCAGCGCTCCGACCTTGAATTTTGATAGAGAAAACCCAAGTGAATGAGCCCCGCGACAGGAACGCAAGTGTGAAACCAGGTCGAATACCAGCTTCTGGCGAGCAAGAAAAGTTGATATCGCTGCGTTGGCGCAAAATCGTCGCCGGGGGCCAGGCGCCCCACGCAATTCCGACTTTCACAGCTGGTGCGTCCAAGGTGCTGCCAGCATTTCGTTAAACTTGGGGGCCTCTCGGGAATTCTGGGCCTCGTGATGGAGGGGTGCTCAAAACGCCCGGCCCCTGTCAGCCAACAGTACGCGCGTGACCAAAGACACAATGTGACCAGAAACGCGCCCGCGATTGCGACCGATAACGTAACGTGGTGCGATTGGGTCGTGCAGTCTCAGTCACACTCGGGCGGCTTTTCGGGCGCAGTTTCGGTCTGCACGCACACATACACACGCACACACACAGGACAGGCACAGGGTTTCGTGAAAGTTCCCTGCGCCCTTGCGCGAGGGAGGGCCTTGCCCTTCCTTCGAAGAAGAGGTACACAAACCTGCGGACCGGAGGCGCCGCCAGGGCGGGCGCGGGTTCCGATCCGAGAAACCCGCGCAGAATTCGGCTTTTCCTTGTTTTGTCGCTTGGAGGCCCGCCCATGCCGCAGGAGGTTTCTCAGCGGGTGCCTGCCCGGGCTTTCCTGCTCCTTGCTGTGGCTTGCGCCAGCCCTCAGGTCAAGCACAGAGTACTGATGTAAGTACCTCTGCTTTAAAGGAGGTCGGGGCAAAAGCGAGAGATGGCGAGCGTTTGCCCGCGGCCGTTTGTGCTCATGCGGCCGGCTGCCAACACATGACCGCGCCTCATTGCGAGGCGCACTACTTGTCATTGAGACCGCAAACCGCTTCGCTTGACATGGCCCGTCGCTCCCGCGATGATCTTCTAATTCTGGGACTATCATTACTACGGTGCACAGCAGAGTTGGACACGGGCTTCGCCTTAGGCGAAGCGTATGGTTCGGCCTCCCAACCCCCTTCAAACTCCGCTACCCTTCCCTCGCCGTTGCCATTTGGAGCCTCTGGGGAGGCCCCCTGTCGCCATGGCTGGAACCGCGCCTCGAGCATCTTGTCCGAGCGCACCCCCGGATCTGGGTAGTAGCGGTATCGGTATTTGTAAGGTTCGCCAGTTGCGCCGACCCCCCACCGGCCCCCCCCAGTATCGCCACGCCCCCCCCCCCCAAAGCCCTTCATTTGTCGCCGCAGCTAAGCGCGAATCGGGAGTCCGATTAAGGATGGCGTCCGGGTCTGGGAGTGGTGGTGGATGATGATTGCGTTGGTGATGGTGATGGTTGTGGTGGTGATTGTGATGGTGATGGTGATGGTGATGGTGATGGTGGTGTTGATGGTGATTGTGATGATGATGATAATGATGATGATGGTCATGGTTGCGGTGGTGGTGGTGGTGGTGCGGCTGATGATGATGACGATGATGATGACGATGATGATGAGGTAGTTCATGATGGGGGAATTCGTTTTGATGATGGTGATGGTGATGATGATTGTGATGATGCGTATGCTGAAAACGTCGGTGGTTGTGGTCATGGTGAAGATTACGATTTGGACGATCACGACGATGGTGATGGTGATTATGATAAGGAAGAGGGGGATCATGATGATGCGGCTGATGCTTCTAATGGTGTTAATGATGATGACGAGATGACTAATAATGGTGATGATAATGATGACGGTAATATGGTGGTGATGGTGAGGATCATGGTGGTGATCGTGGTGATGTTGATGGTGGCGATGATGGTAATGTTTTTGATGATGAGGAGGAGGAGGAGAAGGGCGAGGCCTGAAGTCAAACATCGGCTATGATGTGGAGGGGGAAGAGGATGATAATAAGGTGGTGATCGTAATGATGAAAATGAAGAGGAGGAGGAGGAGGAGGAGGAGGAGGAGGAGGGGGAGCAGAAGGAGGAGGAGGACTGGGAGGCTTTGGGAAGGCGTAGTCTCGAGCGCGGGCGTGGAATTTTGGCCTGTCGCATCCGGGTTCTGGCGGCCAGTACGGATCGCATCTACGTGGCGTGCGAGCCCCCGGTGCCGCTGCAGGAGGCCCCGGGCATCAAGAAACGTGCGCTGCCTTCTTCGCCTCCCTCTGGCGTCCTTGTCGTCGTCGCCTTCCCGTTGGACACTTCCCCGGGCGCTCGGCCGTGACGTTTTGGGGTAGCACTCAGCAGAAGGAAAGGTACCCGTACCGCTACCCTTCCGTCGTTTTCCCTTTTTCGGGCCTCCTTGGAGGCCTCGTTTACATGCTTCAGCGCATATGTTCTTCTCACTTGTTTCACTTTTTGCCGATGCGCCGTCTAGGCGCGGCATCCTGCTTGCATGCGTGGGAGGCCCCCGTCGCCACGACACAATTCGTTGCGAGTTTCTGGTCAGAGCGCACGCCAGGCGAGGTCCAGGGAGTCGCAGTCGTTTCCGCTTGCGCGTTGAACAGCATCAGGAAGGATGGAGGATGGTGGCGGCAGCAATGATCAATAGTGGTGAGAGGCGTCGGCGGGAGTTTGGGAACCGACTACGAGACGTTGCCCTCCCTGCCCTATCCTCCTGCTGTTCGTCTTCTCTCCCGTCTGGCAGACGGGGGCGGGAAAAGGGAGGGGGACGAGGCCGTCAGAGCTGAGGCTAAGAAGCGCCTCTGGAGAGAGGGAGATGTCGAGGAGCGGGCCCGAGGAGGGAGGACGAGGAGGCGGGTGGAGAAGGCAGGCGGGGGGCGAGGGAGATGAGGGAGGGGCAGGAGCAGGACGAGGAGGGCGGACAAGGACGAGGAGGGGGAGGATGGCAGGAGGAGGCCGACGAACGCAGGAAGCTCAGTCTTCACGTTCGACAAGCGTCACACATGGCAGGAGGAAGGAGGGAGTTCTGGAAAAGGTGGAGGGTTGAGGGATGAGTGAGCGAGACTGGAGGCGGTGTAGGTGAGAGCGAGACAGAGAGAGAGAGAGAGAGAGACAGACAGAGACAGATAGGGTAAACGGGAGAAGAGAGACTGACGGGAGGATGGAGGTCAAAAGGTGGAGCCGAAATTGGGAGGGCAGACGGTGGGGATAAGATGTCACGAGGAGGGGCTCGGGACGGGCAGGGCATTTGTTCACCCTCCTGCTTCCGCTTTCCCTTCCTCCTCCGTCTCCCCTGTGTCCGGATGCAGCTCCTGGGAGGTCTAATTCAGCATCGGCGCTGGTATACTCATGGTCGAAAACCATCTTGATATGGCCTACTAGAATAGAGGTTACCCGTTCTTGCAAACACCTCCCATGAGTTACTTCCTGACCTGCGTTTTCCTCGTTCTCCTCGAGAGGTCCCGAGACAGCCCTGCGCGGTCTGGTGCCTGAGAGGAGACAGCCGGGAGCCTGAGCTATGCCACGACTTCGAGGTCATCGACGGGAGCCAGGGTGCTGTTAAAATCAGCGCCAAGGCCCTTGCGGTTCATGGGAAGTGAGTCGGGGGATCTTTTAATCCGAGGCCCGAAAACCATCACGTCACTAATTCTAATTTTGGGCCCAGATTAGTGAAGTGATGTTTTTTTTTCCCCACGCAAGGACCCCGAAATGCATTACTTCACTAAACCGAACCCAGGACGAAAGTCAGGGGCCGAATTGCTGCTGTGATGCAACATAGGTCTCGCATTTAATGATTCAAGACCTCGGTGCATCGGGGCCGTCGACAACCGTTCGTGCTTTGGCCCGGGTCGCCCGGGCCCTTCCAAGAGAGCTCGAGCGCACGACATTGTGTGCAATCGAGCAGGCTGTTGCGGCCTGGCCCCGTCCTACCTCGCCCCCTTCCGCTTGGCGTCGCTCGGACGTGTGCACTTGTTGCATGCTTGACTCGTCGAGGAGCATCGACGAAAATTTTGGCTCATCTTGAAGAACAACCTCGCACGAAGCCGCAAGACGTACGGGGAGTGGACGTCCGAGCGATGGCGAGTCATCCTTTCGATTCCATTCTTCACATGCTTCTGTACTTGAGCGAAGAAATTGTTGTCGCTTCGCGAATCCCCACCAGCCCATCCAGAAACGATGCCCAGAGGAATTGCCTCGATCAGAGAAGTGGGCAGCACACAGAGGAAGCCATTATGAGACATCTTGGGATATCTTGAGCCATCTTGGAGGTCATTTTGGGCTCTCCCAGACGCTCTTGGAGTCATCTTAATCCGTGCCCCCCCCCAAGAGGCCTCCATGTGGCTAAAACCTGTGTAGAATCAATGATTAGGCATTCTCGCCGAGGCCTCTTGGAGCATCTTGGGTGCATCTGGGGGGGCTCTTGGGGCCTCTTGGGGGTCTCTTGGGGGCCTCCGGGGGGCCTCTTGGGGGCCTCTTGGGGCCATTTTGGGGCCATCTTGGGACCTCTTGGGGCTTCCTGGGCGCTTCTTGGGGCCATCTTGGAGGAGATCGATCAAACAAGAGGGGGGGTTTAATTAGCGTCCCCCCTCGGAAGCCCCTAAAATCGCCTCTTGGACCCCTCTTGGAACGCTCTTGGAGTGCTCTTGGGCGCTCTTGGGGCCGTCTTGGGGCTCTTTTGGGGCTCTCTTGGGGCCCTCTTGGGCCATCTTGGAACCATCTCCAGGCCTCGGATGGCCATCGGAAGCGAAAAGGCGAGAAAGCAAAAATCATTGATTTTCCTTAGGTTTTGGGACGATTTTGGCCTCTTCGGGGCCTCCTTGGGGAGCTGTTTGGCCACTTGGAGTTATCTTGGGGCCGTCTTTGGGCTTCTTGGAACCATCTTAGGAGCCATCTCGAGCGATCTTGCGCTATCTTGAGCCATCTTGGAGCTCATCTTGGGTTCTCTGAGGCGCTCTTGGAGCCGTCTTGGGCCATCTGGGACGCTCTAACTACCCGCGGCCCCCCCCGTCCAGGTCCAGGGGAGGGGGTAGGGGGAGGGGTAAACCCCTCCCCAAGGGGGAAGAGGGAGGGGTGGAAGAGGATCTGCTCTAGACCACCTACGCCCAGAGGGCTGGTGGGATTTGCAACGCCATGAGGAGGCGGAGGAGGGACGGGAGACGATGGAGCAAAACCATACTCAGTTTCGAGCAATCCTCCACGTTGCGTGTAGCCTTCCATGGTTATCCATCGCTGGCCCTTGCATATCCACGGCATTGCGCACACTGTGCTATAGCAGATCCTTGCAGGCATTTGCTATTCGAGCTTTTTTGCTTACTCGAAGGCATTCCTAGACTGCGCCGGCACGAATCGTGACATTGCCCGGTGGGACGGGCGGTGGAGGGCCCGGGCCAGTAACGGCCGCTGTCGCGAACAGTTTCAAAAACTTTTCTGTGTCCAGGTGCTTGGGGGCTTCGGGGGCCTCGGCGGATGGATTGGCCGCTTCTCTGAGGTTCCCTCCGGCCCTGGGGCCGCGTGTGCAGTTCGGATGAGGATTCCTGCCCGAGGGCCGCGCTCGCCCCCTCCCCGGGAGGGCCCCCCCTCCTGCGTTTGCCATCTGGTGGTCGCATGCCGATCTCCACCAGGAGGCCCTGGGCGCACGAGGCGGCGTTGGGAACGCTGGTGCTACAGACCTACCCTCTCTCTCCCGCCCCGCGTCTCCACTCCAGTGGTCACGCTTCTGCCTGAGTCGACGTTGCTGGATGCTGGGCTGCTGTCGGACGCCCACTGGGCCTCGCAGCTTCCTGCTACAGAGGCTGCACCCGCAGCCTGCGTAACTACACCCAGCCGAAAGCTTAAGGAGAACGTCAACTGTCGTGGACTCCAGATTGCGTTTGAGAAAATCAAGAACCTGGACTGGGCCTTGTGCGTTCTCTCGGAGCTCGTTGGCCCCAGAAATGGCACCCGAGGGCCGACGTCGCGGAAAAGCGCCCAGGCTGAAAGAAGCATCTCGTCGTCGGGCGTTGCTTTATTGGGGGGCGATAACCGAGGAGGGTCCTTAGTGATGGGGGTGGCCCTCCCCCCCCCCCCTAGGCTCTCGTCTGGGAACAGTTGTCTCTCCACTCCTCGCCCCTCCCCTCCTCGCCCTCCCCCTCGCTCTCTCTCCTCTCCCCCCTCCTCGTGCTCCCCTCGTCGCCCTCGACCTCGTCCTCCGCGTCGACGGGCCGTAACTGGGGTGGGGCGGGGGGGCCCTTTCGTGCCCCCCAAGCCCCAAAGAGGCCCCGGACGGGCCCCGAAGGGTCCCAAAAGGGGCACGAAGGGTGCACGTTTTCTCCCCCCGCCTCCCATAGGTATTGCCCCCTCCATGGAGTAGCGCCCACTCGTCGGCTATCCGGGGCTCTCGGAGGAGCCTCCGCGAGATCGCCATCGGGGCCCAGCACCTGCTCGCGCTCACCCACGAGGGCGCCGTGTGGAGCCGGGGCACCGCGGAGTACGGCAACACGGGGCACGGCGGGGCCGCGAACGTGGAGGACCGTGCTCGCCGGAGCTCCCAAGTTGGAGTCGGCTAGGAGGTCTGAGGTGGCCCTGCATTGGTTCCGGCGGGCGGGGAGGGGTGCGAGGTCCGAGGTTCTCAGATCGGAGAGGTTTGGTCTGCTTTTCTCGGGTGCTGGGGGCCGTCTTCGGGCCCCGGGACCGTCAAAAACTGATGCAGGGAAGCAATAGCTGAACCAGATGGACCCTAGAGGGGTCCGGGGACCGATTTTGAGCGGATTTGGCCTCATCCCACTCATTTGGCTCGCTGGACCTCCCAAGAGCTCTATACATTAAGGACGCGCACCCAGGGACCAGATGCTTTTCGTCAGGGTGCCTTGGGCTTCTTCGCTCCGCGCGCTGCGCGGTGACTTCCGCGGCCGTTGAAGGAGCTGCGTTCAGGGTGTTTGGGTTTCCTCCCGCCTGCATTCCGCCCTTGCGGACTTTCAGGGCTGGGTTCCTCGCGTGGGTTTCTTGCGGCCACGTCCGTTGTGTGCGGCCCCTTGACTATACAAGGAGATCCTGGCGGGGCTTTGGCGCCTCAGCGCCTCCGCCCCCTGACCCCGGGCCCCCCGTGCAGCACAGTGGGACTCCTGCAAGCCGCGGTTGAACCGAGGGAACAACTGGCACAGCCTCCTCGCCCTCGGGGCACGCTGCGGCCGCTTGCGGGCCGGAGCCCCCAGCTGCCATGACAGGCAATCAGTGCATCTCCGGGGCCCCTGCCCCCGGGGTCGCGGGAGGCGCCGCGGGTTCCACCCCCAGCGGGCGCAAACGAGAGGAGAGCGCTATGGGGGCCAAGGGCTCTCCAGGTCTGGGGGAGGGCCGGGCAGTTCCACCGCCAGAATGTGTCCACATCCGTCGCTTGGGAGTCGCGTCCCGGAGATCTCGAGGAGTGGTGGATCTGGATCTCTGCTCTGCCCGACTGCATGGGCGGGCAGGTATCCGTATTCCAGGCCCCCGAGTCCCTGGGACACGACCCCACGGCAGTGGATATGGACATGTTTTGGCGGCACAGCATTGACAGAACAACCCCCCAGACAAGTCGATTGAGGGCTTGTTGCACGGGTTCACTCAGCATTGGTATTCGAGTGTGCCAGTGCAGTCCCCCGTCGGTGTCTATAATCGTCGTGTGTTTTACCCGATACATCGGTAGTTTCTGGACGTCGATTTGTTTTTCTGCCCAGGCCCACTCGGAATGCGGTGCCATTGGCAGGTGGAGTGGCCTTGGCAGCTTTCGATGAACGGCATTTTGAGAAAGGGTGTTCTGTCAGATCTCGAGACGGGGGGTGATATGCCCAGGGAGAGAGACACGTTCGAGATATGGTTTTTGTTCGGTTTCGGGATGCTTCCCAGCAGCTGCGCCTCGAGGGCTTCTTGAGACAGCAGTGCAGTCGGCCTTCGGGTGGCCCCTCGTCGCCGCGGCTACACGCAGCTCGCAAAACCTACTGCGCGTGGACAACGAGGGGGAGCTGCCCTCAGACCCGGGCGCTGTATTTGTTTCGACCCCGGCGTTTTCGCCCGGTGTCGGGCCCCAGGGCCCTCTCAGATCGATGTGGCGCAACACACGCAGCAGAAATACCAAGGCCCAGGGCTTGTGTTGTGATGGTTTGCTATGCTGGAACTCTTCCATTGCGGTCTTTGGGGGCCCTCGCCGTTTTCGTGGGGGCTCTCGCCGTTTTCGTGGGGCGGTCTTCCATTGCGGCCTTTGGGGGCCCTCTATCCATGATACAGGCTTGTGGTCGTTTTCTGCTTTTGGGGGCCCTCGCCAGGTCCCGGGACCGTCACACGGGGACTCGGAATGAGTCGGTTTTGGGAAGGGGGGATCAGAGGGGTGACACGTACCGAAATCGCTACCCTTGCTTGTATGGCGGGAGCAGCGATGGCAAGGTAGGGCGAGCATCGGCATCACATGAGCTTGACCTGTGTGGCGGGAGCTGATAATCCCGCCCTGTTCACGAGCTCTCCCAGAGTAATTACGGCGGACTCGAAATTCAGAAAGAGGATGAGTGGGATTTGTTTCCCTTTCGTCCTCCACCACTTTGAAGCACGCCCAGAACGACAATACGTATCCAACAGACCGCATCCGAAACGACCGCCCTGAGCTTCAGGCATGCTGGCATGCTCAGAAGCATGAGTGTGTATAGATGTGTATATATATGTGTGTGTGTATGAAAGAGCGTGTTCTACCTCTGCTGGCGGAAAACTGGAGGGGGGGTTACTACCGGTTCGAACCCCCCCCTCCCCCCCCTCGAAAAACCGGGGGGGGGGCACTACCGGTTCGAACCCCTCCCCCCCCCCCCAGTCCATCATGAAAAGAGGGGGGGTCACTACCGGTTCGAACCCCCCCCCCAGTGTTCGGGGACGGTGGGACAGCACAGGGGGACAGCGGCGGGTACAGTGGGACAGTGTTGGGCACAGTGGGGACAGTGGGACAGTGGTGGGGACCGTGGTGAAAGTGGGGAGAATGGTGGTGGGGTGGGGTGGGGGGGTTCGAACCGGTAGTGACCCCCCCCCGTTTTCCAGAGGGGGAGGGGGGGGGAGGGAGGGATTCGAACCTGTAGTGACGCCCCCCCGGTTTTCCGGAGGGGGGGGGCTTAGGGGAGGGGGGGGTTTTGCTGGGAGGGAGGGGGGGGGGGGGGGTCGGCAGGGGGGGGGATTTTTGGAGGGGGAGGGTGAGTCCCCTGGGTTCCAGAGGAAGAGGGGGGGGGGGGGGGGGAAATTTCCATAGTAGATCGGCGGTGGATCACGCGCGCTCTCTCTCTCTCTCTCTCTCTCTCTCTCTCTCTCACATATATATATATATATATACATGCAGATATGCTAAGCTACATGCCTTACGCACGCCCAAACCGCACTCTCCCGACTTCCGTAATTACGCAGGCCTCGTTCGCCCCTTAAGCGTCTTAAAATCATCAGAGGGGACCCATGGAGGCGCCGTGCTGTTGAGCAGACTCTTCCTGGGCCCGCGGAGGAGGAGGAGGAGGAGGAGGAGGAGGAGGAGGAGGACGACGAGGGGGAGGGGCAGGGGCAGGGGGAGGGGGAGGGAGAGGAGGAGGAGGAGGAGGAGGAGGAGGAGGACGAGGACGAGGACGAGGAGGAGGAGGAGGAGGGCCATGCCAGAGACAGGTCCGGGCATCGCGCGCGGAGGAGTTCAGACCACTGGCCGCGCTGCAGGGCCGGAGCGTCAGGCACATCGCCGCGGGGCCCCATTATTCCATCGCCATCACGCAGGAGGGCGTCTGCCGCCGCCCTCCCGCCTTATCCCGCCCCCCCCCCCCTCCTTCCCTCATCCATGTTCCCTCCTCCCTCTTCCCTCGCTTCCCCACCTCTCCTCCCTCCTCCCCCCCCCTCCGACGCGACTCGGGCCCCGAGCCCCTCGGATGCCGTCGCGGAGTGCCGTTCGGTCTTCTGTGTGTTCGGTCGGCTGAGATCCTTCTCCTCCTCGTCCTCCTCCTCCTCTTACCTCCCTTCTCCCTCTTCTGCCTTGTACGCTTTCGTCTTCTCCGTCTGATAACATTTGTTATTATCCCTCCCCTCAATTCCCCTCTTCTCCGCTTGCCTCCCACCCTCCCGCCCTCACCTCTCGCCCATCCCTTCCCTGTCTTCCTCTTCCCTCCGGCGTCCCAGATGCATCCTTGCTCCCTTCTCCTCTTTCCACGCTCCACCTCGCGCACCTTCTCTCCCATCTCGCAACTCGCCCTCTCATTCCCCCCGTCTCTCGCTCGCACAACACCATACTTTTGCTGACGCGCAGCCAACCTCATACCCCCGACGCCGTGTTTTTTTTTTCACGACGTGGCCCCTGCAGAGGCCAGGACTCCTTCCCAGGGACCAGCTTTCCGTCCTGGGTCGTTTTTTGACCATGTTGTAATAAGGCTCGAAGAGGGCCCCCGAAGGCCCCCGTCGTGATTTTGTCGTTACGCAATGGGGGTCCGATTAGATCGTCATTGCCTCCCTCTCTCCATCCCGCCTGCTCCTTGCCTCTCGCGACCGCGAAGGAGGGCGACGTCTTCTCGTGGGGACGCGGATTTAATGGCGAGACTGGGCTTTTCGAGCAGGTGGAGTCCGTCCCCCGGTTCGCGCCTTTGGTGACGAAGTTCCGGGTAGTGAAGGTGGCGCGGCATGAAACATCTACGGAGTGACCATTGCCCATGTTGGCGGCGCACACAGAGGGGTAGGGGGAGGGGGGGAATGCTTCTTAGAAGGAGGCCGCTCCTTAGAAGGCGCGGGCCCTACATCTACCCTTGGATATTCTGTTTGTTTTGGCCGTCGGAGTGCCTCATGCCATTGAAGGATGTTCTTCTGGCCTAGGTCCGACTGTAGAGGGGCAGAGGCGGCGAGGCGGGGTGTCTCCAGCGGGTCGAACGAAGGTGAGCTGCGGCGACGCCCACGTCCTCGCCGTGACGGACCGCCAGGGCGGGGAGAGATGGTGAGGAACGGGTGGTGATGAGAGGGAATGACAGAGAAGAGATGAGATGTGAAGTGGAGGCCAGGGAGGGGGGGGTGGATGGGGGGGAGGGGAAGGGAGAGGGAGCGACAGGCAGGGCGGGCGGAGGGGCGGGGGAGGAGGAGAGGGGAAGGGGATATTGGACGGCGGGACGGGGAGGTGGAGGAGATGGCGTCGGGATGGGATGGGGTTCGCGGTGGCAGTGAGATGAAGACGGGGGCAGGGACAGCGATCAGGAGGAGGTGGGGGCGGGGAGAACTCGGGGGGGGGGAGGACAGGAAAGGGGAGCGGGAGGAAGGGCCAGCAAGGACGATGGCGGAGGAGAGGGGAGGGGAGGGGAGGGCAAGCAGGGGAGGGGCGGGGCAGGAGAACCAGCAGTGCATCTCCTGGGGCTCGAACACATGCGGGCAGCTTGGCATCGGCTGCAAGTCGAAGCCGACGTACAAGCCGCAGCTTCTAGACTCCATCCCTTCGCTAATCAAGGCGGGACGGGGACAACTGCGGTCGGAAGCTTTCCTACCATGTGCTTTCCTCCATTATCCCTCCCCGTCCCTCTCTCGCTCCTTCCTATCATTTCTCCTCCCTCCCCCTCCCCCCCCCTCTCAATAATAGCAGGCGAGGGCCACGGGACCTTCTTCGTGCTCTTGTTCTTCCTTGTCCGCGGCCTCGTGTCTTTCCTTTCGCTTTGCTGTTTCCCATGACAATTGGTTTGTTCTTTCTGGCCATCGATATTTCCGTTCTCTATTTACGTATTTCCTCTGTGTAGTTTTTCGTCGTTCTCTCTCTCTCTCTCGTCATCTCTCTCTCTCTCTCTCTCTCTGTGTGTTTCTCCTTCCCTTCCCTTCACCTTTCTCTCTCTCGCTCTTTCTCTTCTCTATCGCACTTTCTTGCTGAGGATGCCGTTCGTATTAATGTTCGCCAGACTCTGCCGACGTGTTCTTCATCAACTTCCTGCTGCTGCTCCTCCTTCGCGTCTTCTCTTGCGTCCTCCCGACTTCGCTTTTCTATCCTGGTTCCCTCCGCGCGCTTTCCTCTCAGCCTCTCCCTCTCCCCGAGCCTTCTAAGGCCTAGGTCAGCATGACCTCCCTCCACTCTCAACCCTCTTTTCGCACTCCTGCCCACCCACCAAGCCCTTCTTGTTGCTGTCATATCGCCGACCCGAAACTAACGTTTGGACGGTGCCGCCTCTACACGCCCTGGAATTGAAATGCTGAAGTAGGTGGTATTGATTTTGGTGACAGCGCCTTGGTGAACCGCCAAGTGCCCTCTGTGCGCCATCGAGATTTGGCAAGGGGCTTGTATAAGTATAGCTCCCCAACGAAAACTTACTTTTCGCATTGCTTGATTTGGCGCTGGCGTTGGAAGCAACTGCCCTGCAGAACAAAGCAAGCGAAATGCCTTTGCATATCTATATATATATATACGCATATACATATGTATAGGAGTATGTGTTTGCATTCTGGGTAGAGCTCCCGACCATTTCCCCGATGGTAGTTTTGCGTCCCGGGTCCGCTCTTGCTGGCCCCTGGGCCCGACAGCGGGCCCCAGAGAACCGAGATCGAGGACAGCATGCCAGGGGCGGAGAGAAAACATATCACCGGGAGGGCGTTTCTTCTTTTCAGACGCAGTCGAACTTACTTGCATGGCATGTCCCCCCCACCCCACCCCACCCTCGCCTCTCGCCGCCTTCTCATATACCGCGCTGAGCCGAAAAGGCGCGAAAATGAGCCCCGGTTTGAGGCGTGAAGTGCAGGTGTTCCTTTCAGGCTTTACCACGCCGCCTCCACCCCCTCCGTGCGAGTACACTTGCTGGAGTAGAAAGAAGCACAGCCTCCCGAGATCTAATCGCCCGCATTTCCGCCCCTCGTGTCATGCCTGTTGTGCACGTAATCGGAGGCAATTCTAACACATCGCAGTGGCCTCACTGTGTTGCCGTGGTCCAGGCGGCCTAGGAGCTCTGCAAACCCGTCCGACCCACGTATTGGGAACGACTCGGACAACGCTTCCGGGGAAATCTGCCGGCTCCAGCAAGCCGAAGCGGCGTTAATTGCTTGGCAACCGTGGAGAACAAGGTGGCCTAGCCAGCCTAGCACTGCCTGGCGGCTTCTCTAACCCCCCCCCCTTACCGTCATGGCGCTGACATGAGTTCAAGTTCGGGTTCGGAAGAGGATTTGTAATTCCTTGGGCCTGCTTTCGTTCCCTTGCAAATTTGCCAGTGAGCCCCTCGGCGTTCCTTCGGTCATGGCGCCTGCGGAATTGGTTCGCCGGTCGGGGCGAATAATCTAAGGAACGTGGCCCCGAACAGGGGCTAGATTCCTTGCGCCGTTGCGAAGTTGATGTGCCGCGATTATGTTTGGTCCGTTGCTTGCGGCGCTCGGCTTGAGGTTCATATGTAAATCTAGTCGCGCCAAGGCCGAGTTCCTCGCGCGAGCCCCTCAGTGCCTTGCGCGTCGCGGCGTAAGGTTCAGGCGCGCACCCACATGTAAAGTAACCACATTCAGGCCCAGTTTCTCGCGCAAGCCGCAAGCCCCCTCGGTTCCTTGGGCGACGCGGATTGGCCTTCGTGCGTATATTCGAAGGGAAAAGTTGCCACGTGAAGGCCCAGTTCTTCATGAGGGCCTCTCGGTTCCTCGCGCGATGCGGTGTGACCCTCACGCGTGTGGCCAACTGTACAAATTTTCACGTTCAGTGCCAGTTTCACGCGCGAGCCCAAGTCAAACCGTTATGTTTCTCCACACGGTGTTCGGGATGACACGTGTCACCCCTGTGTTGTTTCACATTGTATGGCCCCATTCCGACACTTAAAATACGAGTAGAGTATTGCGTGTTGTTCTCGAACGGTTTACGGGGTAACACGTGTCAATGTTGTGGTTCGCTCGCATTGCATTGTCCCATGTTGACGCCCAGAATGCGAGTAACACAAATAGTGTTTCGTTTTAGGTTTCCAGGGTAGTACGTGTCACCTTTGTGTTGCTTCACACTGCGTGGCGTTTTGTTCTCAAACGGTTTCGGGGTAACACGTGTCAATGGTGTGTTTCTTCCATTGTGTGGTCCCAAGTTGACGCCCAGAATTCGAATCGCACAAGGAGCGTTTCTCTTAAGGTTTCCAGGGTCACACGTGTCACCCCTGTGTTGTTTCACATTGCATGGCCCATCGTCGACGCCCAGAATGCGAGTGAAACAAACAGTCTTTCTTAGGCGTTTTTTTTGGGTGATGCGTGTCACCTTTGTTTTCGTCTCACGCTGGGTCGTTCTATGTTGATGCCCCGAATGCGACTACGCCAATTGTTTTTTCTCATACGGGTCTCGGGGTGGCACGTGTCAGTTTCGTGTTGTTTCACGCTGTGTGGTTCCATGCCGAAGCCAAGACTACCAGTCAAACCGTTGTTTTTCTCCACACGGTTTTCGGGGTGACATGTGCCACCGTTGTGTTGTTTCACGTTGTATGGCGAGATGCCACCACAACGAAAACGAGTTAACCAAGTGGTTGGTCTCACACGGTGTTCGGGGGGATGCGTACCACCCGTAGGTTTTTTTCGCATCATATGGACCCATGCCGTTTCCCAGAATATGAGTGTGTTTTTTGTTGTTTTTTCTCACGCGGTGTTTGAGGTGACGCGCGTCACCCCTGAATTGTTCACATGTGATCGTCCCATGTTAACGCCCAGAGTGCGAGTAAATCAGTTGGTTTTCTCACACGATTGTTGTAGTGACATGTTACACCCATGCTTTGGTTCACAGTGTATGGCTCTAATTTGGCGAGTGGAGGGCGCGTGAACCAATTTGTTTTTCGTAAGCGGTTTTCGGGGGGTCATGTTTCATGCTCATGTGGTTCCACGCTATGCGATCCCATGCCAGCGCCCAGAATACGAGTGTAGCAATTGGTTGTTCTCTCACGGTTCGCGGGGTGACACTTGCCATTCGTATGATGTTTGTTTGTGTGTGGTCCCATGTCGTCGCCCAGAATGCGAGTGAAATCATTGTTTGTTCTCGCATTGTTCTTTCGGTGTGACGCGTGGCAGTGTTGTGGCGTTCCACGTGTCATCTCCCCATGTTTCCACCCAGTATACGAGACACACATTGTTTCTCGCACGCAGTACTCAGGGTGACATGAGTCGCTATTGTGTTGTTTCACGTGGTGTGGCCCCATGCAAACGCCTAGCATGCGAGTGAACCAATTGATTTGTCTTACACGATGTTCGGGGTGACACGTGTCACCTTTGTAAATTGTCGCATTGTATGGGTATTTAAAGATCTCGTTGTTTTCGTTATCGTACGGCGTTCTTGGTGACATTCGTCACCCTTTGGTTGGCTCGCGCTGCACATTCCATGTTGGCATTCAGAATGCGAGTGAGACACCTGTGGTAGCTGACACGGTTTGCAGGGTGACACGTATCACCGTTGTGTTGTTTCATTATGTATGGTGTTGTTTTTCTCATGTGGATTACGGGGTGGCACGTGTCTTTCTTGTAGTCTGTTTCGCATTCCATGTTCGCATGCTGATTCCCAGCATACGGGGGAACCGATCGGTGTGTCCCACAGTTTTCGGAATGATGCGGACCACGCCTATATGTTCCACATCATGTGGTCCTATGTAAATGTCCAGAGTACAGGTGGAGCGATTTGTTTATCACACGTTTCTCTGGGTGGCACGTGCCACATGTGTGTGGGTTCGCAGTCGATGGCCCCATGTTAACAACCACAACACGAGTGGACAAATATTGTTTCTTCTCTCGCGATTTTCGGGTGACACGTGTCGCCTCTGTGTTGGTTCGCGTTGTATTGCCCCATGTCGACGCCCAGAGTGCGAATGAAATATTAGGTTTTTCTCATACTGTGTTCGTGGTGGCACGTGTCACCCTTGTGTTGTTTGACGCTTTCTGGTCTCATGTCGACGCCCCGGGTACGAGTGAAACAATTGTTTCAGTAGGCAGTGTTTTGGGTGACATGTGTCACCCTTGTGTTGGTCCGCACTGTATGGCCCGATATCGGCGCCACAAGCACGAGTAAAACAAGTTGTTTTTCTCTTACGTTTGCGGGCTGGCACGTGCCACGTTTGGGTTGTTTCAATGTGTTTGGTCCCATGCCGACGCCCCGGCTACGAGTGAACCAAGTGTCTTTCTCACGCGGATCTCGGGGTGACGCGTGCCATTGTCGTGGTGTTTCACGTTGCATGGTCCCATGCGTACACCCAGACTACGACTGGCAGATCAGGATTTTCCAGAGTTTTCGGGATTACGGGTGTCACCCCTGCGTTTTGTTCTGATTGTGTGGTCCCATGTTGAGTTCCGACATGCGAGTGGCATAACTGTTGTTTTCTCAAACGGTTTTCGGGGTGATATTATTGTGTTGTTCCGCGTTGTATGGCCCCATGTTGACGCCCAGGATGCGAGCGAAGCAGTCTGCTTAATTGTTCGGGGTGGCCCGTGTCACCCTTGTGTTGTGTAACGTTTTATGGTCCTTGGTCGAAGTCAAGACTACGAGTGAAACGATTTGTTTTTCGCACACAGTTTCCAGGGTGACACGTATCACCCTTGTGTTGTTTCACATTCAACGTCCCCTCGCTGACGCATAGAATTTGTATGAAACCATGGTTTTTCTTCACACGGCTTTTCGGGGTGATATGCTTCGTTTGTGTGTTGTTTCACATGGCATGGTCCCATGCCGACGCCCACCACGAGTGAACCAATCGGTTTCTCTCAAATGGTTTTCGGCGTGACACATGTCTCCGCTGTGCTGTTTCGCGCTGAATGTTCCCATCCATGCTGACGCCCAAAATTCGTGTGGTCCAATCTGTTTTTTGCCTCACACAGTCTGCGGTCTGACACCTGTCACCCTTGTTTGGTTTCGCAATGTATGGTCCCATGCCGACGCCCAGAACACGAGTGAAACATGATGTTTTCCTCAAACGGATCTTGGGGTGACGTGCCATTTGTGTGTTGTGTGTGTGTTTTTCATTGTATGGCCCAATGTTGACGCCCAGAATGCGAGTGAAACAATAGCTTTTTCCCCACTGTGGCTATTCAGAGCGGGCCCCATGAGCAAGGCCTGGGTTTGAGTCCGAGCTCGAGTCTGACCTCGTGCGTGGGCTTAGGCCTGATCTCCGCCCCAGGCCCGGAACGACGCAGGCGTGCCAAGAAACGCTCCCGCGGGTTCGCCCTGGAGCGTTCCCAGAGTGGGCGTCCGCAGCAGACGGTGCAGGCGGCAGGCTGGGCGACAGATGCGGCTGGAGACGGTTGAACACTGGAGTTGTTTGCGTTTCCATTGGTTTGGCAGTCGGCAGGGGGCAGTCGTCGTCGGCCCTTGCACGACCCCGTCCTCGCGCGAGTCCCCAGGCACCTGTGCGATCGTTGCAGGTCCACGAGTGGTCAGGGGGCCTTCGGTCGTCGTCCGCGCGTCGAGTTTGCACACAAGGCCGTGCCGTCCCTTGCGCGACGCAGATTGAGGTTCACGTGTACGCCCAGAAAGAATAGTGGCCAAGTCAATTTCCAGATCCTCGCGCGAGCCCCTCGGTTCCGTGCTATCGATGCAGCTTCAAAATTGGCCAGGGGGCCGTCTAGGTGCTCTTCATCCGCGCGTTCAGTTTGGAGAAGCAAGACCGTTCCTTGGGCTGCGCTCGCCGCTCGCGCCACCTATTTTTGTTAAGAGCCGCGATCCGCCGGTCCTTAAGCTTCGGCAGAGGTAGGGGTCATTTTCAAAGCGAGAGACAGCGACGAGGGAACGCTTCCAGAATGGGGTCCCGCCGTTCCTAAGAAATTGATGACCTAATGTTGAAAAAAGGGGATTCGCTGCTTAGTTGTGCGTTCCATCTGGCAGTGCCATGACTGCATTGTTTTTTCTAAGGAGCTATCTGTGAAAGTCGCATCCCCTCCCCCCACCTCAAGAAACACACAGCACCCGCCGGTCTTGGTCGTTTGCCGCCTCCCCGCCGAGGAGGCTTCCGCGGGCTGGGCCCACTCGGTCGCAGTAGGCACCGACGGGCGAGTGTACAGCTGGGGGCTCAACTCCCACGGCCAGCTCGGCCTCGGCGACGTGGCACCGAGGCTGGCGCCGCACCTCCTGCACGACCTCGTGGGCGTGCACCAGGTACTCCGAGCTGCTGCTGCTAGCTGGCCCCCCTCCTCTCCCCCCTCCGCCTGAAGACACGCCCGCGGGCCCTCCCTGCCTACAGGCATCGACTTACCCCGGGGGTGCGCCCAAAAGCGCTGCCCGCGGGGCCTTTCTGGCTGCCAAGACCCGTGGGGCCTACAGGCCGGAGGCGCTCGCGGCAGGGAGGAGCGTGGCGCACACGCGGGAACGAGTCAGGATACTATATATATATAGAGAGAGAGATTTATATGTCGATCCGATCGATCCGCTTCGATGCCGGTTTTGGCTGGTCAGATCCAAGTCCATGGCGATATGCAGACGATTTGGTGCGGCCCGAGGCTCGCATGGCGTTGCCTTGCATCCTGGCGCGCCCGACCCGACTCGATCCCGACTCCGTGCCTATGCGGGCCGATCCGATGTGCCTTCCGACCCGATCCGATTTTCCGACGCGGCACTGACTGGTCCTGCCTGCTCGATTCAGTGGGTCACAGTCTACGGGCCCCCTCCCACTCCCCTTTTCCCCGAGAGACCGCACGCGGAGGGCCGGGGCCCCTCGAAGCAACAGGGCCCGAGGGCCTGGCGCGCCCCAGGAATCGGTGTCGGGAGCCTTGAGGCGGGGGTCCGTGCAAGCGGGGTCAGCCAGGGCGCCGGCTCTTGCAGGATCCCGCAGGGCCAGGAGCGCGCTGACCCGGGCCAGGGCGCAGGATCCTGGAGGATCCTGGAGGATTTTGCAGGGTCCTGCAGCGGCCGCAAGACCTGGGTCGGCACTTGACCGGGTCAGCAGAAGCACCAGGCGACCCAGGCCCGACGCCGTCCCCAGACCCCCTCCTAGATGTGAAGAACGTGCGGCGGGAGGTTTTGGGCGGTTTTCGCCCTCCGGGGACCCGTTGCTGGACCCCGGCCGGGGCCGTCAAGAAACGACCCAGGATGAAGAGCCCATCCCGTGGGGGGGCGGGGGGGGGGATTATTGCTCGGATCGCCGCGGGGGTTGCTAAGGCTAAGGGGATGCGGGGGTTAGAAGCGGGGATGCTCAGGTGGCTTATCTCTGATTTGTTTTAGGTTCTGAATGGGTTTCGAATGCCCTTCAGTGGCTTGGTTTCGGTATGAAAAGGTAACTCCCCTTATAGTGGGCTCCGCCCACTCAGTCAACTCTTAAACTAGGCTGGGCCGCATATATGACCCACCTCAGCATCCACCTGTAACCCCCTATCCTCCTAACAACCCCCCGCGGCGATCCAAGCGGGGGCCCACGTCGTGAAGTCATCACTGCGCTGGGGGCCTGTGGAGCCGGGCAGCCCCGGCAGGACTCCGTGGCGTCCTGGGCCGCGCGTGGCGCCTCGCGGGAATCGCCCGGAGTTCGTCGTGGGAGTTGCATTCGGAAGGTATTCCGATCCTATTGTGGGCGTGGGCGAGACGAGCGCGAGACACGAGGAGGAGGAGGAAGAGGAGGAGGAGGAGGAGGAGGAGGAGAAGGGCGAAGAGGAGGATGGCGATGAGGAAGAGGGCGACGAGGAAGAGGGCGATCAGGAAGATGGGGATGAGACAGGGAGTATGGCGATGGTGATGATGCTGATGACGATGCTGCTCCCGATGATGGTGCTGGCGATGATAAAATGACGATGCCGATGGTGATGCTGCTGATGATGATGATGAGGAGGAGGAGGAGGAGGAGGAGGGGGAGGAGTAGTACGAGGAGGACAATGATGATAATGATGTTGGTAAGGATTGATGATTTTGCTGTTGCTGATGATGATGCTGACGATGATGCTGATGGCGATGAGGATGCTTATTCTATGCTGAATGATAATAGTGACGATGCTGATGCTGGTAAGAATGTTGATGCTGATCATGATACTGATGATGATGAGGATGATGGTGCTGATGATTTTGATGATGATGATGATGATGATGCTGATCATGATGATGATGATGATGATGATGATGATGTTGATGATGATCGTGGTGGTGCTGATGATGGTGGTGTTATGATGGTGATGGTGCTGATGATGATGTTGATGATAGTGATGATGCTGATGACGATGATGCTGATGGTGATGATGATGCTGATGTTGATTGTGATGATGATGATGATGATGATGATGATGATGATGATGACGATGATGATGATGATGATGATGATGGTGATCGAGGTGGTGTGCATGAGTATGATCATGATGATGGTGGTGGTGACTATGATTGTGATGAGGCTGATGATATTGCTGATGCTGATGACGATGGTGATGGTGATGGTGATGATGCTGATGATGGTGATGGTGATGGTGGTGGTGATGAGATTGACCTCGACGATGGCGGTGGTGATGGTGGTGATGATGAGTGTATCTGTGATGCTGGTGCTGTCGATGACGACGATGATTTTGGTGATGAGGATGATGCTGATGATCATGACGATGGTGATGCTGATGATGATGATGATGATGATAATAATAATTATGATGATGATGATGATGATGATGATGATGATGATGATGATGATGATGATGATGATGATGATGATGAAGAAGCTGCTGTTAAACATGATGTGGATGATGCTGATGCTGAAAAAGATGATGGTGATCGTGAGGAGGAGGTGGCGGGCAAGCAGAAGGAGCAGGAGGGCCCCCCGCTGGGGCTGGTCCCTCTTTCGTGTACGCAGCAGGCAGATGTTGCTTGCCTGCCAGGAAAATGTTGCCTGCATGCATGCTCGTCTGCCTGCCTACACGCTCTGTCTGCTCTCCTGCGTTCGTGCCCGCCCGCTTGCCCGCCTGTCCGCGCGCCTGCCTGCGCGCCCGTCGCTCTGTCTGCCTCCCTCTCTCGCTCCCTCTCTCTATCTCTTTTTATCTCTCTATCGCTTTTTTTTTTTCTCTCTCTCTCTCTCTCTCTCTCCTTCTCTCTATCTCTCCATCTCTCTATCTCTGTCTCTCTCTCTCTCTCTATCTCATGCCCCCGCCTCTTTCCGTCCTCCTGCGGCCAGGTGGAGTCGGCCCACGCGGCGCGGACGCTGACGGCGTTCCTGACGGCGGAGAAGCGCCCGCTGCTGTGCGGGCAGATCCCCTTCGGGCCCAGCGCGAAGCACAACGTCGAGTTTCATCCCAGGCCTGGGCAGCAGGGATCGAGCAGGGATCGAGCAGGAGGGGAGGAGGGGGGGGAGGGAGGGTGGTGGAGGAGGATGAGGAGGAGGAGGAGGAGGAGGAGGGGAAGAGAACCTACTCCGTGCCCTGAACCTGCTCTCTTGTTCCCTCTCCCCCAGAGGCTCCACACAAGTACACCAGCATCCTCCCCCTATGTCCCTCCCGCTGGTTGCGGTGGGATGCCCGGGGCCTACGTAGCGGCTGCGCGCGGTCGCAGCACGGAGGTTCTTGGAGATTTATGGTACTCACACGCGTGGGTGAGAAAAAGGTGGATGGGATCGGAAAGATGGTGGTGGTGATGATAATCACGGTGGTGGTGATTATGAGGGAATGACTGAATATGAACGATGGTTGTGACGATTGCTGACGACGGGATGATGGGCAGGAAGGGGGAAAGGGAGGAAGGGCAGCCGGAGAAGGAGGATGAGGACCAGAAGTGCATGCGGAACGAATGCGGCTTACAGCATGGCTCGACGTGCAGATTTTTTCCCGGCGGAGCCTGGTGAAATTCTGTGCCAGCCAGTGTGACTGATTGTTTGACTGACTGTTCGATTGAGGAGAGCACTTCTGACAACACATTTCAAACCGCCCAGGAAAGCGCAACCGCAACAAGGCGACTCATTTCAACCCGCCCGCGCGCGCAACCGCAACCGCAACCAGGCGACACATTTCAACCCGCCCGGGCGTGCAACCGCTACCGCTACCGCAACCTGGCGACACATTTCAACCCGCCCGCGCGCAACCGCAACCGCAACCGGGCGACACATTTCATCCCGCCCGCGCAACCGCAACTGCAACCGCAACCGCAACTGGGCGACACATTTCAACCCGCCCGCGCGCGCAACCGCAACCGCAACCAGGCGACACATTTCAACCCGCCCGCGTAACCGCACCCTCAATCGACCTGGGCGACACATTTCAACCCGCCCGCGCAACCGCAACCGCAACCGCAATCGGGCGACACATTTCAACCCGCCCGCGCAACCGCAACGGCAACCGCAATCGGGCGACATTTCAACCCGCCCGCGCGCGCAACCGCAACCGCAACCAGGCGACACATTTCAACCCGCCCGCGCGCGCAACCGCAACCGCAACCACAACCAGGCGACATATTTCAACCTGGCCGCGTAACCGCAACCGCAAACAGGCGGCATTATTCAACTCGCCCGCGCACCGCAACCGCAACCGACCCAGGCGACACATTGCAACCTGCCCGCGCAACCGCAACCGCAACCAGGCGACACATTTCAACCTGCCCGCGCAACCGCAACCACAACCAGGCGACATATTTCAACCTGGCCGCGTAACTGCAACCGCAACCAGGCGGCACAATTCAACCCGCCCGCACAACCGCAACCGCTACCGCAACCAGGCGACTCATTTCAACCCGCCCGCGCGCGCAACCGCAACGGCAACCGCAACCAGGCGACACATTTCAACCCAGCCGCGCAACCGCAACCGCAACCGCAACCAGGCAATTCATTTTATCCCGCCCGCGCGCGCAACCGTAACCGCAACTGGGCGTTACATGTCACCTCGGGTACACACACATATCTTGGGTCACATAGCCCTTGTGTGCACATTCTCTTTTCGGTGTCCGCTCACCTGCGGTCCTCCTGCAGAGGAGGGAGGACGGAGGGAGGAGGGAGGGAGGGAGGGGGAGAGTAGGGAGGGGAGGAGGGAGGGAGGAGGGAGGGAGGGAGGAGGCAGGGAGGGGAGGAGGGAGGAAGGAGGGAGGGAGGGAGGATCACGAGGAAGAGGAGGAGGAGAAGAAGGGGGAGGAGGAGGGAGAGGAAGAGGAGGACGTGAGAGAGCTGAAGAGGAGGATGGGCAGGTTGGCCAGGAGGAGGAGGACGACGACGACGATGAGGAGAAAGATGCGGCGGTGGTTGTGTTCCACGGGGTTGCAGGAGTAGGCGCCGATGGAGGAGGGGACCCGATGGCTCGATAGGAGTATGGAGGGCCAGGAGGTTGCGAAGGAGGAGGGGGAGGCCGATGAGGAGGACGAGGGGGAGGAGGAGGAGGAGGAGGAGGAGGAGGAGGAGGAGGAGGAGGAGGCGGAGGAGGAGGCGGAGGAGGATGGCGAGGAGAAGGAGGACGATGACGCGGCTCTCCGCCGGGACACTGCAGCGGGGAATCCCCATTCCATGCTGCTGCCTCTAATTGTACAATGCAGTCCTTGGGGCCACACTTGCATAGCGATCGAAGCGTGTTCGGATTCAGGGGGAGTAGATGAGGGTCGGGTGGGAGCGGACAGGGGGGACGAGGGGGGGCCCGGGAGGGGGCTATGGAGGGAGAGGAATGGGTCAGGGAGGGGAGGGATTGGGGCGCTGCATCAGGGGTGTGAGGGGATGGGGGTAGGGATGGGGACGGGAATTGCGGGGTAGGGGAATTGGAGCCGAAAGGGTGATTCAATCGCTTCGCTCTCCCCGCCGGTCCACATTGTATCATGGTTGCTTGAGTGCTCGGGGGGGCTGAGGAAGTTGTGGGCGGTGGTCCCCTAAGCTGTCGCGTGAACCTTAATCGGGGGACCAACAGCGGCTGGGAAGTTGCGTGGCAACATTCAACGGAGCAGGCCCCCACCGAAGTTCTATCATAATGCTCATCCTGCCACCGTGCCTGGTTCGTGAGTCAGAGGCGTGTTGGATGGCTCAGGGCTTCTCTTTGGATGCCTCTCAGAGTCCTCTTGGCGGCTTATTGGGGGCCTCCTTGGGGCTCCCTGGGGCCTCTTTGGGGCCGCTGGGGGCTTCTTGGAGGTCTGTTGAGGATTCTTGGTGCCGCTTGAGGGCTTGTGGGAAGCTCTGAGGGGCGCGCGAGCGGTCTCGGAGTTCCTCCCAAGGGCCTCTTGGGCCGCCCGGGGGGGTTATTGGGCCGTCTTTGGGCCATCTTGGGCCGTCTCTGGGCCCTCGAGGAGGCCTCTGGGGTCGTCTTGGAGCGATCACGGGGGCCCCTTCGGCCGTCTTGGGCTGCATGATAAGAACGTTATAGATACCTATCTCTATACACATATATATATACATATATATATATATACATATATATATATATACATACATACATACATACATACACACAAGGTTCTACCTGCTCGCTTCGCTTCGCCTTCAGAATCTTGGTCGCATAGCGCCAGAGAGGCGCGCCAGGACGGCCAGTCATCATTGCCGCGGTGCGCTTCGGCTACGGGGCCATGGCGCACACAGGGCTGATAGGGTCCACGGGCTCGTGCGGCGCCGAGTGCTCAGAGGGCTCTCCGCCGTCATTGGGGCTCAGGGGCTCGGAGCCGTAATTGGGACGAAAGGTAATCCAGCCAGTGCGGCTCGTGGGGATCATGAGGCTCGTAGGGTTCATAGGGCTCATGGGGCTCGTCGGGGTCATGGGTCTCATTGTGCGCATGGGGGGTCATAGGGCTGATAGGGTTCAAAGGGCTCATAGGGCTCGTAAGGTGCATAGGGATCGTATGGGTCACAGGGCTCGCAGGGCTCAGAGGGCTCATAGGCCTCATGGGGGGTCATAGGGGTCAGAGGGCTCCTAGGGCTCCAAGGGCTCCAAGGGCTCCTAGGGAGTATAGGGCTTTTAGGGCTCGTTGATCTTGTACCCTTGGGCTCACAGGGCTCATGGAGGTCATGGTGATCATATGGCTCGGAGGGCTCAGAGGGCCCATAGGACTCATAGGGCTCATAGGGCTCATAGGGCACACAGGCTCATAGGGCTCGCAGGGCTCATAAGGCTCGCAGGGCTCAGATGGCTAGGCGGGGTCATAGGGCGCTTTGGGCCGATAGGGCGCATAATCTTCGTAGAGCTCGTAAGGCTCCCAGTGTTTCCAGGGTTCGTAAGGCTCCCAGTGTTTCTAGGGTTAATACATTTGACAGGGCTCGTAGGGCTCACAGGGCTTATTGGGCTCGTATGGGCCAGAGAGCTCATAGGACTCATAGGGGTCATTGGGTCCATGAGCGACACCCAACAGCAATGTCGCATGGCTTCCCCACGCTCATATCGGCGCACGCCTCATGCCGTTCGCGCTCCACGGGAAGCTCAACCTCCGACCTCAGTGGTCGCGCTCGCGGGGGGGGCATCCCGTTCACGCGGATCGCGCCCCACAAGGATGTCAGCGCGCATTTGCGCGCTAGCCTCCAGCAGCAGCCTTCTAAGTGTCTGCACTGCCCCGCAGCGCGCCGTCTTCGAGGAGATGACCACGCCCTGCTTTGCACGCAGCTTCAGTGCATAGTGTTCCGCCCTATTGGAGGCGTCTCCCAGGCGTCTTGGGGACCTCTTGGAAGCCTCTCGGGAGCTTCTGGGGGCCTCTTGGCAGCGTCCTGGAGGCCTCCGTGAGGATCTTGGCGGCAGGATGGGAGCCACACACCCCGAGATAGTGGCCCACAACCCTCTCCTTGGGCGTTTGGGATTCGCGTGGGGCGCTGTTGGGGCTCTCTTGGACTGTCTTGGGCGTGTCTGGGTCCGTCTTGGGGCCCTCTTGGGCCGTCTTGGGGCCCTCTCGAGCCGTTTCTCTGTCGCCTCATGGGCCGTCCTGGGCGTCGTCGATGCGAAAACTACGAATTTGATAGAAATGCGCGTTTTCGAAAGGAAGCGGACGATTTCGGTGTCCTGGGGGCGCCTTGGGGGACTTATAGGAGCCTTCGTCTTGGGGGCCTTGAGTCAGGCGATCGCAAACATGGATTCAGGGGGCGTGCATTAGCCACGGGTCCCGTTTCCATGGGAAATCGATGATTTCAGCCGTCCAACGAGGCGGCACCGGACGCATTTGGGGGAGGGCACTTCCCCCGACCCATGGATTTGGCGACCGCGTGCCAAATCCATGGATCGCTCATCAATTTTTGCTCGCCCCCGATTGAGGGCTGTCCTGAGACGAGCCGGCACGTTTTCGGTGCTCCGCGGAACCGTCCGGGGGAAGCGCTCCTGGGCTCGTTTTGGCGGCTTCGGATGGCCTGGAGGGGCCGCCGGAGCCGAATACCCGAATCTCGTCCTGATAAGAGCGCCCAGGGCCGACCGAATTCATGTAGGGGGGTCACCCGAGGTTTCCTTTGGTATCGCTCGGACGTGTGCATCTTTTCTCGGCGAGAACCATCGAGGACCATCCTGGACCATCGAGCAAAACGAACACGCACGACATCGAAAGATGCACGGGAAATGGACGTCCGAGCGACGGCTAGTTTCCCGCGAAGAGAAGATTCGAAGAGGCATTTGCAAACATGTATCGTATATTGTAATGGCCTCCGTCCAGTGCCGCCGACCCGGGGGGGCTCCGGATTCGGTGATCTTGGAGTCGTCTGTTTGGGAGGGAGGGCGCTCTTGGAGTCGTCAGGGACGCTTTTTGGAGCTGACGTGCCCTCTGGGGGGGTGCCTGGAGCGGTCCCAGGGGGGTCCGGGGAGGGTTCCGAGGGGAGGGTCCTGGGGGCGGTAGCGGCTAGATCAGGATCTGAGGGGGGTCCTTGGGACCCCCGGAACCTTTTGGGGATGCGCAAATCATTCAGAAAACGCCAGATGGGCAACGGCCCCTCCCCCCCTCCCACCCTTCCCCGGGGGGTGATCCGGGGAGGGTTCCAAGGGGAGAGTCCTGGGGGGTGGTGGGGATGCGGAAGTCATTAATTATAAGGAACCGCCAGATGGAGGACCCCCCCCTCTCCCCCTTCCCTTGCAGAGCCACCCTGGCGACCCCCCCCAAGCAGAGCTGAAGTTCTTGCTTAGGCTCAGAGCTGAAGCTCTTGCTGAGGCTCCTTAGTTCACACGCTGGATCGGCGGATATACACAAGATCGGGCACTCATTGGAGCATCTTGGGGAATCATGCGGCATCTTGTGGGCCCTCTTGGGGCTGTCCTCGGGCCGTTTTGTGGCAATCTCGGTTCGTCTTCGCTTGTCCTTGGGCCGTCTCGGGGCCCTTGGAGCTCCCTTGGTGCGCTCATCTGGCTGTCGTGGGGGTTGGGAAGCCCGTGCCCAGAAGTTCCAGAATCTCTGGTCAAGTCTGCCCGAGGTATGTCCTCTATGGGACCCGGAGGGCCGCCGAATGCTGCGGAAGGATGGGCATGCGAAGGAGACGAGTGCAGGAAGACGGGGAAGGAGGGGGAAGAGGGGAGGACAAGGGCCGAGGGATGATGATGATGGATGGTGGTCGTGATGACGAAGGTGATGCTGATGCTGATCCTGATGATGCGGCTGCTGATGTTGATGATGATGATGCTGGTACTGCTGCTGCCGGCGACGACAGCGACGATGACGACGATGCTGCTGATGAACATGATAATGATAGTGATGGTGATGATGATGGTGATGACGATGATGATGTTGATGATGATGATTATGATGGTGATGATGATGATACTGATGATTTAGGCGATGATGATCATGTTAGTGAAGGTGATGGTGATGGTGTTGATCATCATCATCATCGCCATCACACTCATCATCGTAATCATCAGTATCATGGTCATGGTCATTGTCATGATGATGGGGACGATGGTCATGAGGGTCATCATGATGCCGATGCTGATTGTGATGATGTTGCTGCTACTCGTGATGACATTGACGATGAACATGCTGGTGGTGATGGTGTTGACGATGGTGATAATGATAATGATGATGATACACTGATGATCGTGGTGATGGTGATGGTGATAGTGGTGATGCTGATGCTGATGCTGATGCTGATGCTGATGCTGATGCTGATGCTGATGCTGATGGTGATGGTGATGGTGATGGTGATGGTGATGGTGATTGTAATGGTGGTGATGATGATGTTTATGATGAGAGGGAGGAGGATGAGGAGGATATGGAGGATAAGGAGGAGGAGAAGGCGGAGGAGCAGGAAGAGGAGGCGGTGGATCTTCAACACCCGCAGGCGGCCTGCCTCCAGGGACCCAGCAGGGTGCGTGCTCGCCCCCGTGCCCCTCACCATCGCCGCGCCGGACCCCAGCGGCGTCAAGTCGCAGCTGACTCAGGTCTTGGAGGGCCAAGTCTACCCGCTTCTAGACGAACAATACCTTGGGCCTATGCCGCACATCTTTCTCGCTTGCTTGCCACAAGCGTCTATAGACAGCTTGTATGCCGTGACATATATAGACACGTTCGGGGTGGAGGAATACGTCTGTAGACGACGCGGCTGCTGCATTCGGCGCAGCAAAAGGTCGGATAACAAGTAGATCCGTTTACGGCCTGGTCCTGTTCTACAGCAAGCCCCACGTGGTAATCCAATTCGGGTGCTGGTCTTTCTCTCGAAGAAGTAGGACGGCAGATCACGTACACGTTCGGAGTTCCGCGCGGATGTCTTGGACTGGCTCTGGAGCTCCCATGGCGGCGCCGCCCGTGGCGTGCTCCGCGCGTCAGGGAGGGGGGGGAGGGGGGGGGATCCAGCGCCGCTCCAAGAAGTCTTGGCGGATCCCCGAACAATTTTTTTTCATGTTGTTTGCTTCGTCTAGTTTCTCTCTCTCTCTCTCTCTCTCTCCCCTTCATCTCCCCTCTTCCTTTGGTGCGGTGCCCAGGCCCTGCGCCCCCTGCCTTTATTCGGCATCCTTCTTCCGCACCGATGCATTCTTCATCCTCGTTGCTACTATCTCCGTCCCCCCTTCTCTTTCCATCCAATCCACCCCTGTCCCGAATCAGCCCTCGATGATCTAGCTGATGTGCGCTATTACAAAGAATGGCGTTGCGTATCTCAGCAGGGACACGGCACATCATGTCAGCCACCGTGGCACAGCATAGCACAGCATCAGCATTACTATGCCTAGCACATCGCGGTGCATCCTCTTATACCTGCACATTACGTACCATTGCGTTGCATGTGTAATCCCATGTCCCCAATTGCACCGCACTGCACGACTTGCATTCAATGCCATGTGCATCAAAATGGTGGTTTACCATGCGCAAAGAGCATTGACACACTACGGCGTACCTTGCAGATAACATTATGCACTCTGATCGCGCAGTCGATAATTACGTGTTTCGACGCACCAGCGCGTAATCTAGCAGCTCGTAGCACACCGCAGCATGTGATAGTACATTGCAGCACAGTTTGGCCCATGATTACATCTTAGCACAACGCAACGCGGTATCTTCTCGCACATCGCAGCACCGTAGCGCATCGCAGCACAGCGCAGCATGCTCCCACCACTCTGCGGCGCAGCAGCGCAGCGCCACCGAAGCCGAGGATGCCAGGAGCCGAGGCCCGACGAGACCCAGTGACCGCACCGATCCCGAGAAAAAACTAGTCGGAGAAGTGTGTGTGGACTTTGTTCGGGCGGGTGGTGCTGGGAGGGGCAGAGTCCTCCTCCTCCTCCTCTTCCCCCCTCCTCCCTCCTCCTCCTCCTCCTCCTCCTCCTCCTCCTCCTCCTCCTCCTCCTCCTCCTCCTGCTCCTCCTCCTGCTCTTCAGCTCCTCAGGGTTGAGAAGAAGAGAAGGTCAGGTCAGGGAAGGCTGAGGTGGGGAGGGGGAGGGGGCGGGGGAAGGGAGCGGGGGAGGGACGGCGGGAAGAGGATTTGGGAAGCGTCGGGGGGAGATGCTGTCCTGGCTGTCCTGCCAGCCTCCTGAACCTTTGTCGCTCCCCCGAGCTAGGCTTTGCCTACTAGTCGGGCGGGTGGTCGGGCGAAGAAACGGGCCCTAAGGTCCTTCAGGGTTGTGGAAGTCGATCAATGGAGAGGAAGCATGCTGCCGAATATTTGCCATATGTCTAAAAGATGTTTCAAACATGTCTTAACCATGTCGCACACATGATTAAAACATTGTTTAAACCATGTGTTTCAAAACCTGTTTAAACACATGTTTAATTCAATGATAGGCTGGTTGGAGTGCCCATTGCCATGGCATCCGCAACTTCAGGGCTGCTTTTGGGCTCCTGCTGGCTCCTAAAGGTGACCTGCAGGGCCCCATTTACGGCTTTTGCCTTCGCCCCCGGAGGTCAAATTCTGATTTTGCCCTGATCCGAAGTCCGGCTTAATCCCGCTTAATCCGGTTTAATCCCGCTTAATCCGAGGCCCACTCCGGCGTAACAGCTCCCAAATGGGACTTCATCCGCCTTAATCTTTACGACGAGAACCTCCCAGTAGTTGCCTCCTAAGGTAAATTCAGGATCGGCGCTAGTATATCCGTTGTCGGAAACCGGCGTCAACCTGTCTATTCCCTTAAATTTCGTTTTATATCCAGCCTAATTTGGCTTGGCCCGGTCTAGTCTAGGATTTTCTCGAGCGCAATTTGGCTTAGTGGCCCCTTGATCTGACTCAATAGCCCGTTCTTACGAAGACCTCGCAGAAGCTGCCTCGCAACATCTCCCCATCCATCCCTCTACCCCTCCCTTGCCCCCTCCCCCTTCACCTCTTATTTCCATCCCTTTGATCTCCTTCTCCCTCCGAGGTCATGGCTTACGATCGGGGCGTGGTCGCGTTCGCTCGGAGTGCCGTCCACAAGGCGGCCACCGGGGCGAGGTCCCACAATCCCACGGGCGGGGCTCCCCAGCGAGGGACGCCCTCCCCTTCCCCTCCTTTCTGTTTGTCCCCTGCGATCCAGGCGTCGTATTTCACCAGCCTGGAACATATCCCTATCCCTATGCTGGGCACCTCCTCATCACGATGCCAATCTTAGGGATTCCCTTCTTTGTTGAGGGCGAATCCCTAAGATTGTCATCGCTTTTTGGCGCGTCAATCTTAGGGATAGGGATACGTTCGAGGCTGGTAAGTATTGTTTTGTCCCACCCCGGCATTGTCGCCCCGTTTCTGGCCCCGGGGGGCCGCAGCCGATCGATCCGGCCGGGAAGATGCCGAAGAAGGACGGCACGTAGGGGGTGCAGGTCTTGATGCTTCGCGACGCGGCATGTTTTCACCACGTCGGATGGCAGGGCTCCTTCCCTCCTGATCTTTATCCTTCCTCGTGTTCCTCCTCCTCCTCCTCCTCCCCCTCCTCCTCCTCCCCCTCCTCCTCCTCCTCCCCCTCCTCCTCCTCCTCCTCCTCCTCCTCCTCCTCCTCCTCCTCCTCCTCCTCCTCCTCCTCTCGGGAGTATGTGCAAGCTGGGTCTCACCCAGGGCCTGGCGTGCGAACGGATTCAAAAACATGTAATAGGTGAGTTTGAATGCTTCACGTCGCGGTCATGCAAACCTCAAGTCATCGTGTTTTCAACAGCTGGCACATGAGCAGACTGTGGTGCAGCGACGTCCCTTGGGCGCAATATTCGTGTATGTCCAGTCGTCTGCGGATGTGTCTGCATATAAAAATAAAATTATCCCAGTGCGACCCTACCTAAGAGTTGGAACCCCTAGGAAAGCAGCATTAGTAGTAACAGTAACGCTAAGATAAAGCTAAGCTAAAGCTAAGCTAAAGCTAAGCTAAAGCTAAGCCACAGCTAAGCTAAAGTTAAGCTAACGCTAAGCTAAAGCTAAGCTAAAGCTAAGCTAAATCTAAGCTAAAGCTAAGCTAAAGCTGAGCAACAGCTAAGCTAAAGCTAAGCTACATCTAAGCTAAAGCTAAGCTAAAGCTAAGCTAAAGCTAAACTACAGCTAAGCTAAAGCTAAGCTAAAGCTAAGCTAAAGCTAAGCTACACGCTAAGCGAAAAGCTAAGCGAACCGCTAAGCTAAAGCTAAGCTACAGCTAAGCTAAAGCTAAGCTAAAGCTCCCAGGGGACTGGGGGGAACCGCTCCCAGGGGACCCGGGGAACCGCCCGGGGCGTGTAGCACTGCTCGGCCCCTTTAAGCTAAGAGAGTAAGAACTTTTCTAGGCAGAGCCTAGGTAGGGAATAAAGATATACAATGCCATGCTTTCTTGTTATCTTACTAGGTTACCGCCGTGCATACACGGGAGTGGCTTTCAGCCGTCGGTTGGGCGGTGGACCACTCTCCGAGGTCTCCATCTTTGATTTGGGGCTGGGTTGCGGCCTCCCTGGGGCTTCCACGGGGTGCCTTCTGGCCGTGTGCCCCACTCCGAGTCGCCAGTATCTCGATGTGGACTGTGGCGGCTGTCAGGGTTTGTGAATCGCACTTCCAGGCGGCAGTAATTCATTTCGGCCGCAGGGCGCCGGCGAGGTGTGCGGTGCGCAGTGCTCTGGGCGTTGCATTGTGTTCCGAGTGACCTCCGATCCTCATCCGCATGTTCCAGTCGTGTTGGAGGACTCCAGGAAGGCAGAGTGGCGACAAAGTCATTACCAACAGCACAGGGATGGCCAACACCAAGACGGCGCCAACGCGAATCGTGATTTTACCGGGAGGGGGGCGAATGGGGGGGCATTAACGGGCGCTTTCGCGAATCATGCAACAATCGCTCTGTGGTGAACGGCACGTGCAGTCGAAACCCATGATATGGACGGGGATTATTCCCAAGGGTTCTGTTGCATTGTTGCCTCTTCGGTCCATGCTTGACCACTTTCGATGACCAGCCTCGCTCGCGCAGCTTCGACATGGGCGTCCACGGGGTTTGCATCCTGATCTAGGCGGCGAGCGAGGGGGGGGAAGTGAGAATGAGAAGGCCCTCTCAGGAGGCTCGGAAGTCCCCAAGACTTCTGAGAAGTTTTCGAGGCCTTCCCCGACGAGGCAGTAAACAGAAGGCGCGAGGTCTCCTGAGAGCTCCGCCGCCTTCTGAGAAGGTCTCCTCCTGCTCACTTCCCCCCCTTGCCCGCCGCCCACGATCGTGCACCCCCCTCAGCAGTTCTGACTGCAGAGAGCCAGGAGGGGGGACCCAGAGATCCGATGCCGTGACTTGTTCCATGCGCGGTCCCCGGACGTCTCGACCCCCCCTCCCCATGGACCGGCGTTTCGCCCCGAGTCGTTGTGTTTTTACGGTCCCGGAGGCCCGGCGAGGGCGCCCCGGGGCCGAACTTTGCGAGACAATTCCGTCGTGCTTGTTGTCGATGCGTGGGATCTCCGGGGAAGGGCCCCCCGAGCCGCTCGGAGGCGCCGTGGCTCTCCGGGAGCTCCCCCGGGCCATGCCCGCCAGGTGGAGCCGAACCTGGCCCCGCTCCAGGGGGGCACGCAGGCGCGCGCGGAGGGGGCTTCGGAGGGAGGGGCAGGGGTTCGGGCGCGCGCGGGGGGGGCGGGGATAGAGAAAGGGGGGGATAGAGAAAGGGGGGGGGATAGAGAAAGGGGCCACAAGGGGGGGATAGGGAAAGGGGGTCACGAAATCTGCTGCATGCAGCTGGTTTCGGCCCCGCCGCCGGGCCAATTCCTCGATACATGGGCGATGGGCGCCGGGAGGCGCCGCGGGAAAATCAGCTGCGAGAGCTGATTCTCAAGTCCCCCCTTTAAATTGCTGCCCCCCCTTTCGCCCAGCCCGAGCCAGGCAGCGGCAGAGCGTCTAAGCCTGCCCGTGGGCCCACCGGAGAAGGTCGGCGGCGAGCGGGGGGGGGGGGGAAGCGACACGCCAGGCGCGCTCGCGTCGCATCTGACGTCCTGCACCCCTCCCCCCCAGCCTCTCCGGAAGGCTCGGAAGGCGCACCCCCCCTGGCCTTCCATCAAGCTTCCGGGGCCTTCCCTGGGCACGCAGGAGAAGCTTCTCGGGCGGAGACCCCGCGCCGAGCAGACCGATCAGGATGGGCCGCGGGAGTGTCGCGGGGGCCGATTCTGAGCGGATGTGGTCCGGGCGCGAGGGGCTGCCGTGGTCTCAACTGGCCACCCTCCGAGGCCACCTCCCATGCGGTCAGAAGGCGCCACAGTCGGGACGATCGGAATGGGTACTCCAGATTTCGTAATAAAGGGAAGGGGGTCTCATTTCGGGGGGAGGTCTCTTCCAGGCTATCTTGGAGGGCCTGGGGGGTCTGGGGACGATGTTTTGGGTTCTCCCACGGGGGAGGTCTGAAATGGCTTGTCTTGGAGGGTCCAGGCCCCCTCCCTTTTATTACAAAATCTGGAGTACGGAAATAGCTGGTACGATGTCCAACACCAGTTCCTGTTCGTGCTGTCCGCGCCGCCGCGGGCTTTGTCCATGGAAGGCAAGCAGGCGCCTGCCCAACAGCGACCGCGGTCGGTTTTGGACAACATTAGCTGTTCGGCAGTGTGCCCATTTTTTTCGTACCCATCTCGGGCGTCCAACGAGAGTCACCACCCACCAAACGACCCCGACCCAACCCGAAGGCCTCAATTTCCCCTCCATTTCCAGTGTGTGTGGGGGGGGGTCGGGGAACATGGAAAACAACACATGGAACCCGTGCCAGTACCCCCCCAACCCGAAATTCGCGTCACATTCGGGTCAAATTCGGGTCTTCGGGTTGGGTTGGGGTGGTCTGGTAGGTAGTCGGAGAGGGCGTGGCCACCCGCAGAGTCACCAGGAGGCCCCACGTGGCAGTCTGGGGCCTCGGCTCGGCCGCATCGGCGCGGCCTCGCAGACTTCAGAGAGCTCTGCGCGCGCCGGCCATGGCCTTTGTGGCAGGCGCGGGGCACGCCGGGGGAGGGCGAGGGGAGGCCATGGCAGGCCGCGCGCCCAGGCGCGCTCCGAGGCTCTTGGGCACGCCCGCCGGGGTGCCGTCGGACCGAGGCATGAGATCGAGGTCGCTTCGGGGAGGGTGTGCTCGTGTTCTTCGTGTCTGCGGGACGTGACTTGTGCATCCTGGGGAGAGAGCCTTTGGATGTCCCGTGTGTTTCTGGCTGGCGGAGGGTCTCGTGTTCTTGGAGGGTGTTCTTCTGGCCTAAGTCCGACTGTGTTCATTCGGGCCGTAGCCAACCGCCTTGTGGTTGCAGTGTTGTGAAGGTTCGGTGCAGTGACAGTCCTGCTGCCACCGTCACGGCACAACATAACAAGGCTGACAGAAAGCCACCAAAGGGGCACCGCTAGGCAGGTTTAGGCCCAGGGGGGGACGCATCGACCCCCAATCGCCCATTTGTTGCCGACACGGGCCCGATAGCCCAGCCGCTAGCCTCGACCTTAGCCGCCAGTCGAAGCGCAGCACTCGACTCCGCGCCGTGTCCATGAACGGCGCCGCTCGCCCGCATGTGCCATGCCAACCGTGTGGGCTCTTTGGTCAGATCCGTGTAGCCAGGCCTCGAAGTCTGAGGCGCACTGGGCCTCAGCTTAGAGGTGTTGCGACATCGCCTCGTATTCGGAGACGCAGGGAAGGAACATGTACCGATCTCTACCCTTCCCTGGTCGCCGCGGCTGGATTCGCCTCGAGACCCTGGTCAGAGCGCACCCCAGGATGGCCTTGGAGTAGCGGTAGCGGTATGTTTTTACCATTCCAGAGATTTGGCAATTGATTTGGTCCTGCGCCCCAGAGGCCTCCGGAAGGAGCGCTCCCAGCCGCGCCACACAGCCCAGGGAAGCCGATAGGAAATCCCACCGTGTTATGGTTAGTTAGCACCGGAACGGAAATAGGTAATTCGCGGGGGCGGATTAGCCGAGCGGTATCGTTAGCATCGCACCCAAACGCACAAATACACAGTTCTTCCCCGCCCCCCGCGACCTGACATAAAAACCGATGTCCCTGCGACCACATTTCCCCGCCTCCCTGTCCTCCTCTTCCTCCTCCTCCTCCTCCTCCTCCTCCTCCTCCTCCTCCTCCTCCTCCTCTCGCCCTTGACAGGTTCCCTGCCTACGGGGCCGCCCACGGCCGGGGTGTCACGCACCCGCCCGCGTACCACGCCTGCGGTGGTGAGGCCTGCGCAGACGCCTGGGGCCGTGGCACGCCGCGGCGCGTGCTCCGCCTGTTGGCCGATGGCCTCGCCGTCGCGCTGTGCGAGGATAGCCTCTCGGGCGCTCGCCTGGTCATGCAGAGCGCCCCCTCCGCATGACCTGCGTGCCGCGCTCGCGCCTGCGTGGCCTCCAGGCCAGCAGACGGGCTGAGCTCGAATGCGGGACAACTGCATGAACACACGTATTCGAAGGTCCGCACTGACGTCTGGGATCTGCGCTGGAACTATAGCGGCGCCTCTGGCGCAGCGCAAATCCAAGAAAGCCGCTCGGATCTCCGAAGGTTTATGTCTTTCATGAGCTCTTTCTTCCTCCGTGAGCTTTGCCCAATGGCGTATCTCGCGGGTCGGATCACATCAGCAGCCTCGGCGCCCCCGACAAGGCCTCCCAGGCCAGGCTGCCGCGCAGCTGTGGGTGGGTGGGTGGCCAGTGCGCCGTGGGAGGCCCGCCACCTCGGGGCGCGGGGCACCGCACGACAAGGCCCACTGCCGCTGCCTTGGGCCAGGGAGGCCTCTTCTCTCCTTGCTGGCCAGGTCCCGCCTGGGCCGAACACATGCCCCGCCGCCTCCTCCTCCTCCTCCTCCTCCTCCTCCTCCTCCTCCTCCTCCTCCTCCTCCTCCTCCCCCTTCGTCGGCCTTCTCCTCCTCCTCCTCCAGTTTCTTCTGCTCCTCCAGTTTCTCCTGCTCCTCCTCCGCCTCCGCCTCTCCTTGCCGGCCAGGGCTCGCGATGGACCGACCACATTAAGAGGAGGGCGAGTTGATACAGCGGTAGTTGGCCTTCGGGAGGGGGGGGGAGGGGGGCCCTCGTAGCCACGGCTGGACGCAGCTCGGGCATCTTGTGCGTCCGGACCCCAGGAGCGGTCTGGGGACCGAATCTGAGCTGCCGCGGTCTCAGTTCGTTGTACTGCTACACGAGGTAGGTGTGCGGATGGCCCTTCTTGGGCCAAAATGGTCATGCCAACGAGGGCTGCCATCCCGAAGACAACTTGCGAAAGGTCTTCTGCAGGCGGGTCAGTGTGATGATGGCGGCGATGGGAACGATGGGGAGAGATGGCGATCGTGATGGTGATGATCGGTCTCTGTTGCCAGGCAGCTGTGTCCGAGGATGCCTCAGTCCAGGAGGGGAGGAGAGGCACCCGGGCGCGACTCGGACCTGAGATCAGCGGTGGCTACCCGCCATTGTCCAGCGTTGCGCGACCGGGGGGCTCGCCAGTCCGCCGAGCGGGCCTGGGCATCGGTGCGCTCGGTAGCAGATCGTGGCCTTGTATAACGTCTGAATCCCGTCGCTAGCGTCGATTACCGTCGAGTGGCGTCAGGTAATCAATGAGGCCGCGCCGATTTCGCGTCGATTCGCGTCGATTGGCGTCGATTTCGCGTCGATCACGTCGACCAGCGTCGCACAGCGTCTGCTATCATGATGGTGAGGCTCCTGTGATTTGCCACCGAAGGTGCGGGTGACCACAGATGAACACGAGCTGGGCCTTCCCTTTGGCGAACTGCAGCCAGCGCCACTTTGGCTTCTGCGAGCTGGCTCCCCGGCGCCAGCGCCGCTTTCTTGCATCCGTGTCGCCGGATTTTAGCTCCTGGCGCCGCGCAGCGCGCCGCGACTTTCCCGACGAGGCGACCTACCGCGAGTTTCCCGGCGAGGCGACCTACCTCCCTGGCCGCCTCGCAGAGCAAGTGGACCTGCGCCACCCCTGAGACGCACATGCTACTGCATCCTCGCCAGCGCGCCTCCGCGCTGGCCGCACGGAGCCCGGCGCTGTCCCTGTGCCCCTGCTTCTCGATCCACGGCCTGCTCGAGGTCCGCGAGCTCGGCCTCCTCTGCGGGCACGGCGCCGCGGCGGGCCGCGCCCCCGAGGGAGCCGTGGGGTCGGCGCCGCCGCTCGCGCTGCGGGCAGAGGCCCAGTCCCCGCCCTGCTCGGGGCCGCGCGGCGGCCCGCGCCCGGCTCTCGCCCGCCGCACTCGGCCGCCGCACACCGGCAGCCGCTGGCCCTGAAGGGATCTGCCTGTTGCGGGCGGGCGACCCGGCGAAGAGCTCGCCCTCGCGCCCTCACGGTTGGCAGGCTCACGGTCCATTCCTTCGGGGCTGCGCCACGGCCGCGCGGCGGCGCTCCGCTGCCCCGCTGGCTATGGGGCCACAGCGAAGCGCTTGCCCAGCGCGCACACGGCGGCCTCGCTCGCCTGCGGGCTCTGGCGGCGGGCGTCGCGCCGCGCCTCCGCGCGTTGCCGGCACGGCCGTCTTACAGTCGGGCCGCTGAAGAAGGAACTCTTTTCGTAGGGGCGGGGCTCCATGCTCCTTAATCGTTTCACAGCTTGCCTCAGGTTCTCCTGAGGTGTTCGACGGGAAATCGAAGTTAAACTTATGGGCAAAAGGGGCCTCGTTCCTTATATCGGGTTCCTTAGGTCAACGCCCCGGCTGTATGCCACCGCCTCGAGGGCAGCCACCGTCTCGGGCTGCCACTCGCGTCCGGGGAGGCCAGCACGGCCTGCCCTCCGAACGGCCACTGGAGACAGATGGCTCTCGAGCCCTCCGGCCAAGACGCTTCGTCTGATGTTGGTGATGGTGATTGTTCAACGATGACGACGATGATGGCACCGACGATCATGACGACGATCACGACGAAGATGACGCAGGTGCGCGTTCACGTCAACGGGCTTCCCTACTCCCCGCCGGGCCGCACGCAGTCGGTGGACTCCATGACGACCTCGGTAATGTTGGCGGACTACATACCCGTCAAGGTGCGGCTGAAGTCGAGCTCGCCCCTCTGCGACTTTATCGTGCCGGGGAGAATCGTTGACGTGGACACCCTGGAGTTTACGACGCCGCCCGTTGTGCACTCGCCGCTGGGCTCCGTGGTGAGCCAGGGAATCACGTCTGCCGTGGAGGTCCGCGTCTCCGTCGACAACGGCTTGACGTGGAGCCGAGCTCCCGAGCGGGCCGCCCCGCAGAAGAGCCTCCAGGGCAAGACGAAGCCGATCGACCACGCCCTGCAGCAGGGCCTGCAGGGCCTGTTGGGCCAGTCGGCGGCGGCGCGCCAAGCCCGAGACGTGCACAAGGCGGAGTCGGCGCTGCTCTGGTACAGCCGGTGGCCAGAGGACGGCCCGACGCACGCGGAGCCGAGGTTCGAGCGGTGGCAAAGCGTCCTGACCTCCCCATCTAAGATGCCCGAGATAAGTTGTGTTAGGTTGTATTAAGATGTGATGGTATGATCTGCCTTAACAGTGTGGGCTCACTCGGGTGAATAGTTACAGCTCGACTCAGCATAACTTTACACAGTTGCAACATCACCTAGCACTAACTCAAACTCACTGCCACTAACTTCCAGCTTTTCGCGCTCGGTCTCTCGTCCATGGCCTTTTTCGTTATGGCTGCGCTTGCGCTAGCTGCAAAATATGTGTCAATGTTTTGCCCACCATTGGGCTGGCTAACTCGAAAGATCCCCCAGCTATTTACGTTATAGAAGCGCTTGCGCTGGATGCCATGTGTTCAGCATTGTTGTTTCGGCATAACTTCTATTGACTTGTTTCGGGCATGCCAGGCTCTCTTCTCCCCCTTTCCGGGTCTATTGCTAAGGCCTTGCGGCCAGTGGCGCCGACCTTGGACGCCTCGACCCTCGACGGAAATGGGAGGGAGAGGGCGGGCCATGGGCCCCTGGAGGGTGGTATCCTAACCCGGGACCACCCCCCGGGACCACCTCCCAGGACCCCCCCCCCAGGACCATCCCCTGGGACCCCTCCCCCCCCTTCCGCGGGGAAGGGATCGAAGGGAAGGGGCATCCTTCCTTTCGACTGAGCAATCCGTGGCAGGCCCACCTACACAGGGATGCCGGAACGGTCGCCCCCCGCTCCACGAGGTGCGTGCCGGTGGCGGGTGGCGCGGAGCTGCTGCTCCACGTGGCCCTCCCCCCGCAGATGCCGGCCGAGCACCTCCTTGCGAGGTTCGTGTGCACGCCGCTGCAGTCGATCGGCGACCCCGCGTTGGAGGGCGGCGCGCCCACTCGCCGGGCGGCGGCTGAGATGGTGACCCCCCGGCCACGACGATTCGATCCGATCCGATCGGCCCCGCGTAAGACCCAGACCCCCTCGGGTCATGGATGTCGGGAGCGTCCAAGAGGGGGGGGCGATGAGTCGGGGGTGTGGGTATCATGGCGGGGCCATGGTATTTCCCCTGGTTGCATGGCGTCTCGTCTTATTCCCCATATCCTAAAGATGGGGTTCTTGTTATTATTTAGACCGCTCGGAACGAGAACACCTCTCACCTTCAGGTCATCATTCTCTGACTCACTCAGACGTAGATCCACTCATATTCATACTCACTCATACTCAGATGCACTCGCTTCTAGATTCCTGATACTTAGGGTTCTCATGCTCGGAATCACTCATTCGCAGACTCATTCACTTTCCTGGTACTTCCACGCTCAGACTCACACGGACGTTGTGAGGATGTCTCAGGCGAGGCGCTGGTTTCAGCATTTTCAAGGAGGGTCGCCAGGGAGTATATCACGGGCCGTTTCGCGCCCATAGGGGGGGATGTCTCAGGTGGTTTGCCTGTTTGGGTGCCCAACATCCTTCTCTTTCGGAACAGTTTCCGAGGATTCCTCAGGCGAGGCGCTGGTTTCGGTATTCCCACGAGGGGGCGGCAGGGGGTATATCACGGGCCCGTTCGCGCCCAGATTTGGTGGATGCCTCAGGCGGTTTGCTTGTTTGGGTGCCCAACATCCTTCTCTTTCGGAGCAGTTCCCGAGGATGTCTCAGGCGAGGCGCTGGTTTCAGTATTCCCCAGGGGAGGCGCGACGGGGGTCTATCACGGGCCCGTTCGCGCCCAGATTGGGGGGGATGTCTCAGGCGGTTTGCTTGTTTGGGTGCCCAACATCCTTCTCTTTCGGAGCAGTTTCCGAGGATGTCTCAGGCGAGGCGCTGGTTTCAGCATTTCCAATGGGGGGGCGCCAGGGTGATATCATAGGCCCGTTCGCGCCCAGATTGGGGGGATGTCTCAGGCGGTTTGCTTGTTTGGGTGCCCAACTTCCTTCTCTTTCGGAGCAGTTTCCGAGGATGTCTCGGGCGAGGCGCTGGTTTCAGCATTTCCAATGAGGGGGGCGCCAGGGTGTATCTCATAGGCCCGTTCGCGCCCAGATTGGGGGGATGTCTCAGGCGGTTTGCCTAATTGGGTGCCCAACTTCTTTCTCTTTCGGAACAGTTTCCGAGGCTGTCTCAGGCGAGGCGTTGGTTTCAGCACTTCCAAGGGGGGGCGCCAGGGGGTATATCACGAGCGCGTTCGCGCCCAGATTGTGGGGGAGTCTCAGACGGTTCCCATGTTTGGGTCCTGAACCTCCGTCTCTTTCGGAGTAGTTGCCGAGGATGTCTCAGGCGAGGCGCTTGCTTCAGCACTTCCAATGGGGGGCGCCAGGGGGTATATCACGGGCCCGTTCGCGCCCAGATGATGGGGATGTCTCAGGAGGTTTGCCTGTTCGGGTGCTCAGCATTCTTATATTTCGGAGCAGTTCCCGAGGATGTCTCAGGCGAGGCGCTGGTTTCAGCACTTCCAAAAGGGCCCAGGTTGCAATGATGTCTCAGGCGGCTTGCCTGCGTTGGTGAAGCCTTAGGAAGCCCGAGAATGGGCCCAGAAGGCCCCAGGAGGCTCCAGGAAAACGCAGGAGGCCCCAGGAAGCCCCTTGAAATGGCAGGAGGGCCCAGGAGGCCCGAGCAACCCCCACGAGGCCCCAGGAGGCCCCCCAGGAAACGCTAGGAAACCCCACGAGGCACAAGTAAACACCAGGAGCCCCCTACAGGCCCCAGTGGGCCCCAGGAGCCCCCATGAGGCCCCAGGAGGCTCCAGGATGCTTTGGGGGGCCCAGGAAACCCCAGGAAGCTCGAGGAGACTCAAGGAGGCCCTCTGGAGGCTCCAGGGGGCCCCGGAAGGTTCTCATGTCGACCCCACCTGCGTGGTTTACGTATGTGCCTATGGATTGCCCTTCTCCTGTTGCTCGAATCCTACGCGCTTTCCACACTCGCACTCACGCCATTCACACTCATACAAATCTATCACACACACACACACCTACACTCTAATACCCAGACCACCCACATTCAAATGCACTTGCCAAATGCTTAGCCATATTCCGGCTCATACACATCGATTCAATCACGCTCAGACTCGCCCACACGGACTCACTCACACTCATACCCGATGGGCTCAAGGAGGCTCAGTGGGCTCAAGCGGCTCAAGCAGGCAAGCCCGGGCAACCTCTCGGCCTTCTGGCGTGGTTCAGACACTCAGGAAACGCTGCGGTCAACATGAGCGAGGGCAGGCATTTCAAGGCGAATGGCAGCAACGCCGGCGCGCTTGTTAAGAAGATCGCGCGTGCTGGCGACAAGGGACATGATTAAAACACATGAGGACGTGGAAGATGAAGGATGCACAAAGCCGACGAAGGGGAATAGGTTGACGAGGAGGAGGGGGAGCAGGCGGAGGAGGACGAGGTCTTGGACAGGAAAAGCACAATGCAGAAACTGATGAAGATGATGAGGGGCATGAGCAAGGATTTGAAGAACGCGAAGAGGAAGGCAACCATGGACAAAGCTGTCGCGCAGCAGGCGAAGCGTGTTGCGAACACGGCAGAGCAAGCAGCGAGGGAGATCAAGGACTCGTTTGAGGGAGTCAGGGAGGAGGTGAACCAGCTAAAGGACACCACAGTCAAGCATGACGATTTACCACAGTTGGTCAAAGACGTGCTCTCAGAGCTGGCGGACGACATCATGGAGAAACAGACGCCGGGGACTCTGGCGGCATCGCGTTGTGCTGGCAAGGAGGGCGCCACCACGGACAAAGGGGCTGGGAAAGGCGTGCAATCTGAGGACCAGCGTTTGAGATCCGTCTATGTCGGTAATTTTCCCGAAGACACCAAGGGAGGCATCATCAGGGAGAACTTGGAGGAGTGGACCAGGGAGGTGAAGGATGCGGTGGGAGAGGTTTCTGCTCTTTTGGTGGGTTTGCGTCAAGGAGGGCAGTGCGCTTTAAGACAGAAGAGTCGACGTGGAAGTCTTTGACGGCGAGGCGGGGCAAGGACAATTTCCAGGCCAATGGGGAGACAATCTATGCTAACTCCGATTGGCCCCGCGACCGGGGCCCGCAGAAGGCCGAGGCGGTCCGGAAGGTTGCGCGGGTTATCATCGAGAACGGCGGGGGCGGGGGCAGCGACGCGAAGAGGCATCTAGACACGAATTACTCCATGGACAGGGCGAGGTGGAAGGGCGGGCGCGGGGTGGAGGAGGAGGGCGCGATGATGGGTGCGGCAGAGAAGTTCCAGGCCCAATTCGACACTTCGACGGCCGAGGGTTCGGATGTGGGCGGGGGGGGGGGGGGGATCTAGATGGACGCGCGCGTTCAACGCGGGAAGTAACAAGGAGCGAAGAGGGAGGCAGAGGCATGCATGCCAAGGTCGGCGGGGACGTGCCGCGCGGCATTTTGATCGCGACAGCGCCGATGACGAGCGGCAGTGGACGCGAGATTTCGAGTGCGAGATTGGAGTTTGAAGTAACATGTTGGAATGCTTGTGGGCTGGCGGAAGGTGGCACAGGGGGCGCGATGACGCGTTTAGATTCGGAGTGCGAATGTGATGTAGCTTCCAATGTGAAGAGGGTTCCTATGCTATTCCTATGTCATTCTGCACTATTGGCACGCATTCTTTGCTGGTGCGCGCAGACATTGGAGCCGCCGCGTGGGTGTTATAGTCAGCGAGAGATGGAGTGGGGCGGGATTCGGCCTCACATTCAACGCGGTTGGGAGGCGATGCGCATGCTTGGACATGGGCGCGCCAGACATGACAGCGCGCGTTTTGACGGCTTATTTCCCCGCAGGGGATGTCCAGGCGAAGGATGCGACGACGCGCTGCGGGAGGTGGGCGCAGCGGTCGAAGAGGGCAGCCGCGACGCATGCTTCAACGTTGCGGGGGTGGAGCGAACGCCGTTATAGGGGACAGGAATCCCACGGACGACCAGAACCAAGTCGGTGCAAGTGGTATTGGCCAGTGATGTGTCTGAGGAGGTACGTCAGCAGCGTGGCCCCATGGGATGAAGCGTTCGGCCATCATGGCGTTCGCGCGCAGCGAATTTCATGGAGCATGGGCGCATTGGCTCAGTGGCGCTTGGCGACAAATACAGACCGATGGTATCTCCATGGGTGGAATTGCCAGAGTGCCCGATCAGACGCGGGAAGTTAATTTGGGATGCCTTGCAGGGAACTCGGGTCTCCGAGCGTTTTCGTCGATTTGAGTTGCAGCGGCAGGCCAAGCAGGAGACGCGGAGGAAAGAAGGCAGACGTCAATCGTGCACCTGTTCTCGGCGCGGACGGACAGCTGGCGCAGCTCCGCAGGGCGTTAGACGGCGAGCTCCAGGGGCGAAAGCGCGCCGAGGACCCCGCGGATATGATCGCATAGGCTGCGTCGACAGCGGGGGGGCCCAGGAGCGACGGGGGGGCCCAAAACCACAGCTCGATAACAAAAGAACTGCTGAAAGCGAGGAATCAAGAACAAGACCCACGCGGACGGCGAAATGCATTAAAACAGGCATAGTGATCTCAACGGCGAGACCAGCGGCGGAGACAAGAGCTGGAAGACTTGTTGATGAGAGGGGCAGGGCTTGGAGCGCCGAGCAGACTGGAGCAGCGGCGCAGAAGAGCAGAACGAACACTGCAAACGCAGGACAACACTGGGGCATTTGAAAATTGACGAAATGACGATTTGCAAGGTCTTGCATCGTTTTACAAGGATCTGTGCGAAGATGCACGCGGCCAGCCCGCTGCGCCGCCGCTCTCTGGACACGAGGGTCGCGCAACAGTTGATGAAGCGGGAGTTGCTTCGACGAAGCCCAAGAAGGGAAAAGGGGGGGGGCCAGCGCAGATGACGGGCTCGCGGCCGAGAACTTTGATTTGATCGCGGGCATTTCCGTTCTCCCCACAGAGATCGCCATCGGAAGATTGCCGCCGCCTGCAGCTTGGAAGATCGCAAAGCTGAGGGCACCGTTCAAGAAGGGCGACGCGACCATGCCGAGAATTTGCTGGCCCATCGTTGTCCTTCCAGTCGTGGCGAATGTACGCGGCGCTGTTCTCTCAGACAGGGTAGCCGTCATCATTGTGTAAACGTTGTCCAAGGAACAGCTCAGTTTCCGCCATTGCCGCGGGCGCGCTGACGCGGCGCGCGCTGCCCGAATGGCGGTCGAAAAATCGTTGAAATGGGGGGCGGGGGGGGGGGGGGGGGCGACGCTTGACTGGATAAGGCATTTGACCGAGTACATCACTCTTGTTTGTTTGAGGCGCTTCTTGTCGGTGCTTCGAGACGAACCGGGGCGTCAAGCAGGGCGACCCTCTCTCGCCGATTCCTTTTTAATTTTGTGTTTGGCGGGGTCCAGAACGAAGTTAGCGAGGCGTGGAAGGGGCGCGGCTACGGCGCGAACGTGGGGCGCGACTTCTGGGGCCATCGCTTGACGCGCATCGTGTTCGTTGGCGACCGGACCTCAGTGGCGAAGAGTTGGGCTACGATGGGGAGGACGATTTTGATGTTGAGGTCAGCTATGCAAGCCATGGGGTTATCTTTGCATCCGACGAAATGCAAGGTACACGCGCATAAGAAGAGCTTCGCACTGCGAGGGGCACAGACCCATTGCCGACGGATTCTACATAGAGGTACTGCCACCAGGAGAGAACATGAAGTTGCTAGGCGCGACGCTGTGCCTGGTGGGCCCGACGGGAGAGGATATTGCCAATCGCATAGCAGTGGGTTGGCGGAAATTCGGGGCGATGAATATGAAATGCGTGTTCTTTAGTGCGGAAGCGTCTGCGCGTATTCGACACCACCGTCGCCGAGGGCATTCTATGGTCACGGGCGGAAAATTCACGGGCGGAAAATTCAGAATGCTAAGGGTAACACAACATACGACGCTGCGTCATATCGTAGGGCGCGGGAGGGCTGAAGAGGAAACCTGGATAGACGTGATCCAAAAGGGCGACATACAAAGCTCGGCGTCTTGCGCGCGAATGCGCTGTGCGCTGTGAAGGAATGAGTCCCTTAACGCTTCAAAAGGACACGGAGATGGGCTGGAGAAGCCGCGGATAAAGATCCGAGTCAGTGGGCGCGGAAGGTGACATAGTGGCGATATGGCATGCAGCTGCAAAGGAGCTCGGCGCGGCTCGTCCTATGCGACCGTCTTCCCGCACATGGATGCGTTTTGAGGATGTTATGCGGCGTTTCTGTACTCAGAGGGCCCTTGGCGACTAGAGGCGTCCGGCTCGGAGTTCCGCGGTCTGGCATGCATTGTCTTTTGTTTTCGTTGACTGGGCAGCTGAAGCGAAGTTCGACGAGTGAGGGTTTCACCCTGGGTCCTGCCCCTCGCGGGCCAGTCTGATAGGACTAGAACTTTGAACCTTGAACGCTCAGACCCACCCGTTCCTAGTCTCTCTTATTCAGGCCCACTCACGCCCAGATTTTTTCGCAGACACTCGCAGCGGAAAAGGTCCAGGCAAATTGATACACATATGGGGATCTCCGCGTCTAGTACTTTCAGTGCCAGCCCCGGCCCCCTCCCCGGGGCTCGCACGTACCGGTGGCCATGGTTTGTGCCCCCCCACCTTCTTGGACGCTCCCTTTTTGGCCGCCCCCGAAAGACCCAGACCCCCTCCGGTCATGACAAAAAACAGGACGGGAGGCGTTTTGCTTTTTGCAGCCTCCGTGGGCCTTCGCCAGGCTCCGGGGCCGTCCGAAAATTGGTCAGGACGAGAAACAAGTCTGGGGGAATGGGTCGAGACCGATGGGGGCCCATGTCATGAGCAAAACGCGACGTCGGGGGCCTGGGGCCAGAGTGACCTTTGTTGCGGTCTCGTTGGGGTCTTCCGATTGTTGAGTTCGGTGCGATGACTGCAGCTTGTGCGGTTGTATTTTGCCACGTCCGCGGCCCTTTGCAGCCGCGTACCAGAGGTTGCTTTTGCCCACGGTCACCCTTGCGTGTTGCCGATTCGATCTGGTTTCCCGCTTCGATCATGGGTGATCGTGCAGCGACGCAGCGGCGCCATTGTTGCACCGTCCCCCCACCCCGTTCGGCGTCGTCTAGGCCGCGCAGCGGGTCGATGCTTAAGCAAACCAAAACAGAGCACGACATACCCATTTGCAGTTGTTGTTGTTGTTGTTGCATAGCACGGTGCCCCCTTCAGGGCCCTCGGGTGCCAGTGGCAGTGCGTGTCGCCTGTTGGGGCAATGGAATACAGTTCGATCCATGGCGAAACAAATGGAGTCGAAGTCGTGCGCCAATACCGGATTGCTGGGCCCCAGGAGTTCGCGGCACCCGCCAACGGCCTGGGCGTTCGGCCGACGACCACGATTGGCCCCCCCAAAAAGTGTGTATATATGAATTAAAGAATGCACGCGCCTAACAACACACATGAATCCATTTGTATGTGTATCTTTCTATATACACGTATAAGTATGTACATGCAGCTACATATAGACCTACCTCAGATGATATACATACACACACCTGCATGCATACATACATACGTACATTCCTGCATGAATACATACCGGCATACATACGTACATATACATACATACATACGTGCGTTCTTACTGGCGTGCGACCATCCACACGTGCATACAGTTACACATACATGCAGATGTGCATGCATACAAACATGTATGCATTCATGCATACATGCACACATGTATGCATTCGTTCATGCATGTATACATACGTCCATGCATACATATGTATACATAGTCATACTACATACATAGCTGCAGACATACATACTTGTATACACATGTTTACAAACATACACATGCATACCGTGATGCACTGATAGATATTTGCAAATATGCCTACGCACACATACGCACATACCTACCCACATGCATACACACATGTATGCATACATACGTACATCAACCTACACGCATACATAAAGACATACCTACCCACCTACATACATGCATGCACGCCAACATACATACCTACATACATGCATACATACATACATTTAACATACATACCTACATACACACACGTAGATACATTAATACATGCATACAAACATACACACATACATATTCATACACATACGTACGCGTCTATACATACGTGCAGGCATGTATTCACGTACGCATGCATGTACGACTACATACATACACATATACATATACACACGGCTATGCATACATACATACATACATACATACATGCATGCGTGCGTGCATGCATGCATACATACATTCACATGCACATCTACACACACACATATACACATAGACATGTATGCAACCATTCATTCCTTCAGTCATTCGTTCACTTATTCATTCGTACGAGCATACATGCATACATGCAGATTTACCTATACGTCTAATTATGCTAAGATCGATATATATATATATATATATATACATATAGAGAGAGAGCGAGAGAGAGAGAGAGAGAAAGAAAGAAAGAAAGAAAGAAACAGAGACAGAGAGCGAGAGAGAGATCCGGCACGGGCCCTGGACCAGAGCCCCAGTGACGCAAGGCCGCCTGGTGGGGGCCCAAGGCTGCCCTCGTGAGCTAAATCAAAAGGGGGACCATTTTCCCTCGCCCAGATCGCTCGGTCAAGGAGATCGAGCCAAAACCTCTCCCGAAGTATTTTCCCACCATCAACTCGCACGATACATACAAGGTCATTCCGAATTGTGGGGAGCGATGAGAACTCGAAACCCGAAGGGCTCGAGCCCCAGGACAGAGACAATATGTAAGAATATGTGTAGAGCACTAAGGGTTCGAGCCCCAGGAGAGGGGCGATTTGTAGGAACATACGTAAAGCGCAACAAGAGTCACAGAAGGCTTCCCAGAAGACCGGAGGGCCTCTGAGACCCTGCCGCGCGGAGCCACGCAAATTTCTACTACGTCGCTTTACTTTCCTTTAGGTGAATCCCGACCAGGACGCGGTGGCCAAGCTGCCCCTGGCCATGCCCCTGAAGGTTCCGGTGGTCGCCTGGCTGGACGCGGGAGGCCCTCATGGGGGCAACGTAGGGGGGGGAGGGCTCAGGGGGGATGCATCGACCCCAAGTGCAACGACAGGGAGGGATAGGCCCAGGGGGGGTACAGGCTCGAGGGTTCGAGGCTCGAGACTTTCTCATGTTCTCGGCGGCTCTCGGCATTTCTCCCGCCTCGCGGTGCTTTCCGGCAGCTGCGCCCCGCCGAGAGCGCTCCTCGCCGAGCGCGTTCCGCTACTCGCAAAGTGCCTACTCGCAAACGTCAGAAAAAACCCGTTCGCCTCGATGTAATCTATCGTAAATCCCCCACGGCGGATCCAGGCCATTTGCGAGTGGTGACTTTGCGAGTAGCGGAACGTGCTTGCCTAGCTCCTGGGGTGCCTGGATCGTCCCGCACGGCCGCCAGAGAGATCTGAGCTAGGACCCGAAGACCACTGAGGGCGGGGATGGGGCTCGGTGGGCCCACCCCGCACAGGGCCGTGCGGATCCGCCTAGGGTCGGAGGTTGATAGACCTCCTACCCTGACACGTCGATTAGCGGATTGGCCGTTTTCGGTTCGCGAGAGGGCGTCGAGGCCGTCATTTTTGCGGGTCCAGGGCCGTTTTCACTGAAGGGTGGTTTACGAAAGGGAGGTTTGTCCACCGCCGAGAGGGAGGCCCGTCGCCGATCTATCGGCGATGCGTCGCCGAGTCCGGGTCGGTGTTTCCCCCGCCGAGCCGGGGCCCTGGTGGCGTTTGTGGGAAACTGGAGCATCTACATTCCCAGTGGCGGGCTGCTTTTCGGGGACGACATCGGAGTGGTGTCGGGGGCGGCAAAGAGGGGGGTGATGACTAGGGGGGGGGGGATATCATGGCGGTGGCCATGATAATTTCCCAGATTTCGTGGCGCCTCTTCTTATTTTAATACGTCCCCTGGCCCCCCCCCTCGGGCCGCGCACATGCCGCCAGCCATGATTTGCCCCCCCCCTCTTGGACACCCTTCTCTTAACCGCCCCCGATGGTGTGGTGTATACTTTTTTCCCCGCTGTCCCGGGTAAGCAACGAAAAATGTATACACCAGATCCCGTATACACCAGGATCCGCTTTCCTGTGCAAGTTTCAGTGCGGGGCCGGAAAAAGCGTCGGTGTGTAGAGTTCGGCTCCTTATTTTGGGCCCCGTGTGAGACGAGCCGGGCAACCCAGGAGCGCTCTCGGCGAGGCGTAGCCGCTGGAAGACTTCCGGATGCTGATGAGCCGACGAGGAGCAGCGACAGTATCCGAAAACCTCAAACCTCGGTTCGAAATTTCCCCCCTCAGGCCAGGGGGTGCGCGTGGTCTCGCCGCCGCTGGACGCCGAGAACATCAGGTTCTACGACTACTCGGTCGAGCTGTCTTTGGACGGCCGGACCTTCCTGCCTCACGCGCTGCCCCTGAGCGTTTACGACCTCAGCGTGACCGCCTTGGAGCCGAGCACGGGGTCGCTGCTGGAGCAGACGGAGGCGCCCACCTGCGAGCGCTCCCCTCCTGCTGCCTCCCCCGTTCCCCCCCACCACCCCTTGGACAGCAAGTCGTAGGAGTCTTTGCAGTGAATCAGCGTGCGCTAGCGTCTGCAATCGATGAGCAATCGTCGATTCAGCGTCGATTAGCGTCGGCGAGCGTCGATTCGCAAGAGCCAGCAAGAAAGCGTTGGAGGCTTCCATGCGCTGCAACCGAACGCTCCGTGTTCTCTGCTTTGAGGGGAGGTCGAATTGAGACAGCGGTAGTTATCCTTTGGTGGGTGCCCTCGTCGGCACACGGCTGGGCGCAATTCGGAGAACTTGTACGTTTGGTCCCTGGAGGAACCGATTCTGAGTTGCCATTGTCTCAACTCGCCCTGCTCCGATACTCTTCGTCCCACTTCCCCTCCCCTGTCCCTTCCCCGCCCACCAGTCTCCGTCCCATTCCCCCATCCCTCTCCCTCTCCTCCCCCCTCGCTCTACCCCTCTACCCCTCTGCCCCCCCCCCCCCCTGCTCGCCTCCACCTCCCCTTCTGAGGTGAAGGTGCGGTGCACTGGCCTCGTGCAGTCCGACATCCACTGGGTGCAACTTGACTTTCCCCCCGAGCTAGGCTGGAAGCGGAGACAGCTGCCAGCGAGTCTCGACCTCACCACGGGGGAGGTGTCGTTCACGATGCCGGACCTTCCTGAGGGCCAACAGCCATTTTCCCCGTTTCCAATGTCTCCTTCCTTGATCCTTGAACTGGCCCGATTCCCTTCCACATCCCCTCCTCTTTTCCGCCTTCCCGCCCCCCTTCCCTCCCCTCCATCCGTCCTTCCCTTTCTTCTTCCTCGTTAATATGTTGTTTGTTTTCAAATTTGTCGTTCTCTTATCATTATTCGTAATCTTATTCTTCGAATTTTGAAGTATGGCTTCTCTTATCATATCATTCGCATTATTATTCTGAACATGTTGTCTCCCCCACCCCGTACCCTCCGTTTCCCACTCCGCCCCTATTCTCCTTCGTCTCCTTCCGTTTCTCCTACTCCTGCTCGTCGTCCTCCTCGTCCTCATCCTCCTCTTTCCTCTTTCCCTTCCTCATCCTCATCCTCATCCTCCTCATCCTCATCCTCATCATTTCCTCCTCATCCTCATCCTCTTCCTCTTCCTCTTTCCCTTCCACCTCCTCGTCCTCATCGTCCTCCTCCTCATCCTCGTCCTCCACTTCCTCTTTCCCTTCCTCCTCCTGCACTGCTCCACGCGGCAGGGCAAAAACCCGAAGACTGCCTGCTGCCTCCAGTCGTGAGGGCCGGCCGGCCAAGACTGTCCGGGGGGGGGTCGCCCGAGGGTTTGGTTCGTCGAAGGCCAGCACGGTGAGGTGTTCGCCTCGCCGTCTGCCAGGCGGGGGGGAAGACAGCGAGATGGGGCCATCGGGCACCTGTGGGCGATGCATGGGCGGCGGGGGGTCAATGCATCCCACCTGAGCCTATCCCCCCCCAGGGATGCTCGTCCTCCAGCTATCGGGTCACAACTTGGGTGTCTCCAGCAGCCGTCGGGACGATCCGCGCACCCCCAGAACGCACTCGTCCAGGCGCAGCCGCTCGGGAGGACCCCGAGGCTGGAGAACCACCGACAATCGACGAAAACAGTTACACGTTGTTCACTTTTAATTCTTCGGAAGCTCTTTGATTTTTGGTGGGCCAAGATCCTTTCATTTTTAAGTCTTCTGTCCTGGGCCTCTTCCTTGCCACCAGGGGGCCAGGAACAACTAGAAACGAGCAGAATTAGAAATGAGCACGATTAAACATGAGCGACGTGTAGCCCCGCGTCGCGGGGCATGCATCCTGAGCCAGAGATGGCACTTCCATGCATTAAGATGCACGTCCGTTGTCGAAAACAGGCCTGAGCCGGCAGGGTCCCGGTGAGTTCAGGTCAGTCCCGACCAGTCCGGCTTGATCCTGAATCCCAGGCTTCATCTGCTCTGGTTTGGCTAAGTAGCTCCCGAAATGGGGCTCCTTAGGTTTCAGTCGTTCTTGCGAATACCGCCCAGCAGTTGCCTTCTTCTACGTTTGCTCTCCTCACTCCCTCCTCCTCCTCCTCCTCCTCCTCCTCCTCCTCCTCCTCCTCCTCCTCTTCCTCTACGTCCTGGTCCTCGTGCTGCCGCTGCTCCGTGCATGGGGGGGTGTAGCAGACAGCGCGACTCGCAGGTGGTTCGGCCCACGCGCGCCTGCTCGCCACGAGCACGTCTCCGGGTGGATGCGCGCGCACTTTTGCCCGCCCTCAAGGAGGCGCTCGCGCTGCCGTCGGTCCGCGGACCACTTGTGCACAGCACCGCGTCGGCGCCTGCCGAGGCGGTGCCCATGCTCGACCCAGGAAGTGCACTGCGCACAGCTCTTCGGCCCCGAGGGCCGAGGCACCTATGCAGCGTGCCGCGTTGGAGTGCGGCCCGAGGGGAGTCCGCGCACGGGACGGCGCGCGGACGCGCCCTTCGCGCAGTCGTCTCCTCGCTCCTCTCGGAAGCGCGCCCCGGGCGGGAAGGCGGAGCTCGGAGGCCCTGCGGCCTTCTGAGGAGGAGGAGGAGGAGGAGGAGGAGGAGGAGGAGGAGGGGGGGGAGGAGGAGGAGGGGAGGAGGAGGAGGAGGAGGAGGAGGAGGAGGAGGAGGAGGAGGAGGAGGAGGAGGAGGAGGAGGAGGAGAGGAGGAGGAGGAGGAGGAGGAGGAGGAGGAGGAGGAGGAGGAGGAGGAGGAGGAGGAGGAGGAGGAGGAGGAGGAGGAGGAGGAGGAGGAGGAGGAGGAGGAGGAGGAGGAGGAGGAGGAGGAGGAGGAGGAGGAGGAGGGAGGAGGAGGAGGAGGAGGAGGAGGAGGAGGAGGAGGAGGAGGAGGAGGAGGAGGAGGAGCGCTCAGGCAAGGCCTCCCCCGTGCCCCTTCTGCCCTTCCCCCTCCCGCCTCCCCCCGCGGGCGCGCCGCCGATCAGCCCCTCCCCTCTTCGGCGACCCTCCGCGCCAGCGCGCGGAGCGCGAGAGGGGCGCCGCAGGCGGGGGTCCCAGCGCTGATGCAAGGGCTCCGCGCGGACCGCCCGGAGGTTGACGTCTGTGCGGGGGGGGGGTCTTCTCTGGCTCCCTCCCTCTCTCCAGCCCGCCCTCTCGCTTCTCGTCCTCGTCCGCCTCGTTCTCCCTCGCCCCCCCCCCTGCTCCCTCCCTCGTCCTCCCTCGTCCTCCTGCTCCCCCCGTCTTCGTCGTCGTTCCCTCCCTCGTCCTCCCTCGTTTTCTCCTCCTCGTCCTCCCCGCCTCCTCCTCCTCGTCCTCCCTCGTCCTCCCTCCTCCTCCCCCCTCCCTCCCCCCTGCCTCCCTTCCTCCCGCCCCCTTCGCCCTGCCGCCCGTCCTCCTCGCCGCTCGCCCCAGGACCTCGCGGCCGAGGCCCGGGAGCTTGCTGACGCGGCGATAAAGGCGAGCAGGGCGGAGGAGGAGGAGGAGGAGGCCGCCCGCAGGGCCAGCGGGGCCAGCGGCGCAGAGGACTCCGGGGGGGGGGGCGCGGAGGGGAGCCAGGCTGCCAGCGCCTGCCCTGTAGGACTGTGGAGGACGATCAATGGAGAGGAAGCCTGCTGCCAAATAATGCCCAGATGTTTAAAACATGCTTTGAACATGTAAAAAATGTTTGGAACATGTTCAGAGCAGTTTTCCCCACATTTTAAACACATGTTAAATTCAATGATCGGACTGTTAAGGTGTCCATTGTCGTGGCATCCGCGATGCCGAGTGCGTTTTTGTCGCCACCGTTCTTCATTCGGCGTGTTGCGAGTCATTTTGGTTGGCGCTTGCAGGTCCCAGCATGAAAACAGACAACACGCTAAAGGAAGCGATTCGTTTTCTGGTGCTTATAGCTCTGTTTCCTTAGCGTTTTCAGATCAGGAGGGAGAGGGGTTCGGGGGGAAACGGGTCCTGAGGCAGACGGGTCCTGAGGTGTTTCGCCGTTTTCGGGCTCTCGGGGCCCTCCACGGGCCCCGGCTCCGTCAGAAAACGATTCGGGATGCAGAGCTGGTCCTGGGGGAAGTCCTCTCGGGGTCCCGGGGGGGAGTCCCTCATGACCCGCTTCCCCCATGCTACGCAGGGGGGGAGGTAAGTGGGGGGGAGGAGGAGGGGGGGAAGTCGGAGGCCCAGTGGTTGGCACCCACACCAGCATCGACAGCGCGCCTCCACAAGGGGATCCCGACGTCGGTGATGGTGGCAGTGCTCGGGCATCCTAGATGGCCGACGTATTAGCACCAACGCCAACATCTAGGATCGTACTGCCTCGGTAGAGGCGCCCCCCTGGTTTATGGTGTTGGTGACCATTGCCGAGGAGGATGAGGAGGATGAGGAGGAGGAAGGAAGGATGGGGAGCCACGATGGTGCAGTAAACGCTATCTCCAAGTTCCCAGATCATATGTCCCTCTAAGAACTAGGCCCACTGCTTGAATTGCCCCATCGGAAGACAAAAGTTTGATAATCGTCACCCGTGGCAAGACTCTATTATTGGGATTGTAACGCCGCGAATCGACGTGACCGTTGCGTCATGACAGTCCTAAGTCGTGCCAGAACACCATTCATCGGACTTCGGTGCAGCGCGAAGCCACTTGATTTTTGCCCCCTGACAAGCATAAGTCGTGCCAGAACACCGTTCCTGGATCTCCAAAAGCACAAATCCTCAACACTGACGTTTAAGACGAATGTGCGCGGCGCCACATTTTGAACACAGACCGCCGTCCATCGTTGGAATTGTGTTTAAATTCTGCTAAGAAGATTGTGAGCGGTGCTTGGGCGAGAGCAACCTTTTCATAACGGGCCACACTCCCTACTTGAATCTGCTGCATATTTTCAAGACATTGTGCACGGCGTTGAGGCGAGAGCCAACTTTTCAAAACGGGTCGCACTACAGTCTTGAAGTGGCTGCAAACGTTACAGACGAATGTGCGCGGCGTTGAGGCGAGAAGCATTTGTTGACATCGGGCCGCTCTTCATCATTGAAGCTGTTGCAATACAATGTAACACGGTTCAATATGAACCGTGAATTTGAATTCTTAGCCGTGAAGATTATATAGCGAGTGTAGTGGCATGGCGTAGTGTTGAAGCCAATTGGCTATGGCAGTACGCTAATCGTAGCGTAGTGTCATAGCGTAGTGTTGGAGACCCTGGATGTGACATTACGCTGCGATCAGCGTAGTGTCACAGCGTAGTGTTGGGAACATTTGGGCGTGACATTATGGTTAGCGTAGTATCATAGCGTAGTGTTGGGAATACCTGGGCATGACACTACGCTATGGCAGCACGCTACGGTTAGCGCAGTGCCATAGCGTAGTGTTGGGGACACCTGGGTGTGACACTTCGCTATGACAGCACGCTGCGGTTAGCATAGTGTCATGGCGTGGTGTTGGGGGCACTTTGGCGTGACACTGCGCTATGACAGCACGCTACGGTTAGTGTAGTGTCATAGCGTAGTGTTGGGGACCTTTGGGCGTGACACTACGCTTTGACACGGGGGAGCAGGAATCTTGTTTCCCCAACCCTCCGTGGTTGGGTATTCGTTTTGAATGGAGCATTGCCGTCTCGAGTTCTCCTCCCGCTCCCGCTCCCATCTTGTCTCCTCTTGCCTTGCGCGAACCTGGCCATCCCTGGGGGGCCGCGATCTGCGACGCTGTCGCCACTTTCGAGGGCTGTTGGTGGGTCCTGCGTAGTGGCACCGCGGGGATCTGAGCGGGACCTCGCCGTCCCTGGGGGGCTGCGATCTGCGACGCTGTCGCCACTTTGGAGGGCTGCTGGTGGGTCCTGCGGAGTGAGGCACCGCGGGGATCTGAGCGGGACCTCGCCGTCCCTGGGGGGCTGCGATCTGCGACATTGTCGCCACCTTCGAGGGCTGCTGGTGGGTCCTGCGGAGTGAGGCACCGCGGGGATCTGAGCGGGGCCTCGCCGTCCCTGGGGGGCTGCGATCTGCGACGTTGTCGCCATTTTCGAGGGCTGCTGGTGGGTCCTGCGGAGTGAGGCACCGCGGGGATCTGAGCGGACCCTCGCCATCCTTTGGGGGCTGCGATCTGCGACGCTGTCGCCACTTTGGAGGGCTGCTGGTGGGTCCTGCGGAGTGAGGCACCGCGGGGATCTGAGCGGGACCTCGCCGTCCCTGGGGGGGCTGCGATCTGCGACGTTGCCGCCACGTTCGAGGGCTGCTGGTAGGTCCATTGGAGCGGGGCACCGCGGGAATCTGAGCGGGACCTCGCCGTTCCTGGGGGGCTGCGATCTGCGACGTTGTCGCCATTTTCGAGGGCTGCTGGTGGGTCCTGCGGAGTGAGGCACCGCGGGGATCTCAGCGGGACCTCGCCGTCCCTGGGGGGCTGCGATCTGCGACGTTGCCGCCACTTTCGAGGGCTGCTGGTGGGTCCTGCAGAGTGAGGCACCACGGGGATCTGCTCGTAGCCCCAGGACCCCCCCCCCCCCTCGGCGGGGGAGGGATCAAAGGGCAGGGGCTTCCTTTTGACTTAAGTACGACGTTGCTACGGTTTTCTCTCGCTGGCAGGCTTGAAGAGGAGGGTGCAGGGAAAGGGGACGACGGAGACGCAGGAAAAGAGGACAACGGATGCGTCGACTGAGCGCACGCCGACAGGGGGTCCACACGCCGACAGGGTCGGCGGATTTGAAAGCAGTGCAAGACACCTCCGGGGCCCCTACATCGGGGAGCGGGCACCCCTCGCGCCGACCACGCGCTCCCTGGAACCCGTGCATGTGGGCCGAGCTCCGCCCCGAAGTGGCCGAGATTCGCCCAAGGCGGTTCGATGCCGTCCCGCATTCGGGGGCAGCTCCGCCCGCAGAGAGGACGCCGCAGCGCCGGCGCCTGCCGCGGCGGACCCCTACGGCGGCCTCGTCGGCGTGGAGGTCTCCGTAGAGCTGTCGCTGAACGGGCAGAACTTCACGCATGAGCGGGGAGGGGTGGCCCTCCGTTCCGGTCTCTCCCCCCCTTCTCCCCCGAGATCCTGGCGCCGCAAGGTGTTCGCAGCGGGCATTGCCGCACAGGCTTCGGCTCGAGACTCCCACAGATCGATCCCGCTCGACTGCGGATGCAGGAACACGGGGTCCAAAAGCATGGCCACGATTTGGTCGCGAAGTTGTGTGTTTGCAGCTTCAGATCTCGGGGTCATTCCCTTCACAGTTCCTCAGAGTGAATACCAGTTTTCTCTCTCCTTCGAAGATGTGACGAGAGAATGCGCCCCTATCCGCGTATGGCTTAATTGCGTACATGATGTTTGCGAGCTGGTCTTTCTCATGTGTGCTTCCGAATCCGATCGGATGCGCCCCTTCCGAAATGATGCTCCCGCTGCAGCGATGGCCCCATTTGAGGATGGGCGCCTGGCTCCCGTCGTTCAGGGTGGCGCTCTCGCCCCCGCGCGGGCCACACTGCTGGATCCGAGAAGTTGGCGCAGTGGGAAGGGCTGGGCGGGAGGGGTCCGATGCCAGAGGAGGCGCGAGCGTGCCCAGCCTACCTCTCCCCCCTGGCCTCGCCCCCTCCTGGCCTCCTGTCATCCCTCCCTCCCTCCCGCCCTCCCGCGTCCACTCCCGCCCTTCCCGCCCTCCCCCCTGACCTCCTCCTGCCCCCCCCCCACACACACACACACACACACACACACACACACACACCCCTTCCCGCCGCCCCGCCCTCCCCCCCCAGCCCTCCGCCCTCGCCCTCTTCTCCCTTCCCCCCTCTCACCTGCACACTGCCCTCCTCCGTCTGCCCCCCCCTCCTCTTCTCCCTCGGCCCCCCCCCGCCCTGCTCGGCCTTGCCTCGCTGTGGGGAGGGAGGAGGGCTCAGGGAGACTGGCGCGCGGCCGGGAGACGTGGGGAGGGGGGGAGGAGTGCGGGGGGGGGGAGGGGGCGAGGTGTGCGAGGAGGGGGGAGGGGCGGGGGAGGAGCGCGAGAAGGAATCAAGCCAGCCAGGTCGAGCGAGTCAGAGGGCCCCGCCTACTCCCCCCCCGCGCGCACACAGGAGACAGCTTTGGCACAGCGACGGAACGCGCTCCCACCTCGCAAACGGAAGGCGCTCGCGCGCGGCCGCGCTTCGGACAACCTTCCGAAGTGAAAACTACGCGGCCCGCGCAGGGGCGGGAGTGAGCGCGCCCAAGACGAAGGATGCGCCGCGCTGCCACAGCACCACCACTCTTACTCGCAAGCTGCGCGGCGCATGGGCGAGGTGGGCATTTCGACCCCTCTCGCGCTGCCACGCTGCCGCTGTCGCCTCCGTGCGGTTCGGCGAACGAGCCATGCGCCGCGCCTGCGCCATGGGACGCCGCTTCCAAGCGAGATCAGCACGGAGCTCGGGCGAGGGCGACAAGCCGCCCGCTGGCGCGGGGCCCTCAACGTGGCGAGTGAGAGATACGCGCGGCGCCCGGGCGGGATCCCAATCCTCTGGAAGAGTGAGCGCGGCGCCGAGGTCATCGCTGCAGTTCTTGGGGGCCTCTCGGGATTCTTTGGGGGGCCGGCTGGGCCCGTCCTGCCGCGATTTATTGCTGCCTTCTGGGCCGCCCTGGCGCGCGGGGAAGCCGAAGAGGCGAGAACGCCCAAATTGTTCAAGCACCTTCGGACAACCATTGAAGTTTGTCTCGTGGGGGGCCCTTGTGGAGTGCTCTTTGAGGCCTATTGGGGCATGTTGGATGTTCGGGGCCCTCTTGGGCAATTTCGGGGACTTTTCGGTACACTCTTGGCCCGTTTTGGGGCGTTTGGGGCTCCAGGACCCCTGGCATTCCGACCTGGGACCCCCTACCGTTGCCCCCGGGGGCCCCCCCCGGCAGAGAATGGATCAAAGGGAAGGGCTTCCCTTCGAGTTCACCGCGACGTTTTTCAATTGCTTTGCTCCTTTATTTCCTTGGGATTGGCGGCCACGACGACGGGGACGGCAACGACGACGAGTCAAACGGAACAGCGTCTCACACATGTCGGATTAGTTTGACAGGTCGGATAGAGCAGGGCGGGGAGAGGGCAGAGTAGGAGTATATACCATGAATGAAGAGAGATAAGGAGCGGGGAGGGGAGGGGAGGTGAGCAGAGGGGATGGGGCGGGCGGTAGGGCAGGGAGAGATGAGGAGGAAGAGGAGGGAGGGGGGGAGGAGAGGAGAAGCGGAGGGGGAGGGAGGGCAAAACCAAGACGATCGATTCGACCTAGTTTGTTTATAAAGCATCCAGCTGCATGCGGCAAGTCCCGCCACTGTGCCAGCCCTGCATACTGGGAAGCGGTTGCTCGAGGGTTAACGTGAGGACGTCACGTCTGACATTTCGAGTATCCAGGCTTGGGAAAGCCGTGATAAGAATGATGAGCATTATGAGGATGGTGGCGATGGTGTTGATGTTGATGTTGGTGTTCATGCTATTGTTGGCGATCATGGTCATGATGATGGTAGTGGTGATGATGGTAACGATGACGATGATCATGATGTCTGTAGTGATCATGGTGATTTTGCTGATGTTGGTGATGATGATGTTGTTGCTTACGAAGCCGATGGTAATGTTGGTAATCAAACTGACCGATGAGTGATACTGAATGTGATGCTGCTGGCTGTTGTTGAGGATGATGATGATGGTGATGACGATTATGATGAATGCGGTTGTGATGATGATGACGATGTTGATGATGGTGATGATGTTGATGCTGATGGTGATGCGATTATGGTGATGATGATGATTGCGATGGTGATCATGGTGGTGGTGATGATGGTGGTGATGATGATCGTGCTAGTGCATATGGTAATGATGGACATGCTGATCCTGACTATGATGATGCACATGTTTTTAATGCTGCTGATGACGATAATGCTGGAGATGACGGTCGGTGACGCTGGTGGTAATGCTGACGATGACGATGATGATCATGATGGTGATGATGATGCTGATGCTGAAGTTAGATATGATGATGCGGATGATGATGATGATGATGATGATGATGATGATGATGATGATGCTGATGATGATGATGATGATGATGCTGATGCTGATGCGTATGATGATGATGATGATGATGATGATGATGATGATGATGGAGGTGATGTTGTTGGTGATGATGATGATGATGCGGATGCGGATGATGATGATGATGATGACGATGTTGATGATGATGATGATGCTCATGACGATGATGATGATGATGATGATGCTGATGATGATGATGATGATGATGATGGTGATGGTGATGCTGATGGTGATGGTGATGGTGATGATGATGATGCTGATGATGCTGCTGCTGCTGATGATGATGATGATGATGATGATGATGATGCTGATGCTGATGATGATGATGATGATGATGATGATGATGATGATGATGATGATGATGCTGATGACAATGATGCTATAAAACTGGCTCTGGGCTGTGCTGGCCTCCTGTGAGGCAGTCTTGGGGGTCCCTTGTGGGGGCCCTGGGGCCGTCGTGGGGCCCCGTACGCCGGCCTATGGTTCTTTTGGGCCTTCTTGGTGCCTTCCTTGCCGTATGGTGGGTGTCTGGGGCCCGTCGATGGGCCGCTTCGACGCCGTCTGGGGCCGTCTGGCACATCTGTGCGCGCCGAGCTCGGGCCGAACTATAGCAGGGCTCGGTGGAGAAGCGTTGCCCAGGCGTATGTTTTCTGAGAGGCTGTGCGTTAGAACTGTTGTAATTAGCCTTGTGCTGTTTAGCCGATGCGCCGTGCGGCGCGGCTCCACTGACTGACTGACTTGGGTTCCATGGGGGGCTCTCTTGGGCCGTCTTGGATGCTTCTGGGGCCATCGTGGAGTCCTCGTGGGCCGTGTTCCGCTGATGCTAGCGCGAAAACGAGATGATGCGAAGATCATTCAACAACCCACGGGACAGCAATGTCTTTGGATTCCTCGGCCTCCATTGGAGGTTCTCTTGTTGCTCTCGTGGGACATCTAAGGGGCATCTAGGGCCGTCTCGAGGCAATGTTCGGCCGCCTTGGGGCCATCTTGGACCATCCTCGAGACGTCTGGGGCCGTCCGAGTGTTCTTGGCTGCCTGCACGGGCCGTCTTGGAAGCTCGGGGCGCACATCCGTTTGCTGAACGAGGGATCGTGGCTTGGGAGGCTCTGGAGTGCTTGGGGCTTGGGAGCTGTGCCTTGGAATGCGGGACGTCCACGACCCTCGAGCGGTTGCGCGTGGGACGAGGGGTCTAGGAGGTAGCAGCCATGCGGGAAGTGCGACATCTTCGAGCGGGATTCACGCCTCAGCTCCTCATGCGAACAGTTCACCATCCTCGAGCGGGCAGGCGTGGAAGAGTGGTTCAGGCATTAGCTGTTATTCGGGAAGTGCACCATCATGCGGGAAGTGCGCAATCCTCGAGCGGGCACGCATAGAAGGGGGTTCAATCATTAGCTACCATGCGGGAAGTGTACCGCCCTCGAGCAGGCACGCATGGAAAGGAGCCCTTGGCAGTACCTGCCCTGCTGGAAGTGCACCATCCTCGAGCGGGCACGAGGGAAGTGGCCTCGGTGAGTAGGGGGGATGCCTACCGGACAGACCTTGGCACTCTTCCACGCTTCAGCGTGCACCAGGCACGGTGGCGGATTACGGGAAGCGCGTTCAGACTCGAAGAGTCGCGCGACACACTTTGGTAGCGACCTGCAGGGGGACACATATCTTTTTCGAGTGAGGGGTGTCCAGTGGAGGGGGGGGGGGATGGCGCGGTGTCGCTCCATTACTCACGCCTGGCGGATTCTCCAAAAGTTCAGTTTCGCCATTTCGCTTCAGACATCCCCACGCACTGGAGATGTTGGGGTGTCTCGTTTAAGACGTCCGACTGAAACAAAAACTATCGCTCACTCTGCAGACATCGTCACCCAATGGCATTGTGGAGATATTCAAATCGCTCGCGAAACTCGAGAATAGAGCTTTCGCTTGATATATCCTCAAAGCAATGAGATGTTTCAGTAGCTCTTGTGCGATATCTTTTTGGGGCGCTCCTGGAGGACCCCCCAGATGGCTCAAAAGGCGGACCCATTGAAAAGCAATGGTGTTGCAATGCTCTGACGCAAGCGGCAAATGGTTCGCTCGAAACATCCCAAGTCTTTGTGGGAACCAATGGTCTTGGCAGTACGAGAACGCATCAAGATGGGCGCGATGGCGTCGGTGGTGCGACAACGTCCGCTGCACTTGAAGCCTCTTCAAGTGCGGCGGACGTGTGCTGTTCCTCAAGTGGTTCGCGGGCTCCCAGACGGCGCTGTCGTTTCCAAATGCGCATTCATCGGGGTACCCCCTCGAACAGGCGAAGATGGCAGCACCAGAAGGGGTTTGCTACCCACGCTAGTTCAGAGTGGTGTTTGTTCGAGGGTGCTGACGGGTTGCCTAAACTTTCACGGGCAGTGGACTGCGCCAAAGGCGAGGAGGCAGGGTGGCACGGGCACGCTCAATGACGTGCGCCAGGTAAGCGCCGCGTGTGAACTTGCGCACGGGTCGTGGACTCCACTTCGTAACCCCATGCGGACATTCGTCAAGAGCGCCTATGATACAATGAATCTCACTGTTGGTGCATGCTCTTGCCACGGCTTTCGATCTCACGCGCTTCCCGCTCATGCCAGGACAGGCCCTCAAGTTGCCCTGCGGGGCTGATCGGGGAGGAGGGGGGGGGGCATGGAGGGTAATGAGAGGATGTCGGCGGCGAGCCTGGAGGGAAGTGAGAAGGGGCGGGCCTTCTCAGAAGGCTCTGAAGTCCCACAGCCTTCTCAGAAGTTTTCGATGCTTTTCCCGAATATACAAAACACCTATCAGAAAACGCGAGGGTTTCTGAGAAGTCCCGCCGCCTTTGAGAAGGCCTTCTCTTTGTCACTTCTCCCCCTCATTCGCTGATGATGAACGGGAAGGGGGGGGGATATGGAGGGGAATGACAAGATGGAGGGGATGGAGGGGAATGGAGGGGAGCCCATCGAGGACGGCGTCACCTTCACCTTCCACGGGCCGCCTGAGCCCGTCGCGGAGGAGGAGCCGCCTGCTGAGGAGGTACCAGCAGAGCCGAAGGCCAAAGGCAGCAAGAAGAAGGCCACCCAGGACCCTGCATTCCTCCATCATCATCCTCCTCCTCTAGCCCGCTTCCTTGTGCTCGTCCTCCTCCTCATCCTCCTCCTCATCCTCCTCCTCTTCTGCCCTCGTCCTCTTTCGCCATTCCTGACTTTCCCATCATTCCAGGCCCCCTTATGGGGTCGGAGAAGAAGTGGTCGGAGGATCGCTCCGCATCGACGATGCATCGCCGATGCGGCGCGATGTGGAGCCCGATTTGCTTCACGTTGACGTCGTCGATGCATCGCCCACGTTCCTCCTCGTCCTTATCCTCCTCCTTCTCTGCCCTTGGCATGGCCTGGGCGTGGACCTTTTTCTCGGCGAGGATCATCTTGCCCTTGTCTTGGCATCGCTCGGACGTGTGCATTTCTTCTTGGCCAGGGCCATCGAGGAGCATCCTGGAGGAGGAAGAGGAGGAGGAGGAGGAGGAGGAGGAGAAAGAGGAGTCGATCACCCTGCAGAACGAGAGAACGCACGAAGCCGAAACATGCACGGGGTACAGACGTTCGAGCGGTGGCAAGCTGCTGCCCTTCTCCTCCTTCGCCGGTGCGTCCCTTCCCATCCTCCGCCCCGCGTCCCTCCGAATCGCCGCCTCGGCCCTGCGTCTGCGTCTCTACGTCTCCCCCGCTTCCTCACGAGCTTTCCGGAAGGCTACCTGAAAGGTTTCCTGTGTCTTCGGGGAAGGCTTCGAACACTTCTCAGAAGGTCGGGGGCCTTCGGAGCCTTCTTGGAAGGCCCGCCCCTTCTCACTCCCCCCCTCTCCCAGGCTCGCCGCCGACTCTCCCCGCGCCCATCATCCTCCGTCCCTCTTCCCTCGGAATTGCCGCCTCGGCCCTGCTTCCCCTCCTCTCGACGTCTCTCCCGCTGCCTCATGGGCTTCCTCTTCGGGCTGTGGGCCGGCCTCCGAGCCCTCCTGCGGAATACAGGGGGGGGTGGACGAGGAGGAGGAGGAGGAGGAGGAGGACAAGGGCGAGGATGAGGAGGACAACGACGAGAACAGCGAGGTTGACGATGGGGTTGAGGAAATGAAGAGGACGAGTACGATGACAATGAGGTGGGGTGGTGTATCAGGAGGAACGAACAGGAGGAGCGAACGAGGCAATGAGAGGGAGGATAACGGAGGTGCGGAAGGCGAGGGCGTGGAGGAACATGATGGTTATGATGACGAGTCGTGATCTGGAGGAGGAGGGGGGTGATGATGACGACGACGACGATGGTGAGGATGAGGATGAGTTTGAAGATGATGATGGTGATGATGATGATGTTGATGATGTTGATGATGCTGCTGATGATGAGGGTGGTGATGATGATACGGATGATGATGCTGATGATGATCATAATGATGATGATATGATGATAGGGGCTGTTGATGTTGGTGTTGATGCTGATGATGATGATGATGATGCTGGTGGGTGGATGATGATGATGATGCGGATGATGATGCTGATGATGATCATAATGATGATGATATGATGATAGGGGCTGTTGATGTTGGTGTTGATGCTGATGATGATGATGATGATGCTGGTGATGGTGTTGATGATGATGATGATGCTGATGATGATGATGATGATGATGATGATGACGATCATGATGATGGCGATGCTGATGCTGATGATGCTAATGATGCTGTTGCTTAGTATTATTCCCCATATCCAAAGGATGTGGTTCTTGTTATAATTCCGACCGCGCCGATTCCTCCCTCCTCCTCCTCCTCCTCCTCCTCCTCCACATGCTATGTGATTCAATGTCTTCGCTCATTCCGCGGGCCCATGTTGCATGATCGCTACTGCTTTGCCGTGGGCCTGGGGCCATTGTGGCGCCGCCGAGGAGAAGGAGGAAGATGAGGATGGGAAAGGGGAGGGGAGGAGGAGGAGAGGATAAGAAGGAGAGGAGGAGGATGAAGATAAGTAGGAGGAGGAGGAGGAGGAGGAGGAGGAGGAGGAGGAGGAGGAAGGGGCGGAGGAGGAAGCCTCTCGTTGGCATCTTGTGTTGCTCTTTGGGCCAAACAGGGTCGTTGTCAAGATGCTTCGTTGGGAGGCCTCTTGGGGTCTTTTGAGAAGCCATTCGGGGGCGTCTGGGAGACATGTTTGAGCTTCTGGGGCCTCTTGGGGCCTCCTTTGGGCCTCCTGGGAGCCTCCTGGGGCCTCTCGGGGGCCTCTTGGGGGCCTCTTGGGGGCCTCTCGGGGCCTCCTGGGGCCCTCTTGGGCCGGAAGGTTCCTCCCTCCTTCTCCTCCTCCTCCTTCTCCTCCTCCACATGCTATGTTATGTTATGGTATGATATGGCATGGTATGTCATGTCATGTTATGACATGCCACGTTATGTTATGTCATTGCATGGCATGCTTTGGTATGGTATATAATGTACGTTATGTCAGGGTGTGCGATGATATGTGATGTTATGCTATGCTATGGGATGGTGTGATATGTACATTTATGTTCTGGGTTGTTATGCTGCGATGCTGAGGATGATGCTGATGATGATGCTGGTGGTGGTGACGATGATGATGATTGCAGTGATGATGACGATGAAGATGCAGATGCAGATGATGATGATGATGATGATGACGATGATGATGATGACGAGGACGAGGACGAGGACGATGATGATGATGATAATGATGATGACGATGATGGTGATGGTGATGGTGATGATGATGATGATGCTCATGATGATGATGCTGATGCTGATGATGATGATGATGATGATGATGATGATGATGATGATGACAGAACAAAGTCTGAGGATGTCTTGAGCGAGGCGCGGGGTTTCAGCACCCCCAAGGGGGAGCCGCCAAGGGGTATCTCATTCCCCCGTTCGCGCTAAAATGGCAGGGATGTCTCGAGCGGCTTGCCTGTTTCAAGGCCCAACATCCTCCGCTGTCGGAGCATATTGAGAGAATGTCTCGAGAGAGGCGCGTGTTTCGGCACCCCCAAGGGGGAGCCGCCCGGGGATATCTCATTCCTCCGGTCGTACCAGAATGGTGGGGATGTCTCGAGCGGCTTGCCTGTTTCAAGACCCAACATCATCTGCGTTCGGAGCAGATTTGGAGGATGTCTCGAGCGAGGCGCTCATTTTCGCCCCCAAGGGGGGCCAGATTTGGAGGATGTCTCGGCGGTTTAGGCTCGTGGGCACGGATACTCTTCAGGATGCCACAGGAGGCTCCAGCAGGCTCCAGCAAGCTCCAGGAGGCCCCATGAGGTACCAGGAGGTGTCAGGATACCACAGGAAGCCACAGGAGGCTCCAGGAGGCCCCAGGAGCCCCCAGGAGGCCCCAGGAGACCCCAGGAAACATCAGGAGGCCCCAGGAGGCAACAGGAGGCCACAGGAGGAGGCAGCACGGAGCGCCAGGAGGCACCGGGAGGCCCTGGGAAGGCACCAGGAACCCCCACGAGGCCCCAGGAGCCGAAGGCATCAGAAGGCAACAGAAGTGGTTCCAATCCCCGGTGTTTTACATTTGTTCTTGTAGATTGGGCCTCCCCTGGAGTGGTGCGTTATTGATGTTTCTATAGAGTGTCCTTCTCCTGCGTATCCGCTCCGAAGTGTTTTACGTATGCTCCTGTAGATTGGGCCTCCCCTGGGGCACGAGTCCTTGGTATTTTACGTGTGTTCCTATAGGTTTCCCTTTGCCTGTGGCTGCAATCTGCATTTTGGCTCAAGCGTTCGCACGGCCGTCGCCCCGCGTCCTGGCTCAAGGGTCCGCCTCTGGCGAAAGCCTATCGGCGCGGCCCTTCGCCCGTGGCGCGGATGGCGGCGCCTAGAGGGGCTTGGTCGGCCCGCGACGCCGCCCTCCTGGTAGAGGCGGCGGTCCGCGGGGCCGTCTCTGCGAGTGCGCCGCGGCGCACGGTCGCGGCTGTGGCGCGGTCGGCTGTGTCGGCCACCCTTTTCGGGGTGGGCCGCGGGGCCGAAGGCGCCGTGCCGCCGCCGCCCGCTGCTGCTGCTGGTGCTGCTCGCCCTGATCCTCCTGACCGAGCTGGTGCTGCTGGGGCTGACCCTGCGGCGCGAGCCGCGAAGCGCCGCCGCCGCCGCCAGCGCCGTGCTGCGCGGCGCGCGGCCGCCCAGGAGGAGAACAACATGGTCGTGGAGGTGGTGCCCGCTGGGGCGGCCGCTGGAGCTGCCGCTGGTGCAGCTGCTGTTGCGGCTGCAGCGGCGGCCACCGCCGACGACGACATGGACGACCTCGGTGACGAGTGGGCGGACGACGTTCGTCGGGCCGCCTCGGGTGCGGCGGCGGCGGATCCCGCTGGAGTGGGAGGAGCTGCCGCCCCTGCCTGGCCGCGGAGGCGCAGGCGGAGGCCCGAACACGCCCCTGGGCGCGAGGGCCGGTGGGTCGTGGACGCGGAGGGCGCTGGCGCGGCCGGCGCGGCCGCGGGCACGGTGCTGGCACTTGCGAGGGACCCGGGGGCGGAGGGGCAGGCGGACGCGACGGTGGCGGCGGCGGAGCCTGGCGGCGGAGCTGCTGCCTCGGACGCGGCGGCGGGGGCGGCGGCTGCCCTCGAGGACGCGGTCGCCGCGGCGGACGGCGTCCTGCGGAGGGTGGCCGATTGGCGCCCCGAGGCGAGCGACGACCTTCGGCGCATGCTGGAGGCCGTCCGCTGGCGCCCCGCCTAGGCCCTACGGGCTGGCCCGCGGGTGGGGGCGGGCCTGGCGCCAGGGGGCCCCTCCGCCATCGGGCTCCTGGGGCGGCGCGGCGCCGCGAGGCGCCCTCGTGCGCACGCCCTGGTCGTGCACGCCGCGCAGGAGTAAGACGCGGCCGCTGCGGAGCGGCGGAGGGGGCGAACGGGATCGGCTCGCGCTGCGCGGGCTGCTCATGCTCATGCTCATGCTCATATATATATATATATATATATATATAAGGGGCTGCAATCTGAAGTGTCTTACATCTGTTCCTATATTTTGGGCCTCTCCTGGGGCACGAATTCTCCCCAGGAGGCCCCAGGAGGTTCCACGATGCGCCTGGAGGCCCCAGGAGGCCACGCGAGTTCCCAGAAGGCCTCAGGAAGCCACAGAAGAGCCCAGGAGGCCCCAGGAGGCTCCAGGAGGCCCCAGGAAGCCCCAGGAGGTTTGAGGTTTAAAGAGGCCCCAGAAGGCCCCAGGCTCATGCGCAGAGACGCACTAAGACTATTGAGACTCATTCACATACCAATCCGTTCACAATTTGATTCGCCGTCAATAGTCAAGCCCGCTTAGATTCGAAAACTACTGCGCCTAGACGCTTACGGCGGACATGTCCATGCTAATAGATGCACATATGGGGAGCTCCATGCAGTGAATACTTGTTTTCGCATTGCCTATACGACCACCCTTCGGGTCATTAGGAGATTGTGGGGGGGAGGAGAGGGGTGGGAACCAACATCTGATTCAATCGATCTTACTATCGACCACCAGGCTCCACGGGACACCACGGGACACTTGTCGATTCCATTATCGATCTCACAATCGATCTCACTCAACGGGACACCACGGGACACCGCGGGACACCTCTCGATCTCAGTATCGGTCTCATTATCAATCTCATTGTCGATCTCACTCAACGGGACACCACAGGACACCACGGGACACCTTGGGACACCACATCGATCTCACGATCGATTTCACTCAACGGGACACCTGTCGATCTCACTATCGATCTCATGTTTTGGGACACCACGGGACACCTCGGGGCACCACATCGATCTCAGTATCGATCTCTATCGGTCTCACTCAACGGGACACCGCGGGACACGGCGGGACGGACGGACGGGCGGGCGGGGGATAATCATTTGTCTTGACGTCGCCAGAGCAAAGGCGGACACCACAGGACACCACGGGACACCGCGGGAAACCGCGAGCCACCGCCAGACGGGCAGGCTGGGGAGAATCGTTTGTCTTGACTTCGCCCTAGCAACGGCGGCCACCACGGGACACCACGGGACACGGCGGGACACCGCGAGCCACCGCTGGACGGGCGGGCGGGGGAGAATCATGTGTCTTGACTTCGCCCTAGCAACGGCGGGTTCATTCCTCTCGCGCACCCACGCAGCTTCGCCTCGCCCGCACGCACAACACGAACGAAATGAAACGATTTCCCCGTTGGGTGTCTCCGTTCCACTGCGGTCTCACCCCCCAATTTCCGATAACTATGTGATGATGATGATGGTGACGTTGACGACGATGACGATGACGATGGCGACAATGATGATGACGACGATGATGATGACAATGACGATGACGATGACGATGACGACGACGACGATGATGATGATGACGACGATGATAATGACGATGACGATGACGATGACGACGATGATGATGATGATGATGCTGATGATGATAATGATGATGATGAGGATGATGAGGATGATGATGATGATGATAATGATGATGATGAGGATGAGGATGAGGGTGATGGTGGTGGTGATGACGAGCAGGAGGAGGAGGAGGTGGAGGGGGAGGACGAGGATCAAGAGGACGAGCAACATCAGTTGCAGGATGCCCCCCCCCCCCCCTCCCGGACAGGAGGAGCCGAAGCCTGCCACACCCGTGGAGCCGAAGCCGGTCCCGCCTCCGGAGCTGAAGCCGTCCGTCTCCGCCGCCGCGGTGAGGGCCGACCTGACAGTCAAGGCGCGCCGAGGGTGCGGGCTTCACCCGCTTTCCGGGAGGACGGGAGGAGAGGGGGCGGAGAGGGAGGTCGTTATTTGAAACTCCGAGGAGGGCAAAGGGTGCCGATACCGCTGCTCGTCCTGGAGAGCTCTCGTCACAACGGCTGGAGTCTCCTCGAAATTCCGGTCAGAGTGCATCCCAGGGGAGGTCTGGTGAGCGGCGGCATCAGTACCCTTGAATTCCGTTCCCTAGTCTGCGGGACGGGAAGATGACCACAGCCACTGCTTCTTGTTTGCGCCGCCTTCCAGCCGGCCGAAAAAGAAGCAGTGGTTGTGGTCATTTCCCTGGTGCCAAGCTCAACGAAAATGACCACAACCACTGCTCTGTTTCTGCGGGCTGGAAGGCGGCAGCAAAAGAAAAGCAGTGGCTGTGGTCGTTTTCACGCCCTGCATAGTCACGTCCGGCTGTTGCCTCAGGGGCCGGTCTCCTGCTCTCCGTCCCCCTCCGCCTCCTGTCTGCGTGCTAGGGCACGGCGCTCGGCACTGCAGTCAACCCGCATAGTCAGGGGGAGCCACGCTCCAAGGCTACCCTGGCATTCTTCCCCGTCGTCCCATCCTTGGCCGCTTTCGCTGGCCGCGCCCCGTTCGCAGAGAGTCGACATGGCCGTCCAAGGCCCCTGCATCCTCATCTTGGTGGGCCCCGGAAACGGCAGGGCCGTTTTTCACCGCTTTCGAAGAAGCGTCTCTTGAACATGGAAACGGTAACAAAAACGGCGACCAGAAACGGCAACAAAACGCGGCTCCGGGATGGGAACCGGAACCGGAACCAAAAACAAAGCGGCGACGGAATTGCGAAACTAGCAGTCGGAACCGGCAACGAGAACCGCAAAACGGAACCTGTAAAGAAATTGCCCTGTCGCTTCTAGGGGCTACTACGATCTCCACCGCGCGTCCTCATTTTACGGGTTGACTATAGCACCCTTCCTGTCCTGTCTTCGTCCTCCTCCTCATCCTTTCATAATCGCCTCAAGCAACTCCGTCGCAGGTCAGCCACGCGCAGAGGGGGGTGGGGGGAGGGGGGAGGGCTTCTTAGAAGCACCCCTGCTTCTCAGAAGGCGCGGGCCTTCTCTGTAGATGTAAGGCTGGCGCCTTCTGAGAAGCAGCCTCCTTCTAAGAAGCCCTCCCCCCCCTCCCTCCACTCCCTTGTGCGCGCCGCCACAGCAGAGGGGAGCCTCTTGGCCATCCTGGGACAGGCTGGGCGGGACTCGTCTGCCCTCTTCTCGCTCCTTGCCCGCTCGCCCTCGCCTCGTTCCTTCCCCTGGCGCGTGCGCTCCTCAGCCTTTGCGCGCCTCCAGCTCGCAGGCGGCGCCCGCTGCCCCGCCCGCCCCCCAGTGGCGCCGGCGGCGGTGCGCTGGGCGCCGCGGCGTGGGGGCGATAACCTTCTGTCGGGCCTGTCCCCCTACAGGGGGATTTTCGAGGAAGAATAAGGAATACTTCAAAAATGCAGCAAAAAGTTCAAAAAGTACCTCAAACATAGTCCCAGACAATTTTTTAAATTTTTCTTTGACTATTTGGGGTGTTTTTTTTATTTTTCCTCGAAAATCCCCCTGTGGGGGGACACGCCCGACATAACGATAACCGCGACACGGAGGCGGACTTGAGGTGCAGTCAAGCCGGGGTAGAAGATCGAGGTCGGCTCGGGGAGGGTGCCCTGTGATGCTCCTCGTGTCTGTTGGATGTTCTCGTGCACCCTGGGAAGGGTGCCCTCGGAGGTTCCGTGCCCTCTGGCTGGCGGAGGGTCTCGTGCTCTTGAGGGATGCTCTTCTGGCCCAGGTCCGACTCGAGCTGTGGCGCGTACACGGGTCAAAAGGAGACAAAGGAGAAGAGTGCCACGAAATTGGGGATTCCATGCTATCCCAGCGCGCACATGATCCTCAATTTCCCTCCTCGGAAGCTCCCGACCCACCCCAGCCGCTATCCCTTCCGCATGCCATCTTGTGCAGGCTGCCTTCTGCAAGCGACGAGAAGACAGGAAGAGGGCGCGGCGTGTCGCGGGTCCCCGACCTCCAGTCAGAGCTGCATCTCCGCGGGGCCATGTTTCTGAGGGGCTCGACGTATACACCACTTCGTTTGGTCGGCCAGGGGGCCAATGAACTCGGCGAGTGAGTTCGATGCATAGACGTTCTAGTGCCCCACTGGTTGGGAAAACGTTTTTTACAATTCGATCTGGAACGTTGGCTTCGCGCGTCGTTCCGCCGGCTCTGGTCCACCACGCTTCGGCGGCGCGACACATACATTCTGACCGAGATAGATTAGTTCTTGTGCCATCTAAGACAACTGTTCAGAACCATAAGTTAGTTCATATAATATGGTGTAGAATAATTCCTTGAAGGAGCCAGCCTCGGATTCTTAAGCTTTGCCGAGCCTTGCGAAGCCGCGGAGCGGAGCGACAGGCTATCCGCTGTCCGCTCGCAGGGCACTGCCCGTCTCCCCGCGCCGCCGCCGCCCAGGCCTCCAGCTCCCTCCGCCTCGCAGCGGCCATGCATAGCGCAGTGCCTGCGACGCCCTCCCCGTCCGTCGAGGGAGCAACAGCGGCGAAGACGTGCACCGCGGGGGCTCCGCGCGGATCCCCTTGGAGTCGCGGAGAGCGCGCCAGGGGCTGCCTGCTGGTCTTCGCCTGCCTGTGGGCGCACATGCCTCTGGCGGCATTGGGCCGCCCTGGCAGTCCTCGTGCTTCGCCCCATGGAAGATTTACGCCCCGTCTACATCACAGTGGGAAGCCATGCCAAGAAACGCCTTGCTCGCCTCCAGGGTGCCCTGGGTTTCTTCGGCTTCGATGATTTTGCTATGGAAAGCTTGACGCTCCCACACCAGAAGGCAATGGACTTCCTGGGGTGTCAGGGCTGGGTGTCTTGTGGAAGGTTTCTTGTGGTCGAGCTGTTCCTGTAAGATTCCTTCTCCCTGCAACGACCATCTCGAGCGGAATAACTATGACGCCCTCCTCGCCCAGTTGAGACCCGACGCGGCGTAGAAGTTGGCGAAGAGCATCACGATTGCGCTCAACCGTGTGCGCACGGGTTCCATCCAGGCTCCTTGAGAGGGGAGCGGGATCTGCCATCTGTCCATCCATTGTGCTGCCTTGGCTGACATCAAGCCACATTCCGCTGCCCTCCCGGTCTGGCACGAGAGCCCTCGTCGGGCCGAGGGGACGAAGCCAGTCCATCGTGATTGCCAGGATGCTGGAGATCTCGAGCCTGCCGGGTAGAGACGAGGCTGCGCAGAACGTGATGGTTTCGTGCAAGTGATGGCTTCGTCACGAGCGCCCGATGGAAGAAGATCCCCCCGTGCATCACCTCGCCGATGGCCGCTGTAGCCTTGGGCGTCGCCGCAACGGGCCCGGGCCCAGGCGGGGCCCAGGAACGGCAGGTTTCCGCCGTCCTCCTGCCGCTCGGACGTGTGCATTTTTCCTTCGGCGAGGACCATCGGGGAGCGTCCCTGATCATTTGGCGAGAAAGCCACGCACGAAAAAACGAGCAAAAACACAGGGAATGGACGTCCGAGCGATGGCCAGGTGCATTAGCTCGATAAGGCAGCTCGCAGCAGCCCCTCGGCATCACGGCGGGTCGCACGACACTCACGAAGCGTTGCCCCGGCCCCTCTCGCTCACCACGGGAGGGACCTGCGCCGCGCCGAGAGGCCAGCGTCGGGCGTGGCCAGAAGTGCGGATGGGCCCCGGGTGCCCCACCCAACCCCCAAAGTTGATCGTTCCGTGCTGCGCGGCTCTCCTCGCATTCCCGCTTTCTTCGCCAAACAATTTCCAGGTGTCTGAACACATGTGTGAAACATGTTCTAGACATGCGAAACAAAACGTGTTTCACTCGTGCTGGAGCATTTTTTCCTACAGTTTAGGCACACCTTGAATTCAATGATGGGTCTGTGAGGGTGCCCACTGCCGTGGCATCCGCAGCGCTCTCGCCACGTGGCGCTCCCGCGCTCGCGAGCCCGCCGCGGAGGGGCCGCGCCCGCCCCGGGGGACGGGCCGGGGGGGCCCCTCGCCAACGCCTGCGCCCGCCGCCGCCTCGGCCCCAGCATGGCTCCACCTGCTCCTCCTGCTCCTCCTCCTCCTCCTCCTCCTCCTCCTCCTCCTCCTCCTCCTCATCATCATCATCATCATCATCATCATCATCATCACCCTGCTCCTCTCTGTCGTCCCCTTCCTCGTTCTCGAGCCTCGAACGACCTCGGCTTCCTCCCCTCCCCCTTTCCCCTGCTCGGTTTCCTCTGTCCGTGCCCCTTCACGCTCTGGTTCCCCGACTCGTCCCCCTCCACGCTACATCCTCGTCCCCGTCCTCTGTCCTTATCCCTTCCTCCTCGTCCCCCCTCCTCGCTGTCGTCATCATCACGACGCTATCCTCGTCCCCGTCTTCCTGCCTTTCTTCCTTCCCCCTCGTCCACCTCATCGCCGTCGTCATCCTCACTTCCTCCCCGCCTCCCCGCCTAGCCCGCCTCCCCCCTCCGAGGTTGGTGGGGGCTGGGGAAGGGGGGCCGGGTCGGGGGCCGAGCGATCCGAGGTTCGCAAGGAATGCAGTGGGCAGCACGTGCGAAGCGGGGCCCAATTGGAGGGAAGGCGAGGACGTTTGGCAGCAAAGCATGGGAGCCTTGTGCACCTTCTCAAGTCTGTCTTTAGCGTCGACTAGTGTTGATCAGCGTCTGGGAGTCGATGAGGTAGCGCCGATTTAGCGTCGGCTAGCGTCGGTAAGGGTCGATTCAGCGTCGATTAGCGTCGACTTGCGTCGATTAGCGTCGATTCGCAAGAGCCGACAAGATGGCATGGGAGGCTCCCATGAGTTGCCACCGAAGTAGGACGAGATGGGATGAGAAGTCTTCCACCATCTCCCTAATGTTCTCGGGCCTCCTCACTCAGGTCCCCACCCAAAGGGTTAGGGGTACCCTCTCTGCGTATCGGATGAGGGGCAGTTTTTCCCCCCTCCTGACGGCCTTGGCATCGCTGGGACGTGTGCATTTTTCCTTCGGCGAGGACCATCGAGGAGCATCCTTGGGCATTTGGCGAGAAAGCCACGCACGAAAAAACGAGCAAAAACACAGGGAATGGACGTCCGAGCGATGGCCAGGGTCAGAGGTACCCCCTCTGCTCATCGGACAAAGGGGAAGTTTTCGCCCCCCTCCTCCCGACGGCAGCCGGAGGCTTGCACAGCCGACCACCGGGAGGCCCTGCGCCGCCGTCATGCACGCGGCACGCTCACCCTGCCTGCTGCCGGCTCTCCGTGCGCACGGCGCCGGCTCGAGGCCGAGCTCTCGCGGGCTCCCGCCGCCCGGGGCCCACCTTCGGAAGACTCTTCATGGGGGGGGATCCCATGGGGGGATAGGATCCCAGGGGGGGGGATCCCATAGGATCCCTTGGGGATCCTGTGGGGGGGCAGGAGGGGATCCCATGGGGGGGATCCCCTCCTGCCCCCCCATGGGATCCCCCCCCCTGGAGAGTCTCTCGACACCTCGGCCGATCCGAGGCCCCGGCCACCCGGCTCGATCGGGCTCGCTCCCGGCTTCGCAGCGATGCCGTGTGGCCCGATGTTTGCACAGCCGGCTCCATCGCCGATGCGGCCCGGTTCGACGCAGGTTCTCGAGAAAGAAAAGAAGAGATCGGCACAGTCATAGATTGTCGGAGTTCCGCGCGGATTTCTTGGAGCGGCGTCGTTCCCCCTCTCCCTGGCGCCCGGGGCACGCCAGGGATTGGCGCCGGAGGCGCCAATGCAGCGCCAATGCAAGAGCTCAGCGCGGCGGTCCGAAGGTGCATGGTCATGCAGCCTTGTTGCTCCTCTGGGCTCCGACTCCCATCGGCTTCCCCATCCAATGCTGCGGGATCCTGCCTCCGCCCCCACCCACCCCCCTCCCTGCGTACGTGCAGGCCGTCCGGTCGGAGCTGGACAGGGAGAAGCTGCGGGCCCGGGGCTCGGCGGCCCCGATCGCCGTCCGGCCCCCCCGAAGGTGTGGTCTTTGCTCCGGGTGCTGCCCTGCTGCCATTCTTGCCCTCCGCGCCCAGACGGCTTCGGGCCACGAGACAACTGCGGCTGGCCTTGCTTGACCGTTTCGGGCCTTCGGGGGCCCTCGCATGGGTTCTGGGGACCGTCCACAACAGGCCAGCCACAACTGGGGGAGCTGTGGTCCTTACCCCCCTGGGGGACCCATCGATTTCGACACCGCTCTCGAGAGATCGTCGATGCGATGGGTTTCCCCAGGGGGGTAAGGACCACAGCTCCCCCAGTTGTGGCTGGTCGGCACAAAGGAGTCGGGATGAGCAGCAGTCCCCGAGGAGGGGGGCCGGACCGCTGGGGCGTCCACGTCATGGACAGAAAAAGCACGTCGTCGGCGCGCCCTCCCTCGGCGGTCAGTGGGTGGGGGCGGCGGCGGGAGCGGCCGAGCTCTCGGCCTCAACCCCTGGCTCCGCCCGACAAGTTTCGAGCGCGGAAAAGAGGGGGGGGATGACTGGGGGGGTGGATATCATGGCGTGGGCCATGATATTTCCCCAGATTTCGTAGCGCCTTTTCTTATTTCATTACGTTCCTGCCCCCCCCGCTGGGCCGCGCACATGCCGCCGGTCATGATTTGCACCCCCCCCCTCTTGGACTCCCCCCTCTTGGCTCCGCCCGACAAGTTCGACCGCTCAGAAAGGAGGGGAACCATGGCGTGGCCCCCCCTCCACCGAGGGGCTGTCGGGACGCTCCCCTGTCCAGGTTGGACCTCCCCCGCCGTAGACCCCCCATTTTTGTTCCACCTAAAGCAGCTCCATTCGAATACCCCGTGAAGTGGGGGACTGAGGTCGCCATACTTACCGCATACGGTAGGTTCGGGTCGTGCCGACCGGTGGCGACCCCGCCGCCGGCGTTCACCGTTGAACGCCGCCAGCGACCCACAATCGGTCGATGTTGAACGATCTGACGTTTCGGAAAGGGCCGACCGTTCAAGGCCGAACGATCCCCGCGGTGTCAGAAACCAACGCCGGGGTCGGCACGACACGAACCTGCCGTCATTCTCTTCCTCCAGAGAGGGCCCCGTCTTCGGCGCGAACCTTTCTCGGCGGGCAGCCGGGTGGAAGAGAGAGGCAGGAGCACGAACAGCGGCGGGTCTGCAGGCGGACGGTCGTTCGGCAAGAAGAGCGAGGCGCCCATGAGGGGTGAGGGGCAATGGTTCGCCGTGGGGGGAACGGGTCCGGAGGGAAACGGGTCCTACGGCTTTTCATTTTCTTCCGGCTCTCGGGGCCCTCCACGGCCCTTGGGGCTGTCAGAAAATGACTCCGACCGAATAGCTGTTTCTGGGGGGAGGCGCCAGGGTTCACGCCCCGTTTCCCACGGGACCGGTTTCTCCCATGCTACGAGCGTTGGGGGATGAGTTCAGCGGGGAAACATCGAGCTTGAGTCTGGGATGCGCCGGTTGCGAATCCGCATTTTCTTGGGCAAGTTTGGCCTATCGAGCCCATGTCGGCGATCAATGGGCGATTGGGGATCGATGCATCTCTCTCTGATCCCATTCCCCCCTGACGTTGCTCTCAACGCCAACATGTTTGGGCTCGGGGGGGGGGTCCTGGGGCGGCCATGCGAGGCCCTGCTTCCCTGGCCGCCTCGGACGCGTTCTCATTGTAACAGTTGTTCAACAGACAGTGCTTGCATTCAGGGGTCCTGACCTCGGTGTCTAGGTGATTCTGTAGGTCCGCTAAGGCTTCGCCACGTTTCCGCCCGTGGACGCCTTGTGAGCGCCTCGTGCGCTGGATGGGGCCACCGAGGTTTCGCCCGTCGTCCTCCCGTGGGCGTCCGTTGGCGCCTGGTGGGCGCCTCGTGCGCTGGGTGGGACCGCCGAGGTTTTGCCTGCTACCCGCCCAGGGGTGCCCCTGGTCGTCTCGTGGGCGCCTCGTGGGCGCCTAGGGGTGCTTAACAGACCGCTCCGGTCAAGAAAGCATCCCCATTTACGACCTGAGAGTTGACTATCCTAGGCCAAGACAGAGGTGGTCATGGGAAAGGCGAGGCGGAACTTCATTATCGCCAGGGAAAGTACGAATCGAAGCTGCTATCTCCTTATAGCAACACTATCACGAACGTATGGCATGGATATGGGGCTCTCACCCTTGCAGCTTTCGTAACGAACGTGTGGCAGGGCGATGGGATTCACACCGTTTCAGCTATCCCAGAGCAAGACCGTGTGGCACGGGCCGTGGCATCCGAGCCCCACCCCTCAGGAAGACATCCCATCCCTACCGCCGTACATACGAGTTGCCAGGACGAGACATGTACCATCTCCCCCCCTGAACCCAGAACTCTCTTATCCCCAGGAAATGATGATCAGGGGTTTTCGGTCTGTGGGTGCCTCGTGCGTTGGGTGGGGCCGCCGAGGTTTCCCCGGTTGCCCGCTCGTGGGAGCCCCATGCCGTCTCGGAGGTGCCTCGTGCGCTGGGTGGGCCCGAGGTGTCGCCCAGTGCCCGCTGGTGGGAGCCCCGCCCCGGGCGTGGAGTGGGTCCGCAGGGGTTTCGCCACGTTCGCGCCCGTAGCCGCTCGTGGGCAACTTCGTGGGCACAGCAACGCCTGCACAGCATAGCTTGCACCGCACATCTTGCACTGCGCAGGGTGCAACCGCAGAGCTTCCGATCACCTACGCCGCGTATGTTCCACATCTTGCTCACAGCACGTAGCTTACACCTCCAGCTCACGCCACAGTGTTTACACCTCATGGCTTGCACCGCGTAGCGTGCACCACATATGCTGCACCTCCACAGTGCAATATCTCGCCGTTTGGGTCCGCAGTGGCGAACGGCATCAGTGCAATTGCTTGCCACCCTCCTTCTCGCACAGATGACTCCTCCCCATCTCACCACCATGGGTGTCGATAGGGCGCGCATGTGTTTCGCATGCGACACCCTCATTGCGGATGACTCCGTAGTCCAAAGCATCCAGCGGCCACGCAGCTGGAGAGCGGCTCGTTCCTCAACAGGTGGCCCTCGCCCCGGCGCCGCGCCGTTCAGCGCCGCGCACATCTTATGTTTCGACATGTGTTCAATGCGCTGCAAGGCTGCGCGTCGAGCCTTCTTCCAACAAAATGTGGCTACGCCCTCGCGCCCGCGCGCGTTGAGTTCAAAGAGCCCACACGAGCAGCGATGGGGGGCCGTCCGGGATGCTGATGATGCGGTGTTTTTTTTTTACCATGTGGGGCTTTCGCTCTGGATTTCCTCGGGTCTGGGCGTCCCCGGCTCACTCTGGCCTTCCCCGTCCTTCCCCTTGCTTTTCCCATCCACTTCTCCTCGCTCCCTCCCCCTTTCCAAAGCTACACGGTCTGAGCACCACGCTGATCTCACCCCTGTCTGCGTCCTGGCAGAGTCGCGCCCTCTCCGCGCAGTTTCTGCACGCCGGATCTCAGAAGTAGCTGTTTCGCACGGCTGGTTCCGTTTGGAACTGCTTCTGTCTCTCAAACAGTCGTTCTTGTTGCAGCGGTGTCCTCATTTTAGGATAGGTCGTTTGCTCTTGTCGTTCAGGATAAAGCTCTCGCTCGGGCCACGTTCGTGGTGTGGATCGGGGTCATTCCTCGTCTATGTCGCTCTGCTCCCACCTTGCCCTTCCTCTGCCGTTCCCGGGTCCTCCTGCTCCTCCCGCTCCTCCAGCTGCTGTTGTTGCTCATCGTCCTCCTCCGCCCTCCTCCTCGTCCTCTTCCTCCTGCTCATCCCCCTGTTCATCCGCCGCCACCTCGTCCTCTTCCTGCGATATAACGCGCCTGGGATATTTGAAGAGTTTTTATGTCTGCTATGACACCTGCCGGCTGGTATACAAACATCAGCGCAGTGGACGGCGCTGGGTGGGAGTAGCAGAATGTCAGATATGGCGCGAACGCACCTAGCTTTTACCTGCTCTCCTTCTCCCCTTCTCCCCCTCGTCGTCGTCGTTCCCCTCCTCCCCCTCGACCTCCCCATCCTTCTCCTGGTCCTTCTCCTCCCTTTCTGGATCCCCCCTCCGAAAGCTCCTGGAAACGTCAGGCTCCCTCCAGAAACCTTCGATGTCCGCCGAAAGTTGTTTGTCTTCCCGGTTGCAGCTCCCCTGTGCCCCACCTCATCCTCTCCATCCCCCTCTCGTCCCAGTCGTGGGTCTTCCACGTCGCCGGTACGTTTGCCCTGTGGTAGTGGGTGGCGCTGCCACGGCAAGCTTCGGCGCAGAGCAAGGGTGATCCTGGTTGTCGGCTAGTGCGGGCGGGGAGGAGGGAGGAGGGACAATCAATCCTTTAATGGTGCCGATTTGGAAATGCCGGACGTAATCAGGTTAGCCACCGTGTACCCCAAGCATGGTGTTTCTAGCAAATTATGTTATGCAATCTGTGGTTGACAATCCATGTGATGCAATCTACGTGTTGCGATCTAGGATGTGCAATCTACGTCGTGGAATATAAACGTCTGTATATATTCTACAGTGTTAAGTATAAGTTGTATGATGCACCCTCTGTTGTGCTATGTATGTGGTGCAAGCTATGTTCTGCAATATGCGGCGGGCACTATCTAGTGTGCAACGAATGTGGAGCAACAGATGGGTTGCAATGCATGTCGAGCAATATAGGTTGTGCCGCGTGCGCTGTGCAACCTCCTTGTTGTGGCAGCTCAATCCATGCGGCGGCGATTGCAATGTCTGCTTGGCGCTGGCTGGCGCATCGCTGCGGCCGCGCTAGCGCGCAGGCTCGCGTGCAGACCGGCCAGACATTCTGGCGTGACTGACGCGGCCACGGTGGCGCCGACCGCTTGGGAATTCCCACCGCGTGTCGCAGGCCGCGCTGACGCGCGGCCACTTCAGTGCGAGTCGGTGATCCGGGCGGGTGCGGTATTATGGCGACGTCGACATCGGCAAACGTGGTGATGTTGGCAGCGATGCTTGTGACTACGACGACGATGGCGACGGCACGGCCCATGACGGCGCTGATGCTGATCATGCCGATGACGATGAAGGTGTCCACGCTTCGGTGCTGAAGGCTGCGAGCAATAGGATTTCGACATGCGCGCGCGGCCGACGGGCACGAGTGGCCCGAATGGGTTTATTTGAAAGGGGTTGTACCACCCAGCCTCCCCCGAGCACGCGCGCATTGGCATTCGCATTATCCGTAAGGGCTTCGCCCCCTGCCGCCGGCCCCCTCTCTCGGAGAATGGGCCATGGAAGAGCTAAGTCATGAGGCCTTGGCGCTGTCGTGAAGCAGTATCGAAACTTCATGCGAAGCCGATTCGCAATCAGCAAAACCAACTGATCACAAGAGGGGTTACCACACCTGGCGATTGGTAAGACGTGTATGGTTTACGGGCTTGGTTACCACACCTTGCGATTAAAGGGCCGAGGGAGTTCTCGCAGTTTGGGTTACCACGCCTTGCGATGGATGTGCGTGAAGGGTGGCACCGAATTTCAGAAATGTGGCAAATCCCTGACCCTGACCCCGCGGATCTGCGTGAGGGGTGGCACCGAATTTCAGAAATGTGGCAAATCCCATGTGTTTTTGGACCCTGACCCCGCGGATCTGCGTGAGGGGTGGCACCGAATTTCAGAAATGTGGCAAATCCCTTGTGTTTTTGGACCCTGACCCCGCGGATCTGCGTGAGGGGTGGCACCGAATTTCAGAAATGTGGCAAATCCCTTGTGTTTTTGGACCCTGACCCCGCGGATCTGCGTGAGGGGTGGCACCGAATTTCAGAAATGTGGCAAATCCCTTATGTTTTTGGACTCTGACCCCGCGGATCTGCGTGAGGGGTGGCACCGAATTTCAGAAACATCCCCTGTGTTTTTGGACCCTGACCCCGCGGATCTGCGTGAGGGGTGGCGATTTCGAGCCACCCAGCAATTCAGACAACGCGCCCAGGGGACGCTAAAAAGCCGATTTGGGCCTCCCCACCCTCGCGCGGTCAATCAACTAGTTACAGTAACCAGCAAGAAGGAGAACAATCAACTAGTTACAGTAACCAGCAAGAAGCAGAACTGTAACACTGGAAACTACAAGCTACAACTGGTACAGGAGGCTGCGAACCCCGCTCCTACAGCCTGGTGGCCCCACAAGGGGGCCGGCGGATTTCGACATGCGCGCGAAACGCACGTTTGGTCGTTTTTGGTGGACATGTTGAAAACAATTGTCTTCCTGAGAATTCGGAAGAGCGCTCGCGCAAACCATCTTTGAATCGTCGCGCTGCAAACCCATGTGCCCTTTAGATGGTAGCGGGGCACTCGATGTTGAAACCGTTGCGTTTTTTTTAGGTTTTCTCGGGGGGAATCTGGCATGCGCGCGCGAAGACGCGCGCGTGTGCACTCCGTCCCATCATTGGCAGGGCGGGTTTTCGAAAACTCGTGTTTTAAGGTGAACGATTGTCCGCGCATCGTGTTTTTGTTGCCAGGGGTGGGGGGGTCGATACTGGTTGGCTTGGGATAGTACGACTAGGTAGTTAGAAGGAACGGTTGGGCGTAACCTCCATGCAAATTGCACATCCCCAGGGTGGACGCTTAAATACACCTTCGGGAAGGTGGTGGAGTCTGCTTTGTCCGCAAAAAGCAGAAAAGGAGATCCGACGTGGTGCAATCTATGTTGCGCAATGTGTGTGGGGCAGCGACGTGGCGGCGACGAGGCGGCGGCGGGGCGGCGACAACACAGCCGCCAGACCGCCAGCCAGGCCGAGGCGAAGGGCGGCGACGAGGCGGAGGCGGGGCGGAGACGTCGACAACATAGCCGCCAGACCGTTCGACACGCCCAGACGACGGGCTGCGACGCGGCGGCGACGGGGCGGCGACGGTGACAACATAGCCGCCAGATAGGCCCAGCTCCTTAGAAGTGAAGAAACACTCAGAAAGTACAAACGACGTTTGGGGAACAGTGGACGCGACGATACGAACAACAAATCTGGACATGGGGACTCGGTCGAAACACTGGACGCGGGGGTTTCGCCCCTCCCGTCACTTCTGTTCATTCCCTTGTTCCCCTTCCAATTCCCCCCAATAATTCACTCCCCCCTTCTCATTCCCTCTTTTCCTCCCTGCCCCTCACACCCTCCCCTTTTTTATATCTCCTCGCCATCGCCCATTTCATGACCCCTTGCTCCCTCCGCGCGCCCACCTTCCCGCTCCCTCGCTTCCCCCCTCCCCTTTTCTGCGCCTCCTTGGAGTCCGCCACCTCCCCTCCTTCGATCGGAATTCATGGGAGCCTTGTATACCATCGCAAGTCCGTCTTTAGGTTGCACTAGCGTCGATGCGCGTTTGGTACTCGATCGATTTTGCGTCGATCAGCGCTGATGCTCAAGAGCCAGAGCATGATGGATGGGTGGCTCCCATGAGTTGCCGCAGAACCCTCCCTCCCCTTCCCTCCCTACCGCTCCCTTCTTACCTCGCCGTCGTCGTCGGCCCCGTCGTCGTCGTCGGCCTCGTCGTCGTCGTCGGCCTCGTCGTCGTCGTCGTCGTCGTCGGCCCTTCTCCCCGGCCCCCACCCCCGCCCCCGCTCGAGCATACCTCGCCGCTTTTGTGCCCGTGCCGGCCTCGCTTGTCTCTGCCCGGCCCTCCGAGGAGGTCCCCCCCTTCCCGTTCTTCGGCAAGCCCATGTGCTTCCAGGACGAGTTCGCGGCACTGCAGGCCCGTGGGGGGGGGGTCGGGGGCTACGCCAGGGAGGTTGGGATGTGCTCAAAGGGAGGCGCCTCGACACCTGGTCGCCAGTGGAGGCTGGATAGCCCACCCCGCCTTTGCGGACTCCCTGGCGGGTGGCTTCTCGCCGATGTATCGGCGATGTAATTTGCCGATTCCAGCTTGCCGTTTCTCTACCCTTGGGCCGGGCCCCCCTCTAGCGTTTCCTTCAGATGGTCGGAGACGCCATGATGCGTCAGCGCCCCACCTCTTCGGCCCACCTGAGAAGGAGAGGGTCTTGGGGTTATGGGGACTGGGGAGGAGAACGAGCAGCAGATGTCACGAGGCCATATGCGAGGACCCCACGGGAATCTTGCGCTTCGTCTGGGTACGAACAGTTTCGTTGTTTTGTTATTTTGGGTTTGCTTCGTTGCGGAACTGGTCATATAATTGGTTATCTATTGAGTCCATTAAATTAGAAAATAGAGTCCGCATAGAACTGGTCGATATTCCAGAAAGAAAGTTTCTTTATCTGAAACGACCTGTTCTATGCCTGACCCGATTTCAAATTGACCAGTTCTATGACAAGTTCTATCCAGATGTACCAGCTCCACGCACTTCTCCACGCAAAGCGAAGCCGCGGGGCTGCCAGGGCGCGCCGTTGTTTGTTGTTGTTGTGGTTGTTTGGGCCCCGCGTTTCGTTCGAGTTGTTTTGCTTTGCTTTGCGTTACATGTCTGCGGTTCGCATTGCAGTGTATTGAGTGCGCATCATCGCAACCATCACCGCTATCATCCTACGCGCCGTCGTCAACTTCACGCGTGACCATTGCGCTGGGTGGATTCGAATTGTATGGCCAGGGGTCCTATCATGGTCTCATCCACCTGGTCTTAAGGCCCTCACCCACCTGGTCTTAAGGCCCTCACTGACGTCCGTTGAGGTGGCTCGTCCGTTCTTTCGAGCTTCGATTCTCGCTTGAAATTCTTGACGCTTCGCGCACGACCCCTGCGCCCGCAGCAACTTCCCAGAGGGCCCACCGTGGGGAGGGGGAGTGAGCAACAGCGGCGGGTCGCAGAACGGCCCGCTCAGGCGCACGGTCCCCGAGGTCCTGGCCCTCCTCCCAGACCTACCTCCGCCAGCTGCCCCAAGGCTAAGCCGCAGGGCCGTCTCAGCGTTAGCCTACGACGAGGGGGGCGAGCCCAAGCACGGACGTCGCAACAAACTGAAGGAGGCCCACCATACCCTGGTTGCTTACCTGCGGGACTACCACCCCACGCTGGACGACAAGTGGAGGGACTTTGTTAAGGCGTGCGGCGCCGACATTCCAGCCCCGAACGACCTTGAGACCTCGTGGCACGCGCGCCAGCTGGCTCCCTTTCTGAACAAGGTATACGCTATGATGCGCCGCTTGCACCTCCTCTAGAACTGACTCATTACTAGGAAGGAGGTATTTGGACGGGTCCTCTGGTTCTACAAATAGATCTAGGACCCCACATCGTTATATACGGTAGTTTGGTTCCCTCTACCGTTTCTTCGGGCTCCAATTTTTCCTCGTCGTCGCCCCTCCTCCTCCTTTCTCGGCACTATCGGTCCTCTTTCGGGCCCTATCTTCCTCGTTCACTGTTTCTTTCACTATTTTGCGCCACAACTGGGCCTCCTGTCGGAAAATCTGGCCAGGACGGTTTCCGGCTTTCGCCTTCACATTCTCGACGCAAGACAACTAAGCGCCACCTAGCAGGCATAGGCGGACCCTCGGCGTCCTATTCCTTCGTCCTCTCTTTTTTTTGGTCGCCTTCCCTCGATTCCCCCCCTCGTCCCCCCCCCCCCCGCCCCTCTCCTTGTTCCCCCCCATCCCCCTGGCCCCCCATCAACTCCCCCCTTTGGACCATGCCACGCACATGCACTTACCACACACGTACTGTATATAATATCTTGTATACATAACATAATTATTATATATAGTGTTATTAATATTATAACACATACAGAAGACTATGACTGATAATCGATTTTACATGTACATACTTTTTATAATAATATATAAACCCGACGCAACCCGACGCCCACGCCGACCCCGAACCGCCCGAAGCAACGCGCCACGCGCCACCCAACGCCGACGCAGCCCGACGCCCACGACGCAGCTGGCGAATTACCCGACGCCCCGCCCGACGCCGACCCCGACGCTTGACCTGCAGCCGCGCCCCGACGCCGCCGCCGCCACGGCGCTTCGAGCCCCGCCGGACACCGACGACCCCGACCCTCGGCAGCGGCAGGGCAGCGGCAGGGCAGCGGCAGCGGCAGCGGCGGCAAGGCACGCTCGGAGGCACGCCGCTGGGCGTTCCTGCTCGACCAGCTTGAAGCGGTCGAAAGGGCGCCGGCACGGGGGCAAGGCGGAGGCACGCCGCGGGGCGTTCCTGCTCGACCAGCTCGAAGTGGTCAAGAGGGCGCCGGCACGGGTAGGGGGAGGAGCCGGCCGGGAGGAGAAATTGGAGGAGGACGAGGAGGACGAGGAGGATCCGAGCTTTTGCGATGGCGGTCCCCAAACTGTTGCGTTGCAACGGTGCAACATGCAGCATGCAGCAGCATGCAGAACCCCTCCTCCTCGTCCTCCTCCTCCTCCTCCTCCTCCTATTCCTCCTCCTCCTCTTCCTCCTCTTCCTCCTCCTCATCCTCATCCTCATCCTCCCTCCTCCTCTTCCTCCTCCTCCTCGTCGTCGTCGTCCTCCTCCTCCTCCTCTTCCTCCTCCTCCTCGCCTCCCCCTCTCTCCCCTCCTCTTCCTCCTCCTCCTCCTCCTCCTCCTCGTCCTCCTCGTCCTCCTTCCCCTCATCCATTCGACGCGTCGAGCACGGCTGGCCGCCAGCTCGACAGTCCGACGCGTGCCGCGCATGACCCACCGCGGCGGGCCGGGTCTCCAGACTGCTGCCGAAGCATTCCGAGCGAGAAGGAAGGGGGACTGGATGAGGAGGGGGACGGGAGGGAGGAGGGGGAGGATGAGGATGATGATTATAATGATGCTGATGCTGATGCTGATGCTGATGATGATGACGACGACGACGACGATGATGATGATGATGATGATGAGGAGGAGGAGGAGGAGGAGGAGGAGGATGGCGATGATGATGATGATGAGGAGGAGGAGGAGGAGGAAGAGGAGGAGGAGGGGCAAGGGGGCTGGAAGGGCTGGAGGACAGAGCAAGAGGATGAGCAGGAGGAGAGACGAGGAGGAGAAGGAGGAGGGGGAAGAGGAGGAGGAGAAGGCAGCAGACGGGTAGGAAACGGAGGGATGAGGAGGACGGGACGGGCGAGAGGATCAGCGAGTGGGCGCGAGGGGGAAGACGGGCGCGGGTGGGAGGAGGAGGGGCAGGAGGGCGAGGAAGAGGAGGAGGCGCAATAGAAGGACAGGAAGGGCCCGGCCCGGCACGGCGGCACGGCCACTGACGCGGTTGGCGTCCGAAGTAGGAGGCGGGAGGAGGGGCCGAGAAAAAAGAGGACGGGGGAGCGAGGACAGAGCGGCGAGCAGAGAACAGAAGGAAGAGGAGGACGGAGGAGGGTAGCCCCCTCCTTCTCAACCTTCCCCCTCCTGCTCCTTCTTCCCCTCCCCCCCCCTCCCACTTGGGCCCGAATCACTGGCCCCCCTCGCGTCGGCCAGCGCGCCTGGCCCACGGGCCATGATCGGGGATCGGGGCGACGTGCGATTCGGGCTCGGGGGACTCGGGTTGGCCTGACGGGGCCACCGTGAAAATGACGAGACCCAGTCTGAATAAAGACGCGATCCCTCGCCGCAGATATCCCACGAACATTGGACCGTCAAAATCTGGGGAGCGCTCGTCAAAAAGCGCTGGCCAAACCGATTTCTGGCGCACCCGAGTCTCACGTTTCCCCGACATGAGTGACGAGCGAACAACACTCCCCCACTAATACCCCAGGCCCACACCGTCGTACCCATAGGGGGGCGGAGGGGGCTATGGGTGCGCGCTGTCGGATGGGGGTCCCTATTCGAACGGGAGCTTCCCCGGGTCCGACAACCCGCGCCCATATCGTCCATAGCCAATCCTCCTCCCACCGACCCTCCCATGGGCCATGGGTCATGGGCCATGGGTGTATACGGGTATTTTACGGTGCATACGGTAGGGTATACGGTATACGGTATACGGTATACATACGGTATATACGGTATACGGGTATATACGATATTATACTGTCTTAGACTGTATTATACGGTATAGACGGTATACGATATGATATACGAAATACGATATATTAGGCATAGGCTTAGGTTGTGCGGACGCTGCGCGGCTTTATAATTGTGTAACGGGTATACGGTAACGGTGTATAGTTATAAATTATGAATATACGGATACGGTGTACGGTGTACGGTTTACGGTATAAATATACGTCATATTGTATATGGTATACCGTATACGGTATACGGTATGGTGTACATACGGGGTCCAGGGTACGGTATACGGTATACGGTGTATAGGGGTATACGGTATACGGTATACGGTATACGGGTATACGGTTATACGGTGTACACGGGTATAGTATACGGTATACGGTATACGGTATACGGTATACGGTATACGGTATACGGTATACGGTACGGTAATGACTCAGTAGTAGTAGTAGTAGTAGTAGTAGTAGTAGTAGTAGTAGTAGTAGTAGCAGTAGTAGTAGTAGTAGTAGTAGTAGTCGTAGTAGTAGTAGTAGTAGTAGTAGTAGTAGTAGTAGTAGTAGTAATCGTAGTGTACGGCGGGGTATCGGCGCGTGTTGTTCGCTCGCCGATGAGGGGGCCCCGGGGGAGATGGCCGAGGGCCGCGGGCTGCCGCAGCCAGCCTGCAGGCCGCCTACTCCTTGAAGGCCAGCGTGTCCCGCGCCAACTTCTGGATCCGCTCGTCCGCCGCCAGCTCCTTTCTGACCCCGGCCTGCGGGCGCGGGACCCCTTCCCCCCCGCCACCTGGCTGGCCGACGCCTCACCTCCACCGTGGCCTCCACCATCTCCTTCTCGTCCTCAACCCCCCCCCCCACTCACCGTCGTCCTCCTCTTCTCCCACCCCTCCTTTGGCCTCTCCCCCCCGCCCCCGCCCCTGCCGCTGCGCCCTCGCCCTCCTATCCTTACCGCAACCTTACCCCTGGCCGCCGGGCTCTAGCCCAAGACACGGCCCGTGCCGCTACTCCGCAACTCCTTGGACTCCTTCCCATCCTCCTCCAGCCCCCCTCCTCCTGTTCCTCCCCCGTGTCTTCGGGCGAAGGTGGAGATGGCGCCGGCGCCGCGGCGGCGGCGGCCGCGACGACGACGACGACCGCGCGGCCCGCGCGGCCGCCAGCGAGTAGGGAGGGAGGGAGGGAGGAAGGAGGGAGGGAGGGAGGGAGGGAGGGAGGGAGGGAGGGAGAGAGAGAGAGAGAGAGAGAGAGAGAGAGAGAGAGAGAGAGAGAGAGAGAGAGAGAGAGAGAGAGAGAGAGCGAGCGAGCGAGAGAGAGCGAGGTAGAGATTGAGAGCGAGAGTCTGAGAGAGGAGAGCGAGAGAACAAGAAAGAGAGAGAGAGAGAGGGAGAGAGAGAGAGAGAGAGACCAACAAAAACGTTCTACGAGGCGCCACGGCACAAACGAACGCGGCGGCGGCGGCGGAGAGGAGTAGCAGGAGTAGGAGGAGGATGAGGAGGAGGAGGAAGAGGAGGCGGAGAAGAGGGCGAAGCGGCCTGAGCTTTTTTGATGAGCTTCTCCCGCGTCTCGCCCTCGTTCAAGGCGCGGTGCGTCGCCTGGATGAGAACGCTGTTCCCCACCTGCGTCTTCACCGCATCCTTGACCTCGTCGTACTGGCGGTAGAGCTCAGTGAACGTCGAGCTCGGCTCCGTGTCAGGCGCAATCTTCGCGTTCAGCTTGTCGATGGCCGCGAGCGACTTCTTGAAGTCACACCAGTGCGTGTACAGCTTGTCGCCACTCTGCCCTGTCACCGCCGTCAGCAGCTTCTCCTTCCCGCACGGCTTCGCGTCATCCTCTGCTGGAATACTATTGATCAGGTTCCCGACGTCGTCGGCGTGCTTCGCTATCTCCTTCAGAATGCCCATGCCCAACTTAGTCACCTTCTCGACCAAGCCACTCCGCAACGAAGAGAGAGCCTCGGTCACATGACTCACCACCTTGAGTGCCTCCGCGTAGCCGGCGCGCTCCTCGCACTCTATGTCCCGTTCGGGCGGGAAGAGGGTGCTCCATGTAGTCTCGACTTGCTGTTTGGTCGCCATGGCGCTACTCAGAGAAGTCGCCTCCTTCTTCTGGTAGTTCTCAATGCTTTCTGACGCGGTGGCGTCAGGCTTGCCATCGACGCTCTGATGATCCACCGCGTCGATAAGGTCCTTGATCATCCTCGCGATCATGGGGGAGACCAGGACGAGGTGGCGAGGCGCATCCAAGAAGGTCTTCGTCCCCTCATCGTCCTCGACCGTCATCTTGAGCTTCGCCTCGGTGCGAGCCATGTGGTACTCCGAGTGCAAGCCCATGTGCTTCGCCAGGGCCGTCTCTAAATTCTTCGTGCCGATGACAGCTTCTGCCGCACTCTTGACGTGCTTGCGGTCCTGAGGGGGCGGTGGGAGGAGGGCAGGGAGGAGGGCGTGGAGGAGGATGCGGAGGAGGGGAAATGAGACGAGGCAGGAGGGTAGGGAGGAGTCGAGGGAGGAGCCTGGGAGGAACCTGCGAGGAGGGAGAAAGGATGGGGGGGAAGAAAGGAGGAGGGAAAAACAGGAGGAGGAGGAGGAGGAGGAGGGACAAGGAGGGCGGGCAGGGGGAGCAGGAGTCGGAGTGCAGAAGGACGACGAGGAGCAGCAATCAGCAACAGGAGCTCAGGACGAGAAGATTGAGGCGAGGGCGGGGGCAGAGAGAAGACAACGACGCAGCGACGCAGACATCCCCGTCTCACCCAGGCCCAGGGCGCTCCTCGCATGATTTTTTTGACATCGATTTAGACGTCAGCACGGTCTTCAGCTTCGGGCAGAGGAGGACGTCCTGCATGAAACAGCCGACCGCGGGGGTCCGAACCAAGTCCTGGAGGCTAGCGTCGACCTGAGATTCCATGGCCTCCCTGGCCATGGCCCGCGTTGTTTCCCAGACGGTCAGCACTGCCTCCTCCCCGTTGAAAAACCAGGACCAGCTCGATGGCGTATGAGTCGGACCGATGGCGTCGAACGCTTTGTGAACCTTCGCGATCTCCTCGCCGTTCAGCATCTTGTCGGTCGTGGCATCGGCGGATTTGCGCACCCCCCCAGGGTTCTGCAGCGCCCACCGCCTGCGGGGGGGAGGGGGCCGAGCCCGGGTGTTCCCCCTCTTCCTTCCTTCCTCCTCCCCCTCCACCTGGTCCTCATCATCTTCCTCCCGTCATTGCGATTCGGCGATTCCTCTGGGCCCCTCCCCTTGCCTCCCCTTGTCGACCCCACCCTCGCCTATGGCCCATGGCCCATGGCCCATGGGCCCATGGCCCTGGCCCATGGCCCATGGTGGCCCCATGGCCCCATGGCCCATGGCCCCATGGTGCATGGCCCTCTGGCCCAGGGCCCATGGCCCATGACCCCATGACCCCATGGCCCATGACCCCATGACGCCCTCAGAAGGTAGCGGACGGGGGGGGGCGGCGACGACGGCGGCCAGAGAGACAGAAAGAGAGAGAGAGAGAGAGAGAAAGTGAGAGAGAGAGAGAGCGAGAGACAGAGAGAGAGAGAGAGAGAGAAACATAACGCGAGAAAGAGAGATAGAGAGAGAGAGAGAGAGCGAGAGAGAGAGAGAGAGAGAGAGAGAGAGAGAAAAAACAAAAGATCAGAGATCAGGCGATTGAGCAGGACAGCGGCCTGATCGCCACGGGCGCGAACGACTTCCACATCTCGAGGACCTCCTTCCTCTTCTGATTCTTGTCCAGAGTCTCGTTTACCCTGCCGCTGCCGATGCCATTGCCCAGCTTGGTCAGAGGGTGCGAGGTGGGGTCCGTAGCGTTGACGACGGCGAGGATTTTGTCAATGTGACAGCGGTACTGCGCGATGGCCACTGTCTCGTCGTCTAGACTCACGGCGCGCTCCGGCACTGCAATCCAGTTGTCGGCGATGGCCCTTGCTGCCTCGCTCATCGCTGCGGCGTAGCTCTCGTCGTAGATCTCGATCAGCATGACCTGGGCCTCCGCGAACATGTTCTCCACCTCGGTGATCCTGGCGGCATGGTCCAGCTTGAAAGAGGCCGTGACCTTCCCAAGCAGCAGGCAGAAGGCGCTGAACTGTCTCTGGTAGATGCCGATGGGCCCTTCGCTCGAGAGGCCGTCTGGCTTCTTCAGGTCGTCCTTGACGACGCGGTTGTTGGAGAGGGCAACGGTGATGGAATTGAGTTCGTCCACTGCTGCAATGTCCTTGCCCGCCCCCAAGATGGCAGCGTCAACCCTCTCCAAGATAGCCCCCCCGCCCGGCAAGATGTTCAAGGGCTTGTAGAACATGCCAGTCAAGTCTTCGACCTTCTTGCGCGCCTCCTTGAGCTCGGTCAGCTTAGGGCTGCTGCTGCAATCCATGGCGACGATTTTGGCGATGGCCTGGATCTGTTCAGTGATGTTCGGGACGGCCTCGCAGAACTTGTGAGTCGCAGCCACCTTGAAGAAATCGACAGTTCTCGCGTCGGGAATAGCATCAACCTTGACCATCCAAAGGTGTTTGGCGACCGCCATCACCACCATGCCAAGAAGTGCGACGCAGGCCTCCTTCCACTTGGCCTCCATCTGTGCGCCATCCAGCTTCGCCAGCACCCGGAGATTCTGCATGCCGATCTCATCGGGGCCCGCGCCAGACTCGGTCGAATCGGTGATGCGGCACAAAGTAACGTAGTCGCCCTGATGCATGGCCTCATCCGCCTTCCGCAGAACCTTCTCGCACAGCACCGAGAACGGCACGTCCACCTTCTCGGCTATGGCGGCATTGATCGCCTCGGAGATGGCGGCGGACAGATGGTCGTTGGCCTGCCCCTGCGTGACGGCGACGGCGTCGGGGGCGAACGTTTCGCCAGTGACGGCGTCGGCGCCAGCGGTGGGCGCGGCCTTGACCTGGCTGGTTGTGGCGGCTGTGGCTTTCCAGACGGTGATCAGCCTGGCGATGGCGAGCAGCTTCTTCTTGGCGCCCTGGGGGGGGGCGGAGAGGGCGGCGGCGGAAAACGGGCAGGATTCAGGAAAGACAGGATAACAAGGATGAGGAGGGGGAGGGAGGGAGGGCGGGAGAGATAGAGAGAGAGAGAGGAGGACGCGGAAGACGAGCCCGAAGAGGGGCACAAGGAGGAGGGGGAGGGAAAGGGGGCGGAGGGGGAAGGAGGGCTTCGAGGCCAAGGAGGAGGAGGAGGAGGAAAAAGGAGGAGGCGCAGGGGGAGGGTGGCCGAGGAGACAAAGGAACGGGGCGAACTAAGGGCTCCAAGATGAAAGGATTGGCTGGGCAAAATGGGGGGCCGAGGAAGCGGCAGGGGCCGACGGAGTTTAGAGGCGGCGGCGGGCGAGGAGGAGGCGACGAGGTGGAAGTAGGGAAGAAAAGGTTGGAAGGGGAGAAGTCGGAAGAGGAGGAAGATGAGGAGGAGGAGGAGGGGCGGAGGAGGATAATAGGATAGGCTCAGGCTAGGCTAGCAGTCAGAGGTGAGGTGCGGTAAGAGTCGAGTAAGAGATAAGAGTAGAGGTAAGAGTCTTGAGGTAAGAGACGTAAGAGGTAAGAGGTACGGTAAGCGGTAAGAGTTAAGAGGTAAGAGTTCAGAGTCAGGAAAGAGTCAGAGTCTTGAAGTAAGAGAAGTCAGAGTCTAAGAGTCTTGAGGGCCGCCTCTCCTCTACTTCAGGTCACCGACCGCTGGCCCTGTTCCCCCCTGACCCCCGCTCTTTCCCCCCCGCCCCGCCCCGCCGTGCCCCCCTTGCGCCCGAGAACCTTGACCCTGCGCCTGATGTCCCTGTTTACGAAGTTATTCTTGGCCAGGAAAATCGCCAATCGCAACAGGTGGCGATGTTTCGGTGCGTGCCATTTCCATTGGTCCGGCTCGTGACACACGACTTTCGGCTGGTCCTCGATAGCGCGATGATGCAGCTGCTGTCGTTTGCTATGGACTCTCGCCTCCCCATCTCCCGTTCGCCCGCCAGCCGGGGCCCCAGGACGTCCGGGCCGCCGCCGGGGCGCGCCGACAAGGACTGCCCCGCCAGAGGGAGAGGGGGGGGGGCGAGGAGGAGCGGAGGCGAAAATCCGAAAAGGAAAGCGACGGAGAGAACAAACATGGGCCTGGGCAACATGGGACGTGGAGGGAAGGGAGAAGAAGAGGGCGAGGAGGAGGAAGAACAAGAGAAGGAAGAGGAGGGGAAGGCGGGCGCGAGGAGGGGGGGGAAGCGGGGGAAGGGCAGAGAGACAAATCCGAACCTAGTCACCCTTCCGCCTCTCTCTCTCTCTCTCTCTCTCTCTCTCTCCCTCTCCCTCTCCCTCTCTCTCTCTCTCTCTCTCTCTCCCTCCCCCTCTCTCTCACTGACCCTCTTTTTAGGTGACGGGTGACGGGTAACGGTGCGGGTATCGGCGGTATCGGTATCGGTATCGGTATCGGTATCAGTGTCAGTATCAGTGAGTATCGGCAGTATAGGGTATCGGTGGCATCGGCATCGGCGTATCGGCGTATCGGCGTATCGGCGTAGCGTAGCGCATCGTATCATATCAGTCGGTATCGCCTCGTATCATTACGGTATCGGCCGCATCGGGCATCGGATCGGCATCGCCGTCGCCGTATCGTATCGCCGTATCGCCGATATCGTTCACTCTCTCTCTCTCTCTCTCTCTCTCTCTTTCTCGCTTTCTCTGCCTGTCTGTCTGTCTGTCTGTCTGTCTCTCTCTCTCTCTCTCTCTCTCTACTCCCACGCCCCGCTCCCCTTACATAATCCATAATCCCCTCAACTGCCTGCAAAGCCTGGATAACGTCCATGGAGCCGCCGACGTTGCTCCCCACCTCCATGTAGCACGCAATCTTGTCGGCAGTGAGGCATTTCTCCAGCTTCTGGAGCTGGCTAGTGAGATCCTTCACCTTCATTGTCGCTGCAATCTGTGAGTTCTTGAACGAGTCAAGCAAGTGGTTCGCCTTCAAGAGCTCGCTCTGCGCAGTCTGCCTGTCCTTTGCCGCCCTCGCGAACGCAGCTGCGCCAGCCCCCGTCGCGCCGCGAGTCGGCACGGTAATGGCCGCGGCGGCGCCAGCGCCGCAGCCGCCGTCGCCCCCTCCGATGCCCGCCGCTGCAGCGCGCATCATTTTGGGGGGCGGCCCCATCGAAGAAGTGCGAGGTTTGTTGCTGGAGCCCCCCTCACTCGACCTCTTGCCGGCCGGCGCCACGTGGGCCTTCCCGCAGATGCTGTCCAGGAAGTCCGAGGAGCCGCTCTCGTCAGAGTCGGTTTTCTGGAGCTTCTTTCTGCTGACCAACGCCTTCATGGGCTGCTGCTGCTCGTCTTCATCGTCGCCGTCGCCGCCCTTGGTGCCTCCGACATTGATGCCGCCCGACTTGATGTGTATCTTGCCAGCAAGTCCCTTGTACATGGACTCGGCCTGATTCTTCTCGACCTCCGTGCCCTTGTTGCAGAGCTGCTGCCGGTACACCGCCCTCACCTTGCTCGAGTTCGTGAGCCTGATGCAGCCGATCTTGGGAGGGAACTCGTCGGGCTCAAGCACGACCCCGCGCACCTGAACGTGGTTGTGGGTGACCTCCACGAGCTGGCTTGGCTTGATCGGGCCGAGCCTCGCCTTCAAGTTCTTCTCATAGATTGCGATCGGCCATAGGATACCGCATTCCTCAATCATGCCGCACTCAGTCTCCCTCTCGAACTCAACGGCCTTGTCCAGAATGTCAGGGTCGAAACCGCGGCTGGCCCGTTTCTGCTTCTTCTTGGCAGGCGGAGTGGGATCGCCATCGGGAACCCGCTGCTCGGGGTCGTCGTCGTCATCTTCCGCTGGGTGCATCTTCTCCCAGTTGGTCACGCGGGTCATGTGATCGTGGTACTCCTTATCGTCCTTGGGGTGGCGGGTCGTTTGCAAGCAGCTCAGGCAGCCCGGCCCGGCCCCCCCCCCCCTCCCCTGATCTACTTGTGAGGCCGCGCCTCCAAACCCCTCCTCCTCACCCTCACTGCCCTCTATCCTGGGCCCGGGGCCTCTTCCTCCACCTCGCCCTGGGCTCCTTCCCCCCCCCACGCGCCATCCTCCTCGGCAAAAGGGGTGGTCGTTCCTCGGGCCACCTGAGTCTCGAGTGCCCTAATCTGAGCCAGCCAACGATAGTCTAGCTAGTCATTGGCGGGGATCTCGCCAGGCAGCAACGCTGATCGAGTTTGGGAGGTCAGACCCCTCCCCCACACTCCCTATCCTCCTCCCTTTCCCCCCCATCCTCCCCCTCCTTCTCCTTCGCTTCTCTTCAGGTCAGAGTCTGGTGGGGAGCTCGGAGCAAGCATTGATTGCGGCGTTGGCGGCATTGAACATTGACATTGAGTCCGGGCAGCGGCAGCGGCGGCAGCTAATTGGCAATAATTGGCAATTGGGCAGCAGCGGCAACGGCATCGGCGGCACTGAAACGCATGCGGCATGAATAGCCCACGGCCCAATGGCCATTGGCAGCCATTGGCCCTTGGCCCAAGGCATAGGTAAGCAGCGGCATGGCATAGCGGCATAGCCTATACTAACCCTATAGCCTATAGCCTATAGCCTATAGCCTATAGCCTACCTAGTATCCGATTATAGCCTATAGCCTATAGCCTATAGCCTAGTCTATAGCCTAAAGCCTAATAGCCTATAGCAGCCTATAGCCTATAGCCATAGCCTATAGCCTAGCCTACACAGCCGATAGCCATCATATCATATAGCCTAGCCTAGCCTATAGCCTATAGCCTATAGCCTATAGCCCCAGATAGCCTATATAGCCTATAGCCTATATCCTATATCATTTAGATAAGGCTATAGGCTATATGGCTATATGATATATGTTAAAACGTGTACCTTAACTAGTGTAACCATAGCCATCACAACCTAACATTACCATCTAGCCTATAGCCTATAGCCGCTATAGCCGCTATAGCCTCTATAACCTATAACCTATAGCCTAAAGACAGCTCTTAGCCTGTTAGCCTAAATATTATATAGCCTACAACCTATAGCCTATAGCCTATAGCCTAAGCCTATAGCCTATAGCCTATAACTTAAACCTATAGATCATACCTCACATACTCATAGCGCAACCGCATCCGCATCAGCATCCGCATAGCCTGGGCCTAGCCCCTAGCCTTTTCCTCCGCCCCCTTCCTCCCCTCCTAGATTTTCTCTTCCTCCGCCGCCTACCCCCTTCCAGGCCCCTTCCCATTTGCCACCTGCCGCCTAATCGTAAGTTCGCCCGGAGCTAGAGAGCGGAGGGGGCGCCTTTCGGAATTCGGATCGGAGCGTGTCTCGATCGCAATCGGGACATCGCCCGCCCGCCCTCGACCCCGCCGCCCCCCCGACCGCCCCGACGACGCGCGCCGGCGAGCATCGGCGGCACGGGGGGGGGGCACGGGCGAGGAGGGGAAGAAGAAAGAAGAGCGCGTGCCGAATCCTCTGGAACCTTCGCCCCGTCGAAAATTGCACGTTTCAACTCCTCGCAAGCTTCGAGGAGGATCAGGCCATCAGAACCGCCATCATCATCATCAAGGCCACCAGGGCCCTCTGTGCCGTCAGCCCGCCGACGATTCTCGAGGGCCTCCCGGGTCAGGAGACAGGGGGGGGGGGCCTGGCCAGCGCGAGAGGAGGAGGGAGGACCAGGGGGATGGGGAGGTAGAGTGCTAGGCTAGGAAAGGACAAGGAATGACCGGCCTCCCCAAGCCAAGGCTGCGGCGTATCATCGCCAAGGCCATCGCCGTCGACATCGCGACGGCGGTGCTCGACCGCGGGGACCCCAGCGACTTCGAATGCCCGATCCCAGCGAAGAGCCTCGTCAGAACAGTCCTGGAAGGACGCGGAGCGGGTGTCACGAGAGGCACGAGAGACAGATGGCGGGGAGGGGCGGAGAGGATGGGCGGGCGGGCGGCAGGGGGGCGGGGGGAAGGAAGGGGGGGCCCGCCCGATGGCGACGCCGATCGTAGCCTTCAGCTAGGCTGGCCAGCGGCTTTTGCTGGCCACTGCGTTTCGCGCATCGGGCCGAGCCCCAATCGGAGTGGCGATTTTATTGTCACCCCTCCTCCCTCCTTGATGGTGGTCTCCAACTGTTTCTGAGTAATGCCCTTCTTCTTGTAGTAGACCCGGTCGAGGTTCGCGCAAGTGAGGCAGATCTTGCCGTCCGCCCGCTTCCACTTCACCTGGCCGCGCTTGCGCCTGCAAAACTTGCAGGCTGGCCCGACCCCCATTGGCGTACTTGGGGCAGACGGCGCTCGCGACGGAGGCGCAGCATGACCAGGGCGAGGCCCCTGGCGATCCGCCCTGGCCGCCCTGGCCTTGGCAACCTCGAGCTCCTGGTCGAAGCTCGGGGTCGGGGAGGCCGGCGGCTCGGCGAGCTGGCGCTGCGGCGACGGCGGCACCTCGATGGCCGGCGCCGGCCTGGGCGGCGTCGAGAACGCCTGGGCTGGGCTGGGAACGCGGCAATTGCGGCAAGGGCGACGAGGAGAAGCGGGAAGCAGAAGGAAAAAGGCGGGTGGGCGACGGCGGGCGAAGCGAGGAGGAGAAGGAGAAGGGAGAAGGAAACGGAAGAAGATGAGGCAGGATTTACTTATTGTCTCCAGAGGCTCGCATCTCGCATCTCAGTCGCAGCAAGGCTGCACATGATCCGAAGGCAGAGACATGGCATGAGGGTGAGATCGAGGAGAGGGAGGAGGAGGAAGCTGGGAGGAGGAGGATGAGGTCAAAGACCAGCAATGTTATGTATCAAATATCCTCAGATCTAGTATGCAGTATGCAGCTGCAGCATGCAGCATGATATATGATTATACAAATCATATATCATATACTCAGATGACTCAGATTATATGATTATTATGATATATGATTCTATGATAAATCAGATCAGTGAGTGAGATCATTGATATCAGTGATAGTGTCAGGATGAGTCCGATGAGGAGCCAGCAGGAGGAAGCTGCGAGAAGGATGGCCCAGGGCAAGAAGGAGAGTGGCGGGAGGAGGAGAGGAGGGGGTGGGAGGAGGAGGAGGGGAGGAGGAGGAGGAGGAGGAGGAGGGGAGGAGGGGGGGGAGAGGAAGGAGGAGGAGGAGGAGAAGGAGGAGGGGGGGGGGAGGAGGAGGAGGAGGACCGCGGGGAGGGAAGGAACGACAGGCAGGAGGGAGCTGACGCTGACGGCCTCCTCCGCCAAGGCCTGCTCGTGCATGAAAGTCTCCGCGGGCAACGCTGGGTGGGCGTCCATGGGCGAGGTCGCGCCAGCCGCTGCCTTCGAAGTGGGAGGGGGGGGCCCTGGGGGGCGCGAGACAGCCGGGATGGGCCCGGGCGATGGGCGGGTGTGGGAAGGGGAGGGAGGGGGGGGGGCGAGGAGGAGGAGGAGGAGGAGGAGGAGGAGGAGAAGGAGTAGGAGGAGGCAGGACGAGGAGGCGGAGGAGGAGGAGGAGGAGGAAGGAGGAGGAGGAGGAGGAGGAGGAGGAGGAGGAGTGGCCCGTGACACGCTCCAAGTCAGCGGCGCACGTTCGCCCAACGGGCGGCCTAACGTAAACGTGGAGAAAGGGGGTGGGCCGGGGTGGGGAAGAAGATGAACGGCAGCAAGCAGGCAAGAATGGCCTTGTCGCCACTCTTGGCCACGCTGCGGGCCACGCTGTCGGCGACCTCCGCGGCCTTGGAGCCATCGATGTTGTCTGCGAACAGCTCGTCCGAGATCTTCTCGACCTCCTCATCCCTCAACCTGAGCCTCTGCTCATCCGCGGACTCGGGGGTGCCGCTGCTAGGGTTCGGCTGCTGCGCCTCCGCCGCCATCGGAGGCTCTGCTGCTGCTGCTGCTGCTGCTTCATGAAGCTGGTCACAAGGGGCCCCCCCGCCATCCCAGCACCCTTGGAAGGCCCCGCGACCGCCCCCTTCTTGCCGACGCCGTTCCCCTGCTGAGGCGCCATCCGCCCTCTGGCGCACCCGCCGCGCCAAATTCTGGTCTGGCAGGGGCGCTTGGCGAATGTCCTCCTTGAAATTTCTGCCAAAAACGGCTGAGCACCCCGATCCGAGTTCGGATCGGGGTCGCAAAGGGGGCGGAGGAGGAGAGGAGGGAAGGAGTCGGAGCTGTCTGGCATCGGCAGAACGCTGGGTGTTACAAGGAGCCCTGCGGCCCAGAGCTCTCGACTCGGCGCGGCCCCAGGCAAGGCGATTCAGCGATTCCCCCACCCCCGGCAATATGACTCTGAGTCGGCGCCAAGGCAACGAGCCGGGGAGAGGATGGCGCGGAGGTCGAGGCCAGGAGGGGGAGAAGAAGGGAGAGGGGTTGGAGGGGGTGGGCGGCAATTGGCAGCATATCAGCATCAGCGGCATTTTCCGGCAAGTGTGGTAGACATGGTCGCAGCTCGCAGCATCGGCCGAATCGCCGACCGAATCGAATCATCAATCGCACCGATCATCGCCGGTTGGCCCATTGGCTAAGCTAGGATTTCGGGCAGTCGCTGGGACCGCAGGGGGATGGTCCTGTTCGGCAGGGGGCCGTGGGGTATGCGAGGCAACGACGATGCAGTGCCGCGGCAAATGCCGCCCATGTCCAGACCTCGCGACTCAGGTCGCTCACTTGCTCGACCCCCACCTCGCCTCACCCCCAGAAGGCCCAACTACCTCTTTGCCTTTGTCTCAATTCGACTGGACCTCATCTGCATGCTGCATTGCCGCATGCAGCGTGCACACAGCATGATGCACTGCACATCGGTAGCATAGCAATGCGGGGCACCGAGCATTTTTTATGACGGCCCTCGGGACAGGCCAGGCAAGGACCCCCAGATGCCGAAAATTGCCAAACCTGTGCGCCCACCTCGCTCACTCCTCGTTCGTGTCCAATATTTTCGTGCCCGGACCCTTGGGCAACATCATGCACAGAGCTGCGCCCGCCCAGGTAACCTCGGCGCGGTCGGCGTCGCCGAGGGGGCGCCTGCTGCTGCGCTGGCAGGCGCGCGCGCCAGCTTCTGCGCGGACGCTGCGGGGGAGGACGAGGAGGGGCAGGGCGATGAATCCTCCGAGGACAGAGGAAGGCGGGGCGAAGGCGGTGGACGGCGGCTGATGAAAAGGAGAGGATGCGGGAAGGGAACCAGCACCAGGAAGAGGAGGAGAGGAAAGGGACCAGGAGGGCCCCAGGACCCGCGAAGCAACCAGGAAGAGGAGGAGAGGAAAAAGACCAAGAGGCCCCCAGGACCCGCGAAACAACCAGGAATAGGAGGAGAGGGGAGGGTCGAAGGGACCAAGAGGCCCGCCAGACTAAGTGACACCAGCCTGGACCAGAACTTAATAACCGGCGCCGCATCCGTTAGGCTGCGGCTACGGGCTACGGTCAACTAAAATAAGTTAATCACCGGTCTGATCATCAACTGATATGGTTGGTAATCTAGCATCATGCAGCATGCAGCATGCATAATGATATGATCTGATATGTCCCAATAATTTAAATGCATTAAATTATAGTTGGTAATATACTATAGACTATACTATGGTCCATGGTCTACAACTTAATATTACTATAAATATACAATGCTACAAGTATAATACAGATACGGGTATACGGTATACGGTATACGGTATACGGTATACGGCATACGGTTTATATGATATACATCAAATGCTACAGTATGTCTAACATATGACTTTTATTCTAGCCTAGGCGAAAATTAATACGAGCACGACCACTATTATATTACCTGGTAACTGATAACTGATAACTTATCCATAGCTTATTAATTCCTCTAGTCATTAGCCCAGTCAATGCTGTAGTATTACATTATATAACTATATACATTTAGTTTTATATATCGTATATAATGTATATAGTACCTATCGTTCCATAGTTTATTACAAGATCCTCATACTTTGAAGCGTATCATGTCATATCATATCATAACACATCACCCCTGCTCTGAGACTGATCACGTACCGTGCGTCACATCTCACATCAAATCACAAACCACAGCACATCTCACATCACACCACTGAAGCAAATCACACCACTGAGCACTGAGCACTGATCGTTCACGAATCCGAATCACGAATCACTAAATCACTGATCACTGGTCTGGCCACTAACTAACATATCATATCATATCACTGATCACTGATCACTGATCACTGATCACTGATCACTGATCACATCACAGATCACTACAGATTACTCCCGACTCCCACTGATCACTATCACGATCACTGTCACTGATACTGATCACCACCGATCACCTGTGATCAGATCACTGATCACAGCACTGATCACTGATCACTCTGGTCACTCTGATCTGATATCATAGTCGCCGTCGGGCCGTCGCTAATCGGATCACGAGCACTGATCTAATCACTGACTGATCTGACACTGATCACTGGTCACTGATCAGTGTCACAGATCACTGCCACTGGTCACTGTCACTGATCACTGATCACGAATTCCGAATTCCGAATATACTATTCAATTCAATACCATACTTTACACTCCGAATCAACAATTGACAATAGTGACAATAGACTAGACAGACTAATAGAACAATAGACTAGAGTCCAGCTTGAAACTATGGCAACTAAATCTGATCACCTCACTGATTAGTGATCGGCTCTCTCGGAGCCGATGCCGAGGGCCACCGTGGAACTGAGGAAGACGGCGCTGAACACCACCCCGTTGAAAGCGTTGCCTCCGAGAGAACCCAACAATACGTTTTCGAACTGGGCCTCGATCTTGTCCCCGAGGAAGATGCCCTGGAGCCTCATCTTCTCTGCGCCCAGAAGGAACCTGCATAGACCTGTGTGGAACTTTCGGCCCGAAGGCAGAACTGTTCCAGTGTGCGAACGGTGGGCGTCGTCTAACGGCGTCGCGCATGCTGGGGCGTGGCTCGACCGCTTGATGTTCAATGATATCTCCAAGAGACGGCCAGGGTGCTCCGGCGCGTACTTCACGCCGTGGAAACTCATCAGGAGGTCGATCTCACGCAAGGTGAGCACCTTGAGGCCAGGGAACCGCTCCTTCGCTTCGGCTGAGCTGAGGAGCACCTGCCCAGGACTGGGGCCGACATCATCGACGCTGACGCAGACGTTGGCGAGGGCATGGCTGGCCGTCCAATAATCGGAATGACGGCCAGGGTGCTCCGGCACGTACTTCACGCCGTGGAAACTCATCAGGAGGTCGATCTCACGCAAGGTGAGCACCTTGAGGCCAGGGAACCGCTCCTTCGCTTCGGCTGAGCTGAGGAGCACCTGCCCAGGACTGGGGCCGACATCATCGACGCTGACGCAGACGTTGGCGAGGGCATGGCTGGCCGTCCAATAATCGGAATGATCGTCGACCCACTTCTGTCCCCTCTTCTTCTTGAGTTGCGGCTGCGACTGAGTGGGCGACAGCGAAGCGCCCCGCTTCGGAGGCCCGTCGGAGAAAGCCTTCTGGTGGTTAGCCTGGGCTGCGTTCATAGGGATGCCCTGGCATTTCGCCAAGTACTGCACGAGGCTCTCGTGGGAGTCTGGCACGAGGAAGAAGCTCAGCGGCAACGTCTCCACCTGCTGAAACTTCTCCGAGCAGGCCGCGTAAGCAGATTCCCACACTGCCTGCGCCTGAGAGGGGGAGAGGGAGGGCATGAGGACGAGGAGACGGGAGGAGAATGGGATGGGCGGGGATGGGGATGCTGGGATGGGCCTAGGCGGCCTAGGCATCGACGGCATCGAGCGAGCAGGGGCAGGAGCTCTGAAAGAGAGATCCGAGATCCGAAAGAGAGACAAGTTGAGACAAAGGGGGTGGGCCGTGGGGGGGAAATAGGAAAAGGTGGGTGGGTGGAAGAGGAGAGGAAAATGAAGGGCGTCGAAGAGGCTGGGATGAAGAGAGAGACGGAGGGGAGAGTAGGTAGGTGAGGGGTGAGGGGCAATGAGAGGGAATCTGCTCCTCTTGCTCCTCTTCCTCCCTCTCTTGGAAGTTACCCTGAATATTGGATCCTTCTATCCCTCTTCTCCTCCCTTCTCCTCATCATGACTCATCCTCTCGTCCTCATACTCCTGCTGGCCCTCCTCCGACCGCTGCGACCAGGTGACCAGGGGCCCGGGGCGCCTGCTCATTGCTTCGGAAGGCGGGGACGGCGACCTTGAGGAACCCCACGATGTAATATCGTGGCCGGGACTGCAGCATGCCGAAGTCGATGGGATCGGTCAAGAGCTTCGCGGTCCAGTAGCCAAGCTCATTCAACTCGGAGAGGAGCACGCCCAGCTGCCCGCCGTTGGCCAAGCCCACGACGTTCTCGATCATGATGTAGGTGGGCTTCGCATCGACGATGTACTTCTTGAACCCGTCGAAGCACGAACCCGTGGCGCCAACCTTATCCTGAATCGCACTCCTGTTTTCACTGGTCCCACTGTAGGCATTGAGCCCAGACGCTGTTGTGCAAGGGATGCCAGCCACCAAAAATCTCACATGTGGAACCAATCGCTCACCCGTGAACGCGCACTCCGCCTGGCCCCTCCACAGCTCGTTCATGTCTTTGAAAACGATCGGAGCCTTCAGGGGGGGAGGGGGGGGCCACGCGGCATCGGCTGCGGCAGCGGCAGCGGCATGAGAAGCAGAAGCAGGAAGAGTGAGGGGAGGGGGGAGGAGGGCCGGGGGAGTAGGGAGAATCTGAGAATGGCCAGGGACCCGGGGCCAGTGGTCGAGGGGGCTGGGACAAGGATGGGCAAGATAAGGAAATTGAGGAAGAGGAGCCTGGCTCCTCCCCCGCTTCGCCCCCGCCCTCAGGCGGAGCTCCGCAGCGACGCGAGGCGGCGAGACTACTGCAAGGAGAAGGCTGGGCGCCCAGCCAAGGGGAAACAAGTAGGGAAATATGAGAGGAGACGAGGAGACTCCTCCCCCCTCATCCCCCCTTGGCCCCCTTCGTTCCCCCGCCGCCCCCCTCCTCAGACCCCTCGCCCTCGCTGCCTTCCTCTACTCTTTCCTCCTCCTCGCTCCGCATTCGTTCCGCAATCCTTCCCTCCCACCGCCTCCTCCGCCTCCTCCTCAAACCTCCGCCCTGCTCTCTCCTTCTCCTCCTCCTCCTCCTCCTCCTCCTCCTCCTCCTCCTGGACTCCTCCTCTTCCGACTCCTCCCCCCCTCCAGGCCCCTCCATCTCCGAGTTTCTGTCTGGACGGCCGAGCGCAAACCTTGTTCTGGTGCACGGTCCTGATGAACAGCTGCTTGTTGCGGTCGCTCTCGGCCGAGAAGAGATGCTTGAAGGCGAAGCGCTTGTGCAAGCGCTTCGACGCCATGATGAGAGCGTCTAACGCGAGGATGCACACGTCGGTGCCGCTGCACATGCTGGCCATGTCGACCGCGCCATAACGGTTGCGAAACATGTTGAAATAGCCGATGCCCGTGTCCGAGTGATGTTCGGCAATGTCGGCAGGAAGCGTCCAGGAAGAGAGGCCAGACAACATCATAGCGGTGACATCCTCAAGGAAACGTTCCTGCCTCGGAGGCCACTTGGCCTTACTAGCGGGCATGCTTGCGACCCTGACCTTCCAGGATGGCTGAAAAAAATAACACCTGAACCTCAATCCGATTAATCCAAATTCAAATTCTGAATTCTAGTCGAAGTAATCGAGGTTCTAAGCAGTGCCATTGTCTACTAAGGTCCACGGTCCACGGTCCAATGGCCGGGGCCCACCCCATCTAAGTGTTGTATCATGGCCTCGGGTGCTATGTTTTTGCACTCTGGAAGGTCAGGGAACTTGCCGCCAGTGAAGAAGCACTGCCGGCTGGTGTCCGACGGGCCCTAAGCCCTCTGGCTCTTGGGCCTGTTCTGCGCGGGCTTGGGGCGGAGGTTGGCATGGGGCGGGGTAACGAACCTCAGTGGCACTGGCGATGCCAAGGACAACGCCACGGGCCACATTCATTTCTTAACTCAGCCCCTGAAGGGCAGCATCAGAGGTTCACTCGAGGTGCAGAGTGGCGAGCGCGAGGAGAAGGGCGAACGGCCAGGATAAGGTCAGGGCGTCAGGGCCAACATGGGTGGCGGAGCGGGGTGGCTCGAGGATCGCTGGGATCACAGAGAACGCGCAACGATAAATGAGAGGCTGGGCTGAAAGACCCGAGGCGAGGGGCTGCGGCGACAGGGCAGGGCGGCAGGACAATGGCCGCGCTCGGGCGGGGGGGGCGAGGGGCGAACAGGGAGAGGCAGAGGAGGGGGAGGAGGAGAAGTCGGGAGGGAGAAGAGAGGGATGCTTCAAGGGAGAGAAGGGGAGGGAGGTGGCGAGGAGGAGGAACGATGAGGATGACAGGATGACAATGACAATGACAATGACAACGATGAGGAGGCTACAGCGCGGAGGAGGGAGGGGGGGGGAAGGGAGAGAGGAGCGGGGAGGAACACCAGCGGACCAGCCTGAGGAGAGAGAGAGAGAGAGAGGGGGAAGGGGGGAGAGGGGAGAGAGGAGGCCCAGGATTGCGACGCAGAGACAGTGTGAGAAGGGAGGTGCGTGGTAGGCGAGGGGCCGGTTAGTGGCCAGTTAGTGGCCGGTTAGTGGCCGGTTAGTGGCCGGTTAGTGGCCGGTTAGTGGCCGGTTAGTGGCCGGTTAGTGGCCGGTTAGTGGCCGGTTAGTGGCCGGTTAGTGGCCGGTTAGTGGCCGGTTAGTGGCCGGTTAGTGGCCGGATTAGTGGCCGGGTGGGGTGAAAAGAGGTGCTGGATCGGGTTTCTGGCACCTCCTGGCTAGGAACATAAGTAGCGTTAGTGGCCGGGCTGGGGGGCGTTAGTGGCCGGGCTGGGGGGCGTTAGTGGCCGGGCTGGGGGGCGTTAGTGGCCGGGCTGGGGGGCGTTAGTGGCCAGGCTCGGGGGCGTTAGTGGCCAGGCTCGGGGGCGTTAGTGGCCAGGCCGGGGGGCGTTAGTGGCCAGGCTCGGGAACGTTAGTGGCCAGGCCAGGGAGCGCTGATGCCAGGCAAGGGAACGCGAGCGGCCAACGTTGGGCGCCTTCGGGGCCGAGCGGCTCGACTCTCAGAATGCCGTCACATGCATTGGCCAAAGGCCAACGGCCTCGTACTCCTCCGCACGCCCTCCTCATCCTCCTCATCCATCCTGGCACCATCCTGGTCCTGGTCCATCCTCCTCGCCCTCCTCCCCCCCTCTCGGTCATCCGTCCCCTGACCGTGCTCCCCCCCGTCTCCTCCTGCAGCCCCCCCGCTCTGACTTTCTGACCGCTGCCATCGCTCGATCGTTGGTCGTCAGTCGCCTCCCCCCCTCGGCATCCTCGCCATCGCCCGACCCCTCCTGAAACTTAGCCTGGGCCTGGATCTTCAGTTTGGTTGTTTGGTTGGGTTGGCGAGGCCATGCCGCTGGGGCCCCCCTGGGGCAATTGAGCCGAGGGGGGTCGGCGGGTCGGGAACTGCGATGGTTCGAAAATAGCCTCTTGTTTCCGAATGCGGGGCCGTTATGGTGGATGCTTCAAGCGGCCCGAGAGATAGGGGAGGGGTTCATAGTAAAAATAAAAATGCTCCTCCTGTCCGCCCTCCTCGCCTCCTCCTCTCCTCCTCTTCAGCCCCCCCCTCCGCCTTCCTACTCCTCCTCCTCTCCCTCCTCCTCCTCCTCCTCTCTCCTCTCCTCCTCCTCCTCCCTCATCCTCCTCCTACCCTCTCCTTCCTCCTCTTCCTTGGCCCCACCGACACCCTTCTCCCCTCTCCTCCTCCTGTGCCTTCTGCCCCCCCCAGGCCGCAATATTCTGGCCTTCTCCTCATCCTCCTCCTCCTCCTCCTCCTCCTCCTTTCCTCCTCCTCCCTTACCTTTCCTTCCTTTTCTTGTCCTCCTCCTCTTCCTCCCCCTCCTTTTCCTCCTCCTCCTCCTCCTCCTCCTCCTCCTCCTCCCCTCAATCTCCCGCGCGGACCTCCCCCTGTCCCCTCACCCGCCCTCCTCCCTCTCCCCCCCCCCGCCGCCTCCGAAACCTCAGACTCATCCCTCATCCCTCCCTCCCGCCCTTTCGGAAACCAAAAACTGAGCTGACGCTGAAATGCCCCCGAAATCTTGGGCTTGGCACGGTATTGGTATCATTTGTGTTTGTAACTATGTACTCCTCTCCCTATTCATACAAGCTAGAAGCTAGACTATACAGGCTACAAACTACAGTACGATTACATATCATATGCGCATATGCGCATATGATATGCGATCATATGCGCTATACGAATGTAACTTTTATACTGTACTGACTAATGACCATCTGGCTATTATATACATATTAAAGATTATATTATAATACTATACTGTATATACACTGACTGTCTCATATCTGCACATCGCTGTACTGCGCGTGTACCACGTGGGCGACCACGCCCTTCTGCACGCTGTGAATTTGCAGTGTTGCGCCAGCCCCAAGCATGATGATGGCAGGTTGTTTTCTTATCAATTAGCATGATAATGACATTCGGACTTTCTTGAATCTGGATATAATGCAGTACAGTCAGTATACAGTATACAGTAATGTAATCAGTATACACAGTATACAAGGTATGCATCGTGAACATCATACATGAATCATACATATAACAATTTTACGTGACTTATATGAGTAACTTGAATTGGTGTAAATATCTGGCTGGCAAAAAAATGCGCTGTGAATTGTGACGTGGCACACGCGCCGTCTTGATTTTGATGACGGCGCGAATGCTGCTAACACTGCTCGGTCGGCTAGCTGCGATACAACAACAAACCGACGAACGCGCGGGGTACATCCACGGAAAAAAAAGTTGCAACTTGAAGCCTGGACCCCGAAGCTAGCGTCGCGGAAGAAAACGTTGAAGTTCTAAGTTCAATTTTCGAGCTGCATTGAACGAAGAAGGCTGGTGTCGCCACAGCGGCCCGACGCCGCCCCGACTCCTGTTGGCGCCCCGCGACTGCGACCAAGGCAGGCGACGGCGGCAACGCCCAAGGCACGCGGGCCGAGGTAACTGGGCAGCCAGCTTGCGGGGGGGGGGGGGGGGGGGGGGGGGACGATCCCGAATCCCGCTGACCCTCAGCTGCTCTATTGATTGGGGGGGGGGTTGCCAGTTATCGAATGCTGCGCGCTGATTGGTACATTGCTGCCGCATGCTGCAGGAGGCGCGCGGCAGGCGACTTTATTGCGTCATGCGGCATTTGCGGCAAGGCGGAGCATTGCGGCATGCGCACGCATATTGCGGCCTCGCGGTTATTTTGCGCTTGCGCGCGCTATGCGGCATTGCGGCGCCTTTTGCTTGCGGGCAGGTGGCGGCATGCGCGGCTCTGCGCATTGCTGGCTTGATGCAGCATCCCTCTGATTGCTGGTTGCTGGCATGCTGTATGCGTGTGGACGTGTGCTTGTGTACTTGCATTGCATGGCATTGCAAGACAGCGCGTGCATGCTGCATGCTGCACGCTGCATGCTGCTGCATGCGCGTGCCGCTTGTGGCAACCAGCACTTACGTGGCATGCGTGCGACATGCGGCATGCGGCACGCCATGCCAGCATGCCGCATGCTGCTGCGTGCAGCACGCGGACGCGCCATGCGGCCATGCGCCATGAACGCCATGCGGCCCGCGGCGTGCAAAGCGCGGCGCGCGCACGCGGCACGCGGCGGCATGCGGTACGCATGCGGCACGCGGCACGCGGCGTGCGGCATGCATGCGGCATGCGGCGGCATACCCGACGGTACGGTATACGGTATATACGGTATACGGTATACGGGTATACGGTATACGGTATGGTATGTATACGATACGGTATACAGTTATACGGTATACAGTATACAGTATACAGTATACAGTTACAGGCATACAGTGCTATAGTGCACGGTACGACAGTACGGTATGCGGCGGCACCAGGCATGCATGCGGCATGCCGTGCGGCATGCGTTTATGCGGCAATGCGGCAATGCGGCAAAGCGGTATGCATGCGGCACGCGGGCGGCATGCGGCATGATGCGGCATGCTGCGGCATGCTGCGGCATGGTGCGGCATGCGGCATATGCGGCATGCATGCGGCATCGGCAGCGCATGTGGCGCAGGTGCCGCGCATGCCGCATGCCGCCTCATGCCAGCGCACGCCACCGCACGCATATTGCGCGCACGCCGCGCGCCGCGCGCATTGCCCCCCCCACACCCACGCACACACGCACACACACACACACACACACACGCCCACCCCCACACCCACGCACACACACACACACACACCGCCACCACCACACCCACCCCCCACCACGCACGCAGTGCAAACACACACGCACACACACGCACATACACACACACTCCCACACACACACGCGCGCACGCACACACACACACACACACACACACACGCAGCGCACACACTTCACACACGCGCACACCGCACACCACACACACCGCCACTACTGCCACCACCACCACCACCGCCACCGCCACCGCCCCGCACCGCCACCGCCGCCAACACCACCAACCCCTTCCGAGGCGGGGGGGCGCAGAAATAATGGCATCTGCAAAGTTGAACGCATGCAATGACACGAAAGGCGAGAGCGAGATCGCAGGCGCCGCGGTTTGGCGCGGCCGCGAGGGGGGGCGAATGGAGGGAAGAGGAGGGCGGGGACGGGGCTGCCCCCCTGGGTCGCCGTTGCGCGCCCTCGCTGCGTCGACTTGCAGGCGGGCCGCGCCGCGGGGGCGCGGCCGCGGCCCCGCCGGCGGGGGCAGGGCGTCGCGCTTCCGCGGGAATGCCCTGGGGCCTCCTGGGCCCCCTGGCGGTGTTGGGGCCCGCCCCCCCCCGCGCTTCGGGGGCGCTCTGGCGTCGCCGCCGCCAAGTGCCGGGCGCCTCCTGAGCGGCGCTGCGCTGCGTGACATCCTGCGACAAGTCGCACGCGCCGCGCATAGATCTGGTTGGCCAGCATCGCCACCGCTGGCGACTGCCGAGCCGTCGCCCTTCCTGCTGCTGCTGACTTCGCAGCGGGCGAACCGCCGCGAAGCGCGCGGTGCATCGGCGCGCGCCGCGGCAGTCGCCGCGCCGCGCCCGCCGCGGGCCGCGCGTCGCGGCTTATGGCGCGCCGATGACAATGTACCTGGCGGCCCGGCCCCTACGGGGTTAGTGGGCCCGCTGGGTTTGCGGGGAGGGGGCGATCTCGAAGCTGCAAGTGCGACGGCGAGTCCTCGACCGGGGCGCCGAAGGAGGCGACGCGGGCGCTCGCGGTCGCGGCGCGTACCTCGCGCTCCACGCGGCGGGCCTTCAGCTGCCGCAAGTCGGTCAGTGCCTGCCCCAGATCGCGACGCGCCGCCTGGAGACCACGGTCATCGCGACCCGCGGCCAGGCCGCGGCGGCCGGGCGGCGGCGGGCGGCCATCTGCGAGGCCACGCAGCGCGGCGCCACGACGCCACAACGCCGCCCGTCTCCTGTCTCCCGGGGGGGGAGGGCAGGAGGAGGGGGGGAAGAGGAGGAGGAGGAGGAGGAGGAGGAGGAGGAGGAGGAGGAGGTAGGAGGAGGTGGTGGTGGGGGCGCGAGGAGGAGGAGGGGGAGGAGGAGGGGGAAAGGAGGAGGAGGGGGGGGTGGTAGAGGGGGGGGGGGCAGGAGGAGGAGGGGGGAGTGGATGAGGAGGAGGAGGAGGAGGAAGGAGAGGAGGAGGAGGAAGGAGAGGAGGAGAAGGAGGAGGAGGAGGAGGAGGAGGAGGAGGAGGGGGAGGAGGAGGAAGGGGGAGGAGGAGGAGGCAGTCCTGTCGCTCTTGGCAGAATCGGAGCTCCCGCGCAGGCAGACCTTGCGGCGGCCGCTGGAAATTGCAGCGGGCTCGCAAACGACGCCGAACAGATTGCAGCGGTCCCGCGGCCGCCAGGTCCGCCGCCCATTGCTGCGCCGCCCGCCGAACCGCGCCACGGGGCACGGGCTGCGCGCCCTTCGCCGGCGACTCTTCGGGCGCCAACGCAGCGCGCGTCGGCCTTCATAGCTCCGATTGCCAACGGGCCAACGGGCCAATGATCGCCTGGCCGCCTAATCGCTCACTGGGTTATGCGATTTTCTCTGCCCGGCGTCTCGCCGACGACGATCCCCGCGCGCGCGCTGCGCCTGCGCGCGAAACGGCCGCCGCGCAATCGCCGCCGCCCATCGCCACCATCCACCGCCGCATTGCCGAAGGGCAGTCTGAGCGGGGCTCGCCGGCCAACGAGGGCGAACAAATGGAGGAGGAGGGAAGGGGGGGCAAGGGAACGAGGGCGAGTCGCGAGGTGCGGGGCGGAGGCAGGCTCGCGGATGCCGGCTGGTGGAGCCAGAGGCAAGCTCGCGATCGGCGATCATATTTTGATTCGATGCAAAGCCAGGTTCGCGCGGCGCGAAGTTCTCCGCGCGCCCGTAAAATCAAGAGGGTCTTCCCCGACCCCGTGTTGTGGTCCGCGAGGGGCCGCTGGACCGGCCCCCTCGGGCGGGCCAGGGCGGCGCGCCGCGTCTCTGCGGCCGATCGCGCCAAATGGCCAGCTCGCCCTTCGACGCTCCAGCCAGCGCTCGGCGACGTCGGTCGGGGGCGACTCCAGCTGCAAACCCCGACCGCCCCCTGGCTGTCCTGGCGCGGCTGCGCGGCCAATGCGGCGCGCCGCGCGGCCGCGCGGCTTCGATGAGCCGGCAATGGGCAATGGCCGCGCGTCCTCTCGAGCCACTTGCCGCGTGGCTTCCCCCGTGGCCCCCGCCTCGCCGTCGCGCCCCGCGCCGCCGCGCGCCCTCCTTGGGTCGCCGCCCGATCGGGCCCCACCGACCGAAACGCTCCTGACGCCGCAGCGCGGCAAGTCCGCGGACAGCCGCTGGCTGCGGCCAAGCACCGCGATGACCGCCGCGCCGGCGCGGCCCCCGCGACTACGCGCGCTGCGCGCCACAGAGAGCGCGAGAGCGCCGGCGCGCTGCCTCGGCTGCCCGAACCCCCCAAATGCTCGCGCCCTCGGCGTTTCTCCGCGGCCGGCGGCGGCCGAGCTCCAACGAGCCGCGAAGCGCGCTCACCGCGGCCGGGGTCGCCATCGCAACCCGAGCCGTCGCTATCGCGGCTCGCATTCGCCGCGTCGGCCGCGAGGCCGCCAGGTGACCCAGCGACCGACCTGGCAGGCCGCCAATTTGCCCAATGAGGCCCGCCGAAACCACGCATGCCAAAACACGCGCGGCGGCGCGGCGCGGCCAACGCGCGCGCGCGTTGCGGGCGCGACGATAGAAAACGAGCGGCGCAACAAGAGACGGGGCGCGCGCGCTCGCTGGCAGGGAGGCACGGGCGGGTGGACGGGGGGCAGCAGGAAGGAAGGAGGGCGACTGGGGACTGGGAAACAAAAGCCGCTAAAGCCTTTCTGGACTGGGCAAAACCGCTGGCCGCTGACAAAACCGAAAAGACAGACCGCCCTGGTGGCCCCGCCGAAACCCCGTGAAATATTTGAAATATTGCTGCCGCGGCGCAATGCTTGTTCGCGCAGTCGCGATCGCCGATTGACGGGTGGGGCGCGCAACAAGTTGCGCGGTGGGCGGCCGTCCCCGCGCAGACGCAGCCGGCAAAAACAGGGGCAGCCAGGGCCCAGGAGCAGTTCCAATTGGCCCCGAGACAATTGCGAGAAGTTCTTGCTGCTACCAAGGGGCGCCGTGGATCGCTGCCGCCCGCGTGCATTTTAGAAAACCATGTACGTTACATGTCGCACTTGCAAAAATAACAAATACGAGGCTTCACTTTTTAACCACCGCACCGCGCCATAGTATCTCTGAATCACTATGACCCTGACACGATGACTCAATCACTGTATCATTAAATTTTCTGTATTATGTATCATTGCATACTCATGATGCGATATGGAAATGAACTAAACAATTTGCATGGTATGAACCATTGTCTATATACTGGACTCTACTACATTAAACATATAATCAATGTACGATATTATGAGTACAGTAGTAAGACTAAGTAATATAGTGTCTAGTGTAAACGCGTGGGAGTGCTAATCAAAGAGAGCGAGAGAAAGAGAGAGAGAAGAGAGAGAGAGAGAGAGAGAAACAAACATAAAAACAACAAATACAGAATCAGACATATGAAATATTATAAATATTGTTTTTGAATCACTGTTGCTAAGTGCGGTTCTTCTTCGTTGTATTATCCGATATTGCAATTTGCAATTGCATGCACATGCATTAAACACCAAACTTGGTAATTCGATGTTCGTCGATGCTTTAACTTAACTCGGCGACCTCTCTTTTTTACCGCGCCGGCCAGCGCGCGAACGGCCAATGCTCGGACTCGGACCGCGCCCGCCCCAGGCCCCGTTAATTTCCAATGGCGACCCCGACCCCGCATCTACAGGCCAAGGCACCGTCGCAACATTTGTGTGTATATATATATATATATATATTACCTGATGTATGAGTCACATACATACTGAGTCCTGAGATATGAGATAATATGAGATATGATATGTGAGATGGAATATGAGTCTGAGATGGGATTTGATATTAGAAAACAAATTTACGCATGCATGCCAATGATGTGGTATGATTTGGGGATTTGATGGGATCCCATTCTGAAGTTTATGAAATGAAACGAGATGGTTCGATATTATAATAATTTATGAAATATCGAATAATAATATAATTAATATACGGACAGTATACAATATATACAGACAGTCTGTGATGTGGTATGCGGTATGTGGTATGTATAATAATAACTGTACCGTACCGTATAACTTATAATTATAATTTATCATATCGCAGATTAGCTAATTACGGTACGGCATGGGCCTCCCGAAGTATGGGGGGTATGGGCCATGGGCCATGGGACTATTTCGTCCCACGGTACTTACGGCTGTAAATCTAGTACTCACATTGCATACAACACCAGTGGTGTATGGTGTGGCGTGACACGTCACACACCATTTACTTGCCTTACCGCCCGCCCCTGGGTCTGCACAGGCTGGTCCGAAGCTTCGGCTTGCTTGACGGCATCGCGCCCCCGACGTGTTGTTGTTCCGCTGCTTGCCCCCCTGGCCCTGGCCCTGGCCCAGCCGACCCTTATCGCGGCAACGCGCCTGAACATCGTTTCTGGGCGGGCTGGTGCGAAGCGGCTTAGCCCAGCGGCTCAGCGTCAACGAGCTCAGTTATCGGCCCCCTGTATCCCCATCCCGGCCCATCCCGATTCTTCTTCCTGGACTCCTCATCTTTCAACTCGCCCTCCTCTCCCTCCTCCTCCTGCTCCCTACTCCCCATTCCTCCCTCTCCTCCGCCTCGTCCTCCTCCTCGTCTTCCTCCTCCTCCTCCTCCGCTCCCTCCTCCTCGCCCTGCAGCTCCCCCCCTCCCCCCAGCGCCCCCAGCGCTGCGCGGGGTCGGGAGGGCCTGGCGGCCGGCAGAGTGGCAGCGACGACGATGGCGAGAGAGAAGGCGAGGCGGAGGCGGCGATCGGCGCACCGCCAGCAAATCCAATGCCAATGCCAACGCAATGCCAGTCGAGCTGCGCCCGCGCCCGCGGGAGAAGTTTGCCGTCGGCCCAGGGAACAACATAATGTGACTGTGCCCAGCCAGGAGATGCTGTGAGGCAGGAGGTCGACCTCGTCCTCCTCCTCCTCCGAGGTCCTCCACCACCTCACCTCCCCTTCCTCCTTCGTTCTCCTCCGCCCACCTTCTCGCCCTAGGGTCCGAGCCCACTTCTGCACCTATGGCCTCGCCCCTCATCCCCCCCCTCCTTTGTCTGCCCCCCTTCCCGTCCCCGTGCCTCTCCCTCTCCTCCGCTGGTCGACGATGGTCGGGGCGGGGTGCGACGATGGTCGGTCGGTCGGTCGGTCGAGGACCTCGAGTGACTGCGTGACTCAGTCAGCTTAACGTGCAGCCCACTGCCAGACCGATTTTGAAAAATCGGCTCACGCGAAAACAAAGAAGAAGCCATGCTCGCGACCCCGTCCTGGCGCTTGAGCACCAGGGGCCGAACTGGCCCCCTCCCGCCTCGCTGGACCCCGACAGGTTTTTGACAGGGCCTCGTGATGAACCCGCCAGGGGTGCACTCCAGGGCCCACGCCAACCCTGCAGCTAGACGCGCAACCAGATCCCGGTAGGCTGCACATCAAACGATTCAAACTTCAAATTGAATATCCAGGATATCCAGAGTCTGCCTGGGCACTGGGCTGGGACAGCCGATGCCCCACGGGGCAGCCGACGCTCTGGACAGAAAAGGCTTGCGGCTTGCGGCTTGCGGCAGGAGGGTGCTCCTCAGGGAAGCCTCAACCTAATTGAATAACTCAAGCTCGGCAAAACAGCGCGCGGCCTCGCCCCGGCGAAAGACGCTTTGGGGGGGGGGAGAGGTCATGCGGCATGGCATGGCCTAGAGCCTAGGGCTCTGCGAAACCAGCTCGTGACCCCACCCCCGCGCCACCCGTAAACGAGGGGCGGTTTACCTCAGCGCCGCCAGGTTACCCGACTGGCAGCACAGAAAAATGCAGAGACCGCCGATGCGATACAGACACAGGCGCCGACGCCTTCTCCTCCGACTCCTTCCTCCTGTCACAGTTGGTTGCCCTTTCTCCTCCCTCCTCCTCCTCCTCGCCTAGCCGTTCGGGCCGTTCCTCCTTCCCCTGGCGCAGAGACCGCCGATGCCCGGATGCCGACGCCGATGTTTTCTCCTCTGACTCCTTCCTACCTCCTCCTGTCATTGTGAGTGTTGTTGTGTTGCTCTTTCTCTTTCTCTTCCCTCCCCCTCCCCACCGTGTCCTCATCTAGTCTGTCCTCCTCCCCCAGACGTGACTAGGCCCCGGGGGCGGCCTTCTTGGCCTTGCCGCCATGTGGTGGCTTCGGGGCAGGTTTAAAACGCAGCTTTATCACGGCCGCACTCTCCTGTGATTTTGGGCCTTTCGATTCGTGCTTTTCAATCCCCTGTACACTCTCGTTACCCCTTTCTCCTCAAACACGCTCAAGACGTTCACCCATTTTTTCACCCGCATCATTGCCACAATAACCATCCCGTTATCTCCCCCCCTCACGGCCATGCCCGCCGTCCCCAATCCGTCCTACCGTATTCCTTCCTTCACTAAGCATCACTTCTACTCCATCCTCGCGGCAGCCGTGCACGCGACGAAGGCGTCCTCCCAAGATCCCCCAGGTTGGAAGAAGAGCTGGCATATCCCAGGCTTGTGTCCACAGGAACATACCGTTTTCAGACTACCAGATCCCAGCGTATAAATCAGGCCTAACTTCTTGTTGGTGCCGCTCGTGCTGTCCAGGATCCCGAAAGCGCCGTTGTGTTGGTGCCTGATGGCCACGCCGTGCTCGGCCTCCAGCGCCTCCACGACGTCGAGGCTCGCGCGCCCCGTGTCCCGAGGTGGCGGCGGAGCCGCAGCTGGCCCAGCTGGCCCAGCTGGCGCAGGCGCTGGCGCTGGCGCCGGCCCAGACGACGGGCCAGGCCCCGCCCCATCCCCGCCAGCAGCCCCGCCCGCAGCTGAAGGAGGCTCAGGGTCGGCCTCGGCCTCGGCACCGGCTGACAACAACACTGTCACGTGGTCGTCTAGCTCTGCCTCTTTCACCCCCTCCTCGCCGTGCATGGCCAGCTCCTCGGAGGAAGAGGAGGATGTGCAACTGCGCAGAAGACGGCGCGACTGCGACTACGACGACGAAGAGGCGAAAATGTGGACCACGGCAACGACCGCGAAGACGACGACAACTGCGACGACGACGACGACGACGACGACGACGACGACGAGCCACGACGAAGACGAAGATGACGATGGTAAGAGAGGGAGGAGGGGAGAGGAGGAGGAGGAGGAGGAAGACGGGGGGATCCTCAGTGTCTTTCTCTTGGACCGCCTCGGCCACCTTCAAGATGTACCCGAGATCCCGGGCTGCGTCGTCGGCCTTGATGTCGCCGAAGACCCCGTCCAAGAAGAGCTCCTCCTCGCCGTCGTCGTGGCCGTCCGAGTCCATCGCGTCGCCGCCGTCGCCGTCGTCGATGACAACGCCGGGCTCGCCGGGGCCCTCCACGCCGTCGTCGCCGTCGGTCATCATGGCCACGGCGACGTCGAGATCGGGCCCGCCCAGGCCCTCCACGGCGTCGCCGTCGGCGTCGGCGCGGGCGGCGGCGTCTGGCGCGGCGGCGCGGGCAGCAGCTCCGCCGCCGCCGCTGGGCCTGCCCCCGAACAACACTTCATAATCCCACATCTCCGCGGCCGGTCTCTTCTTCCGCTGCTTCGTAGTCGGCTCTGCCTGCACAACGATTGGGGCCCCGATCACGCCGAGAATCCGCATGGTGTCCAGGTTAACTGGGTCGTAGTCGATCAATCGAATGCGCACCAGCTTAGTCCATGAATTGATCATTTCCTCTGCGAGCTCGTCTTGGGCTAAGCGGCTGAGGACGCTCTGTCCTGCCGGGGGGTCATCGCGGAGAAGAGCCCAGGAGGAGGGCGGGGAGGAGGAGGGGGAGGAGGAGGAGGAGGAGGAGGAGGAAGAGGAGGAGAAGGAGGAAAAGAAGATGAGGATCATGATGATGAGGAGGAGGAGGAGGGGGAGGAGGAGGAGGAGGAGGAGGAGGAGGAGGAAGAGGGGAGAAGGAAGAGGAGGAGGGGAAGAAGGCAGAGGAGGAGGAGGAGGAGGAGGAGGAGGAGGAGGAGGAGGAGGAGGAGGAGGAGGAGGAGGAGAGGGGGTAACTTTCAGAATGATAAGATTTCAAGATTTCAGGGTAAATGAAAAATGACGACATAAGGACGAGGACGAGGGAAGAAGGGGAGAGCAGGATGGGATGGTCACCGCACCCCGCCTGGGCCCTCAAACCCGAAGGCGGCGCGCCGCGGCAGCCGCGACCTGGGGGCCGGCCTGGAGAAGAAGGGCAAGGACAGCCGCCGGCCCGGGGGGGTCAGGGGAAAGGGCTTTGGGAGGTCGGGGGAGATATAACTTAACTTATGACTTCTAACTTCTAGCTTATAACTTAACTTACAACTTATAACGTAACTTATGACTTAACTTATAACTTTAACGTATACGTTAAAGTTATAAGTTAATACAAGTTACAAGTTATAAGTTATAAGTGAAGTTATAAGTTAACTTATTCTTTTTATTTATAACCGCGTGTCCTTGCATTGCTGGGATCGGATGGATCGAGGGCCCCTCCCGTCTCAACTGCACAACGACCCCCGCGTAGCCGTCCTCGTGGACGGGCATGGCGAGAGGCCGGTCTCCAGGCTTGGGATGGCACATGACGAATATCTGTTCTGCTGGCCCATGTCCTTCCACGGGGACCGCGCACGCGATGGCCAGAAGCGCGAAATCAACACGCACCTGCTCGATGGCCTCGCCCTCGGCCTCGCTCTCGTACGTTTCAGTCGCCAGCAGCACCCTGGCATTAGAGGCTTTCCGTGGGCCACCATGTGATGCAACAACGCGGGTGAGGGCTTGCTGGAAATCAGCGAGCATCCTCCGGTTCACTGGCGAGTGCGTCATGCAGTGACACCCATAGCTGCACATCTTGGGATATCTCACTGGCCTGTTTATGCGTCCGCGGTCCGCCGCCACGTGCTTGGCGAAAGCATCAAACTGCCGCGCGTGCCCGCGCACGCCCTTGGTCCGGGTCTTGCCACGGCCCTGCACGAACTGCTCAAAGAAAGCCAGCGGCACTGGGGTGGCATCCTCGTGGAGCGGAACCTGCAGCGCACGGTGTCCTCCTCCTCCTCCTCCTCTTCCTCTTCCTCGACTCATCCTCCTTCTCCTCCTCATCCTGATCCGATCCTCTTTCCTCCTCCGACCAGGCCATGCGTTCTGCAGAGCCTACACTGCACAGGCTGCACAGGGCAGCTGGGCAGACTGACCCGCCTGTGGACGGGCCAGCACCCGACCACGGGGTGGCGAGGGCCCCTGGGCCACGACAGGCCCCTTCTACACGTTACACGTTATAAATAAACGATAGCTCGGGTCACGCCTATAATTATAATTAAAATTTACTTATAACTTTAACTTATAAGTTAGGTGTGACCCGAGCTATCGTTTATTTATCGTTTTATCGTCGATGCTATCTCCTCTTCCTCGTCCTCCTCCACCTCCTCTTCCTCCTCCTCTTCCTCCTCCTCCTCCTGCTCCCCCTGCCCCTCCTCCTCCTCTTCCTCCTCCTCATCATCATCATCATCATCCTCATCCTCGTCCCTCCTCCTCCTCCTCCTTGTCCTCCTCCTCCTCCTCCTCCTGCTACTCCTACTCCTACTCCTACTACTCCTACTCCTACTCCTACTCCTACTCCTACTCCTCCTACCCCTCACCCCCCTCCTCCCCATCATGCAGACCAGCCCGCCTCGGCGCCGCAAATCAGCGAGCGGCCAACGTCGCTCTCGTGCTGCTGCCGGGCGGAGATGGACCACTGCCTCGGCTGCTCCTGGCGGCGGGCCGCGGAAACGATGGCACCCGGGGAGCCCTGGGGAGATGGGCGGGATGGGCGGCGAGGGGTCGGAACGACACGGGCCATGGCCATGGGCCATGGGCCATGGGCCACGGGCCAAGAGCCAAGGGAAAGGAGGGGGAAGAGGAGGAGGAGGAGGAGGAGGAGGAGGAAGAGGAGGAGGAGGAAGTGGAGGAGGAGGAGGGGGAGAAGGAGGAGGAGGAGGAGGAGAAGGTGGAGGAGGAGGAGAAGGTGGAGGAGGAGGAGAAGGAGGAGGAGGAGGAGGAGGAGAAGGAGGAGGAGGAGGATGAGGAGAAGGAATAAGTTAAAGGAGGAGGAGGAGGAAGAGGAGGAGGAGGAGGAGGAGGAGGAGAAGGAGGAGGGCGGGGAGAAGGGGCTTGGCAGGAGGCAGGAGGGAATGGGCCCCTGGACCCATCTGGACCCTGCTTTCCTGCCCTCCCGCTCTCCCCATTTGCAAGTTTGGCTCCACGCTACTGCGGAGGGTCCCCGAGGGTCGACACCGCTGACTTTGCGAGCGTCCTCCATCACCGCCCTTCCCCTTCGGCCCATGCCGCTGCCCTGCCGTGCCCCTCCTCGTCCTCCTCCTCCTCCTCCCTCCTCCTCTCCTCCTTCTCCCTCCACCCCTCAACCTTTGAGCCTTGAGCCCTTCCGAGCCTTCCTCCTCCACCTCCTCCTACACCCACCGCTCCACCCTCTCTCCTCCGAAGAGCATTGCAGAACGCCGCGAGATCCTTCGAAGACTGAAACTGCGGGATCCGCGGCGCGGGGACGATGGCGCCAGCACCAGGGTCGGCTGCAGGAGCGTCGGCGACGTCGCCAGGACCTGCGGCAACGACGCCCGCTTGGCCGTCAAGGCCAGCTGGTGCACGGGCAGCTGCTCCATCTTCAGGCGCGGCATGAGCAGGTGCAGCAGGTGCATCTTGAACGGCTTGCAGTTGACCCCGATCACTCATCGCTACTCTCCTTGCCCTCCTCATCCTGTCGTAGGTGGCCGCCTCGTCCTCATACGGCTTCCTCTGCTCGGCGCTCAATGCTTCATATTCACGCCGCACCTTCTCCCAGAATGTTTTGCTGCAAGGACTTGACTTGGGCAGCCCAGCTTGTCTATCCCTGGCAATGCATGCCTTGTGAAATAGTTGGATCGGGCTGCGGTTCATCTCAGCCATGGCCCCAACCGCGGCTGTCTGGTCGCGGGGCGACGGGGGCTGAGGCCCGCCGCCCGCCGGCGGCTGGGGCCGAGGCCCGCCCGCGGGCGCCGCGGGCGCGCCTCCGGGAGCAGCGGGGGGCAAGGCTGGCTCCCGACGCGACTGCGAGCGCTTCTCCAGGGCGTCGGCAGTCTTGTGCATCTGCAACGACTCGGCGTGGACGTAGCTAGCCACCCAAGTCGGCCAGTGGGTCCGCCCAGTGTGGATCCGCCGCCTCCCGCGAGCATGCTTGCACTCCACCGATAAAGTCGTTAGCCACAGCGTGGCCAGGAACGCAAATATGACGCACTGCCAGTAAGTCTCGAAGACGTTCGCGACGACCCCCACGGCATCGACGAGTGCAGACACCAATCTACCGAGGCAGCATCTGGGGCGTCTCGCAAGGTCTTCGGCAGCTCCGCGCCGAGTCTCAACAGGGTGCCTCGGGGTCGGTTCTCATCCTCCTCATCCCTCCTCAGCCTTCCTTCCTACTCTCGTCGTTTCCTCCTCACTCCTTTCTCTCCCTCCCTTTCTCTGCCCCAACGTCTCCTTCTTCCTTTCCTCCGCATTCTCTTCATTGGGTCGGTTCTCATTCTCCCCTCTCCTCCTTCTCTTCATTCCACCCTCTCTTCTTCTCTCATGTCTCGGGGTCGTTCTCCTCATCATTCTCCATCCTCCTCTTCATTCTCCTCCTCCGCCTCCTTTCCTCTCCTCCTCCTATCCTCCTATACTCGTCCTCCTCCTCCTCCTCCTCCTTCTCCTCCTTCTCTCCCTCCTGACCCCCATGGTCGATGGTCGTTGCGATTTAGCCCAGTGGGCCTTTCGTCGACCAGGATAGCCAATCGCCATGGCCACTGCTTGGTGCGCCTCCAGTGCCGGTAGTAAATCCATGCAGCAGCGCACACAAAATATCCCCGAATCCGCAAGACCAGTTCGCGGTCGGTGCAAAACTCTTGGTAGCTGACGTAACCGGACAAGCAAACGATGGTCCTCGACACCGCCGTGGCGGCCGCTAGAGTCTGAGAGAAGTGAACGCCGCTCGCCACCACTGGCGACGAAGGCGCGTAGAGCCAATCCAGAATTGGCGGCCCTTGGCCTTCGTCCACAACGTCCTTTGATCGCGATATGAGCCAGTGAGTGATGCGGAAGATGGGGTGAAGAACAGCAGCGAAGACGTAGAGGTTGAGAAAGAACGTGACGCTGCCGAAAACGTCCTTGACGTCGCGGAGGCGCTTCCCTGCAGCGGCGTGCCAATGCCACTCCGAAACGATCTGGTCGTCGACTCCAGCAGCCGCGCCAGCTTGTCTCTGCTCCTCGAGGTCGGTGGCCGCCTTGATGAGCGCCGACTCCAAGTTGCAGAAGCCGATGGCGTACAGCTGGGGCAGGATGTTGTGAACCATTCCGAGCAGATGAAAATCAATCGCCGGCCCTATGAGAGTCCACCTGTTGAGCGACGGCACCGTCGGCCGATGGCCCAAGATAATGCGAATGATGACCTGGGCCATGCGCTCTCGAGTGTGCGCCTCGCTCCTTCCTGCAGCAATCTGGCCCAGTGCAGTAATGGTGCAAACTGGAGAGTCTCCACCTCTTGAACCCTCCGTTGAAAACATCCAGGAACTCCTTCTTCTGCGCGGCGCAGACGGCCGCCCTCCGCCTGGAGGCGAAGCCCTCAGCCTCAAGCTTGCAGCTTTTCGTCGACCAGGCCAGGTCGAGGAAGTCCTTGCACAGCTGAAGGTCGCTCTCGCACGGCGCCGCGCCAAGCGAAACAAACTTCTCCTGAACCAGCAATCGAACGGCTAGAATGAGTCGAAGGAAATACCCACCAGTCCTCAGCAACAGGCTCGAACTGTAGATCGCCGAAGCATATTTCATTCCCATGAGATTGATGAGGGCCCCTGCGCACATGTGGTTCTGGTGAATGCTGCAATACCACGTGTCACACGGGTCGTGGGGGTATATCTCAGAGGCTTCGTAACCGAGGAACTTCACGTTGGTGCGCGCTGCGTCTGGAACCCTCAACCTGCCGAAAAAGTTTGACATGCTCTTCATCTTCTCGATCAGCCTCAATATCGTCTGCATTGAAGGATGTCTGTGCAATGCATCGTACACCGTGCTTGCATTCGGATGGCCCATCAGCGGGATCGGCAAGCACATGACGTCCATTGTGTAGACCTTCCGCTGATAACTCCAAACTAGCCTGCGCTTGCAAATGAATGTCTGCCATCCGGAGAGTTGCTGGCAAGCCTCGAGGTTCGAATCCATTTCAATAGACATCACTTGCTTGGCCTCGTCCCACATCACCGCCTCGTAAAAGAAATCGAGCTTCTCACCGGCAGACTCCGCCGCGGCAATGACGTTGTTGATGATGGTCTCCTATGGCGGAAGGGCGGGGCGAGGGCGGGGAAGTGAGGGGGGGTCAGGGGCGGCCTAACCGACCCCTAGGACACCAATCCAATCCCCTTCCGCGACGCCCCCCTCGCTTTGCTGCAAGACGCGCGCACGCGGCCGGAGGGGGGCTCGAAAAGCAATGCTGACGTCGCGGAAGGGGCGGTTTTCCAGGCGTCGGCTAGGCCGCGCCCGCACCCGTGGGGGTCGGGGGAGGGAGCATTGAGGCGAGGGTCACCGCCGCTCCTGGTACTCGATGAAAGCGCTCGCAGTCGCCTTCTTGCAGGCGTTGACGGTCCTGGAGTGCATGCCGCGGGCCGTGCCCGCGCCCATGGCTCGGAGGAACGGGCTGTACGACACCGCCAGCGCCAGGCGAGGAGGCACTTGGACTGACCGCCGCGCCGCATCCTGGGCCTTGAGCGCGTTCAAGATGCCGCTCTTGGCGCTGTAGCCGCAGACGACCTGCTCGGACGCGGCCCATCCCATCTTTCCTTAAACCTCCGCTCCCCCCCCCTCCTCGCTCCATCCTCCCGTCTTCGTCGTCGTCTACCTCCTCCTCGCTCTGCGCCGGCCCACCCGTCCCCCTCGTCCTCCTCCTCCTCCTCCTCCTCCTCCCTCGGCCATTCTCTCACCCTACTGGGGGGCCCTACTGGACCCTGGACCCCTCGCCCTCGGCGTCGTCCTCACGCCCTCTCCAAGGGTGTCCGGGTGTCCCATGCATGGCCCATGGCCCAGACTCCTACTCCTCCTCACCATCATGGTCATCTGATGGGCCATCCTGGGCCATCCATCTGATGGGTCATCCTGGTCATCCTGGGTCATCCTGGGTCATTTGATGGGTCATCTGATGGGGGTGGGGGGGCATTGGGTTGGGTGGCCCACGGCCTGGCCAGCCTTGGCCACGCCGCGCACCCTGCGGGAAGTGCGCCCTCGCCCACCCTTCTTGGCGAAGGGGTCGACCAGCCTGGCGTGGCGCACGCGGAGGGCGCTGTGGTGCAGCACCGCCTGGCCCAGCGCCTCGATGTCCCGCTGCTGGTCGCCTGCGGCGGCCGGCCAACGGAGACAGCGGCGGAAAAAAAGGCAGAGGCGGATAAGCACAATGCGGGCGCGGCCGCAAGAAACCTTTGCAAGAAACCCAACCCTGAGAACCCGCGCGCGAGGTGCACTTGAGGGGGGGCCTGGAGCACCCTGAACGCAACGGCTTCTTCAACGGCAGCGGGATGTCACAGCACAGCGCGAGGGCCGAAGAAACCCAGGATTCCCTGACGAAAAGCACATGCAGCGCAGCCAGCAGCCAGCTATGGTTTCTTGATGCGCGTCCCCACTGTAGACTGCGGAGGAGGAAGAAGAAGAGGAGGAGGAGGAGGAGGAGGAGGAGGAGGGGGAGGAAGGGAAAAGGAGAAAGAGAGCGAGAGAGAGAGGCGGAGGAGAGAGAGAGAGAGGAGAGAGATAGAGATGAGAGAGAGAGAGAGAGAGAGAGAGAGGAGAGAGAGAGAGAGAGAGAGTTGAGAGATGAGAGAGAGACGAGAGAAGAGAGGAGAGAGAGATGAGAGAGAGAGAGAGAGACTAAGGAGAGAAAGAGAAGAGAGAGGGAGGTGAGGAGATGTGTGAGGAGAGTGGAGAGAGAGAGAGGGAGAGAGAGAGAGAGAGAGAGAGAGAGACACACAGCGAGGAGGAGGAGGAGGAGGAGGAGGAGGAGGAGGCGGAGGTGGACGAAGAGTAGGAGGAGCAGGAGGAGGAGGACGACGACGACGAGACACCGAGCCCGGAGCCCCTGTCCCCCTCCACACCCTGCAGTCCGAACTCCCTCTCCCGCCCGCTCATCCCACCGCCGCGCGCCGTCCCCCCCGCGAGAGGTGAGCGGGCCGGCGGCGGCGGCGCTGGCCTTCGGCCCGCCGAGCGCGCCGGATGGCTCGCCACTCGCGAGCCCGCGCCGCCTGGGCGCCGAAAGGGCGGCGGCGGCGGCGACGGCGGCAGAGATGGGGCGGGCCTGGGCCTGAGGAGGGGGGCGCCCGACCGAGGGATTAGGAGAAGAAGACGGTAGCGGGGGGATGGGGAGGAAAAGAGAAGTGGGGGGAGAAAGGGCCCGGCCCCGGCGGCCCTCCTCCTCTTCCCACTCCTTCTCGCCTTATCCCTCCGATCCTCCCTCCACTCGTCCTCGCCCACACCCTCCTCCTCCTTCTTCTCCTCCTCCTCGTCCTCCTCCTCCTCCGCCTCCTCCTCGTCCTCCTCCCTCTTTCTCCTCCTCCTCCTCGTCCTCCTCCTCCTCGCCCTTTTTCTCTCCTCCTTCCCCCTCTCATCCTACCTACCTACGGTACCTACGGTACCTACGGCTACCTACGTTTTCTCTTCCTCTCTTCCTCCCCCTCTTCCTCCATTCGAGGCTTTAGATTCTAAGCTCTTCCGACTCTTCCAGTTACATTCGGACTTGAGAGGACACGCGAGAGGACGCAAGACTGACCCTTCCGAGGGCCACGTTGCCACAAAAGGCATGGGTCGCAAGACTCAGGACACGAGGATAGGTACCACTGAGTACCACGGTACACTGTACACTGATACCCGATACCCCGATACCCCGATGCCGATATTGTTACGTTACCCTTGATCTGGCAGGGTCGACCTGCTAATCCGGCCGAATCCTTTTCCCCCCGGCTGCTCGGCCTGCGCCCGCCTCAGCCGGACGCGTCCGGCCCGCGGCGAGGCCGGGGCGGCATCCCCGCCGTCTGCCGCCGCCGCAGCGGCGGCCGCCCCGTCGGCCTCCGCCGCCTCCCCGTCGTCC
>CAUYUJ010016083.1:743294-779531 GCA_963575745.1 Prorocentrum cordatum | reverse complement strand
TGCCGAATCGCATGCTGCGCGCTGCTGGTACATGCTGCCGCTGCTGCAGGCGGCGCGCGGCATGCGACATATGCGGCATGCGGGCATGCGGCATGCGGAGTGCATGCGGCATGCGCACCGCATGCGGCACGCGGTGCGCTGCGCGCGGCATGCGGCATGCGGCGCTGCATGCGGCATGTGGCGGCATGCGCGCATGCGCGCATGCTGCATGCTGCATGCTGCATGCTGCATGCTGCGCGTGTTGTATGTTGCGTGCTGTGTACTGCATGCATGCATGCAGCATGCATGCTGCATGCTGCACGCTGCATGCTGCTGCATGCGCGTGCCGCTTGTGGCAACCAGCACTTACGTGGCATGCGTGCGACATGCGGCATGCGGCACGCCATGCCAGCATGCCGCATGCTGCTGCGTGCAGCACGCGGACGCGCCATGCGGCCATGCGCCATGAACGCCATGCGGCCCGCGGCGTGCAAAGCGCGGCGCGCGCGCGCGGCACGCGGCGGCATGCGGTACGCATGCGGCACGCGGCACGCGGCGTGCGGCATGCATGCGGCATGCGGCGGCATACCCGACGGTACGGTATACGGTATATACGGTATACGGTATACGGTATACGGGTATACGGTATACGGTATGGTATGTATACGATACGGTATACAGTTATACAGTATACAGTATACAGTATACAGTATACAGTTACAGGCATACAGTGCTATAGTGCACGGTACGACAGTACGGTATGCGGCGGCACCAGGCATGCATGCGGCATGCCGTGCGGCATGCGTTTATGCGGCAATGCGGCAATGCGGCAATGCGGCAAAGCGGTATGCATGCGGCACGCGGGCGGCATGCGGCATGATGCGGCATGCTGCGGCATGCTGCGGCATGGTGCGGCATGCGGCATATGCGGCATGCATGCGGCATCGGCAGCGCATGTGGCGCAGGTGCCGCGCATGCCGCATGCCGCCTCATGCCAGCGCACGCCACCGCACGCATATTGCGCGCACGCCGCGCGCCGCGCGCATTGCCCCCCCCACACCCACGCACACACGCACACACACACACACACACACACGCCCACCCCCACACCCACGCACACACACACACACACACCGCCACCACCACACCCACCCCCCACCACGCACGCAGTGCAAACACACACGCACACACACGCACATACACACACTCCCACACACACACGCGCGCACGCACACACACACACACACACACACACACACACACACACACACACACACACACACACACACACACGCAGCGCACACACTTCACACACGCGCACACCGCACACCACACACACCGCCACTACTGCCACCACCACCACCACCGCCACCGCCACCGCCCCGCACCGCCACCGCCGCCAACACCACCAACCCCTTCCGAGGCGGGGGGGCGCAGAAATAATGGCATCTGCAAAGTTGAACGCATGCAATGACACGAAAGGCGAGAGCGAGATCGCAGGCGCCGCGGTTTGGCGCGGCCGCGAGGGGGGGCGAATGGAGGGAAGAGGAGGGCGGGGACGGGGCTGCCCCCCTGGGTCGCCGTTGCGCGCCCTCGCTGCGTCGACTTGCAGGCGGGCCGCGCCGCGGGGGCGCGGCCGCGGCCCCGCCGGCGGGGGCAGGGCGTCGCGCTTCCGCGGGAATGCCCTGGGGCCTCCTGGGCCCCCTGGCGGTGTTGGGGCCCGCCCCCCCCCGCGCTTCGGGGGCGCTCTGGCGTCGCCGCCACCAAGTGCCGGGCGCCTCCTGAGCGGCGCTGCGCTGCGTGACATCCTGCGACAAGTCGCACGCGCCGCGCATAGATCTGGTTGGCCAGCATCGCCACCGCTGGCTACTGCCGAGCCGTCGCCCTTCCTGCTGCTGCTGACTTCGCAGCGGGCGAACCGCCGCGAAGCGCGCGGTGCATCGGCGCGCGCCGCGGCAGTCGCCGCGCCGCGCCCGCCGCGGGCCGCGCGTCGCGGCTTATGGCGCGCCGATGACAATGTGCCTGGCGGCCCGGCCCCTACGGGGTTAGTGGGCCCGCTGGGTTTGCGGGGAGGGGGCGATCTCGAAGCTGCAAGTGCGACGGCGAGTCCTCGACCGGGGCGCCGAAGGAGGCGACGCGGGCGCTCGCGGTCGCGGCGCATACCTCGCGCTCCACGCGGCGGGCCTTCAGCTGCCGCAAGTCGGTCAGTGCCTGCCCCAGATCGCGACGCGCCGCCTGGAGACCACGGTCATCGCGACCCGCGGCCAGGCCGCGGCGGCCGGGCGGCGGCGGGCGGCCATCTGCGAGGCCCCGCAGCGCGGCGCCACGACGCCACAACGCCGTCCGTCTCCTGTCTCCCGGGGGGGGGAGGGCAGGAGGAGGGGGGGAAGAGGAAGAGGAGGAGGAGGAGGAGGAGGAGGAGGAGGAGGAGGAGGAGGAGGGGGCGCGAGGAGGAGGAGGGGGAGGAGGAGGGGAGGGGGAAAGGAGGAGGAGGGGGGGGTGGTAGAGGGGGGGGGGAGCAGGAGGAGGAGGGGGGAGTGGATGAGGAGGAGGAGGAGGAGGAAGGAGAGGAGGAGGAGGAAGGAGAGGAGGAGAAGGAGGAGGAGGAGGAGGAGGAGGAGGGGGAGGAGTAGGAAGGGGGAGGAGGAGGAGGCAGTCCTGTCGCTCTTGGCAGAATCGGAGCTCCCGCGCAGGCAGACCTTGCGGCGGCCGCTGGAAATTGCAGCGGGCTCGCAAACGACGCCGAACAGATTGCAGCGGTCCCGCGGCCGCCAGGTCCGCCGCCCATTGCTGCGCCGCCCGCCGAACCGCGCCACGGGGCACGGGCTGCGCGCCCTTCGCCGGCGACTCTTCGGGCGCCAACGCAGCGCGCGTCGGCCTTCATAGCTCCGATTGCCAACGGGCCAACGGGCCAATGATCGCCTGGCCGCCTAATCGCTCGCTGGGTTATGCGATTTTCTCTGCCCGGCGTCTCGCCGACAACGATCCCCGCGCGCGCGCTGCGCCTGCGCGCGAAACGGCCGCCGCGCAATCGCCGCCGCCCATCGCCACCATCCACCGCCGCATTGCCGAAGGGCAGTCTGAGCGGGGCTCGCCGGCCAACGAGGGCGAACAAATGGAGGAGGAGGGAAGGGGGGGCAAGGGAATGAGGGCGAGTCGCGAGGTGCGGGGCGGAGGCAGGCTCGCGGATGCCGGCTGGTGGAGCCAGAGGCAAGCTCGCGATCGGCGATCATATTTTGATTCGATGCAAAGCCAGGTTCGCGCGGCGCGAAGTTCTCCGCACGCCCGTAAAATCAAGAGGGCCTTCCCCGACCCCGTGTTGTGGTCCGCGAGGGGCCGCTGGACCGGCCCCTTCGGGCGGGCCAGGGCGGCGCGCCGCGTCTCTGCGGCCGATCGCGCCAAATGGCCAGCTCGCCCTTCGACGCTCCAGCCAGCGCTCGGCGACGTCGGTCGGGGGCGACTCCAGCTGCAAACCCCGACCGCCCCCTGGCTGTCCTGGCGCGGCTGCGCGGCCAATGCGGCGCGCCGCGCGGCCGCGCGGCTTCGATGAGCCGGCAATGGGCAATGGCCGCGCGTCCTCTCGAGCCACTTGCCGCGTGGCTTCCCCCGTGGCCCCCGCCTCGCCGTCGCGCCCCGCGCCGCCGCGCGCCCTCCTTGGGTCGCCGCCCGATCGGGCCCCACCGACCGAAACGCTCCTGACGCCGCAGCGCGGCAAGTCCGCGGACAGCCGCTGGCTGCGGCCAAGCACCGCGATGACCGCCGCGCCGGCGCGGCCCCCGCGACTACGCGCGCTGCGCGCCACAGAGAGCGCGAGAGCGCCGGCGCGCTGCCTCGGCTGCCCGAACCCCCCAAATGCTCGCGCCCTCGGCGTTTCTCCGCGGCCGGCGGCGGCCGAGCTCCAACGAGCCGCGAAGCGCGCTCACCGCGGCCGGGGTCGCCATCGCAACCCGAGCCGTCGCTATCGCGGCTCGCATTCGCCGCGTCGGCCGCGAGGCCGCCAGGTGACCCAGCGACCGACCTGGCAGGCCGCCAATTTGCCCAATGAGGCCCGCCGAAACCACGCATGCCAAAACACGCGCGGCGGCGCGGCGCGGCCAACGTGCGCGCGCGTTGCGGGCGCGACGATAGAAAACGAGCGGCGCAACAAGAGACGGGGCGCGCGCGCTCGCTGGCAGGGAGGCACGGGCGGGTGGGCGGGGGGCAGCAGGAAGGAAGGAGGGCGACTGGGGACTGGGAAACAAAAGCCGCTAAAGCCTTTCTGGACTGGGCAAAACCGCTGGCCGCTGACAAAACCGAAAAGACAGACCGCCCTGGTGGCCCCGCCGAAACCCCGTGAAATATTTGAAATATTGCTGCCGCGGCGCAATGCTTGTTCGCGCAGTCGCGATCGCCGATTGACGGGTGGGGCGCGCAACAAGTTGCGCGGTGGGCGGCCGTCCCCGCGCAGACGCAGCCGGCAAAAACAGGGGCAGCCAGGGCCCAGGAGCAGTTCCAATTGGCCCCGAGACAATTGCGAGAAGTTCTTGCTGCTACCAAGGGGCGCCGTGGATCGCTGCCGCCCGCGTGCATTTTAGAAAACCATGTACGTTACATGTCGCACTTGCAAAAATAACAAATACGAGGCTTCACTTTTTAACCACCGCACCGCGCCATAGTATCTCTGAATCACTATGACCCTGACACGATGACTCAATCACTGTATCATTAAATTTTCTGTATTATGTATCATTGCATACTCATGATGCGATATGGAAATGAACTAAACAATTTGCATGGTATGAACCATTGTCTATATACTGGACTCTACTACATTAAACATATAATCAATGTACGATATTATGAGTACAGTAGTAAGACTAAGTAATATAGTGTCTAGTGTAAACGCGTGGGAGTGCTAATCAAAGAGAGCGAGAGAAAGAGAGAGAGAAGAGAGAGAGAGAGAGAGAGAAACAAACATAAAAACAACAAATACAGAATCAGACATATGAAATATTATAAATATTGTTTTTGAATCACTGTTGCTAAGTGCGGTTCTTCTTCGTTGTATTATCCGATATTGCAATTTGCAATTGCATGCACATGCATTAAACACCAAACTTGGTAATTCGATGTTCGTCGATGCTTTAACTTAACTCGGCGACCTCTCTTTTTTACCGCGCCGGCCAGCGCGCGAACGGCCAATGCTCGGACTCGGACCGCGCCCGCCCCAGGCCCCGTTAATTTCCAATGGCGACCCCGACCCCGCATCTACAGGCCAAGGCACCGTCGCAACATTTGTGTGTATATATATATATATATATATTACCTGATGTATGAGTCACATACATACTGAGTCCTGAGATATGAGATAATATGAGATATGATATGTGAGATGGAATATGAGTCTGAGATGGGATTTGATATTAGAAAACAAATTTACGCATGCATGCCAATGATGTGGTATGATTTGGGGATTTGATGGGATCCCATTCTGAAGTTTATGAAATGAAACGAGATGGTTCGATATTATAATAATTTATGAAATATCGAATAATAATATAATTAATATACGGACAGTATACAATATATACAGACAGTCTGTGATGTGGTATGCGGTATGTGGTATGTATAATAATAACTGTACCGTACCGTATAACTTATAATTATAATTTATCATATCGCAGATTAGCTAATTACGGTACGGCATGGGCCTCCCGAAGTATGGGGGGTATGGGCCATGGGCCATGGGACTATTTCGTCCCACGGTACTTACGGCTGTAAATCTAGTACTCACATTGCATACAACACCAGTGGTGTATGGTGTGGCGTGACACGTCACACACCATTTACTTGCCTTACCGCCCGCCCCTGGGTCTGCACAGGCTGGTCCGAAGCTTCGGCTTGCTTGACGGCATCGCGCCCCCGACGTGTTGTTGTTCCGCTGCTTGCCCCCCTGGCCCTGGCCCTGGCCCAGCCGACCCTTATCGCGGCAACGCGCCTGAACATCGTTTCTGGGCGGGCTGGTGCGAAGCGGCTTAGCCCAGCGGCTCAGCGTCAACGAGCTCAGTTATCGGCCCCCTGTATCCCCATCCCGGCCCATCCCGATTCTTCTTCCTGGACTCCTCATCTTTCAACTCGCCCTCCTCTCCCTCCTCCTCCTGCTCCCTACTCCCCATTCCTCCCTCTCCTCCGCCTCGTCCTCCTCCTCGTCTTCCTCCTCCTCCTCCTCCGCTCCCTCCTCCTCGCCCTGCAGCTCCCCCCCTCCCCCCAGCGCCCCCAGCGCTGCGCGGGGTCGGGAGGGCCTGGCGGCCGGCAGAGTGGCAGCGACGACGATGGCGAGAGAGAAGGCGAGGCGGAGGCGGCGATCGGCGCACCGCCAGCAAATCCAATGCCAATGCCAACGCAATGCCAGTCGAGCTGCGCCCGCGCCCGCGGGAGAAGTTTGCCGTCGGCCCAGGGAACAACATAATGTGACTGTGCCCAGCCAGGAGATGCTGTGAGGCAGGAGGTCGACCTCGTCCTCCTCCTCCTCCGAGGTCCTCCACCACCTCACCTCCCCTTCCTCCTTCGTTCTCCTCCGCCCACCTTCTCGCCCTAGGGTCCGAGCCCACTTCTGCACCTATGGCCTCGCCCCTCATCCCCCCCCTCCTTTGTCTGCCCCCCTTCCCGTCCCCGTGCCTCTCCCTCTCCTCCGCTGGTCGACGATGGTCGGGGCGGGGTGCGACGATGGTCGGTCGGTCGGTCGGTCGAGGACCTCGAGTGACTGCGTGACTCAGTCAGCTTAACGTGCAGCCCACTGCCAGACCGATTTTGAAAAATCGGCTCACGCGAAAACAAAGAAGAAGCCATGCTCGCGACCCCGTCCTGGCGCTTGAGCACCAGGGGCCGAACTGGCCCCCTCCCGCCTCGCTGGACCCCGACAGGTTTTTGACAGGGCCTCGTGATGAACCCGCCAGGGGTGCACTCCAGGGCCCACGCCAACCCTGCAGCTAGACGCGCAACCAGATCCCGGTAGGCTGCACATCAAACGATTCAAACTTCAAATTGAATATCCAGGATATCCAGAGTCTGCCTGGGCACTGGGCTGGGACAGCCGATGCCCCACGGGGCAGCCGACGCTCTGGACAGAAAAGGCTTGCGGCTTGCGGCTTGCGGCAGGAGGGTGCTCCTCAGGGAAGCCTCAACCTAATTGAATAACTCAAGCTCGGCAAAACAGCGTGCGGCCTCGCCCCGGCGAAAGACGCTTTGGGGGGGGGGAGAGGTCATGCGGCATGGCATGGCCTAGAGCCTAGGGCTCTGCGAAACCAGCTCGTGACCCCCACCCCCGCGCCACCCGTAAACGAGGGGCGGTTTACCTCAGCGCCGCCAGGTTACCCGACTGGCAGCACAGAAAAATGCAGAGACCGCCGATGCGATACAGACACAGGCGCCGATGCCTTCTCCTCCGACTCCTTCCTCCTGTCACAGTTGGTTGCCCTTTCTCCTCCCTCCTCCTCCTCCTCGCCTAGCCGTTCGGGCCGTTCCTCCTTCCCCTGGCGCAGAGACCGCCGATGCCCGGATGCCGACGCCGATGTTTTCTCCTCTGACTCCTTCCTACCTCCTCCTGTCATTGTGAGTGTTGTTGTGTTGCTCTTTCTCTTTCTCTTCCCTCCCCCTCCCCACCGTGTCCTCATCTAGTCTGTCCTCCTCCCCCTGACGTGACTAGGCCCCGGGGGCGGCCTTCTTGGCCTTGCCGCCATGTGGTGGCTTCGGGGCAGGTTTAAAACGCAGCTTTATCACGGCCGCACTCTCCTGGTGCTTGGCCCTGTCGATCTCGTGCTTCCCCTCAGCGAGCCAGCCCGTGCACGCGACGAAGGCGTCCTCCCAAGATCCCCCAGGTTGGAAGAAGAGCTGGCATATCCCAGGCTTGTGTCCACAGGAACATACCGTTTTCAGACTACCAGATCCCAGCGTATAAATCAGGCCTAACTTCTTGTTGGTGCCGCTCGTGCTGTCCAGGATCCCGAAAGCGCCGTTGTGTTGGTGCCTGATGGCCACGCCGTGCTCGGCCTCCAGCGCCTCCACGACGTCGAGGCTCGCGCGCCCCGTGTCCCGAGGTGGCGGCGGAGCCGCAGCTGGCCCAGCTGGCGCAGGCGCTGGCGCTGGCGCCGGCCCAGACGACGGGCCAGGCCCCGCCCCATCCCCGCCGGCAGCCCCGCCAGCAGCTGAAGGAGGCTCAGGGTCGGCCTCGGCCTCGGCACCGGCTGACAACAACACTGTCACGTGGTCGTCTAGCTCTGCCTCTTTCACCCCCTCCTCGCCGTGCATGGCCAGCTCCTCGGAGGAAGAGGAGGATGTGCAACTGCGCAGAAGACGGCGCGACTGCGACTACGACGACGAAGAGGCGAAAATGTGGACCACGGCAACGTCCGCGAAGACGACGACAACTGCGACGACGACGACGACGACGACGACGACGACGACGAGCCACGACGAAGACGAAGATGACGATGGTAAGAGAGGGAGGAGGGGAGAGGAGGAGGAGGAGGAGGAAGACGGGGGGATCCTCAGTGTCTTTCTCTTGGACCGCCTCGGCCACCTTCAAGATGTACCCGAGATCCCGGGCTGCGTCGTCGGCCTTGATGTCGCCGAAGACCCCGTCCAAGAAGAGCTCCTCCTCGCCGTCGTCGTGGCCGTCCGAGTCCATCGCGTCGCCGCCGTCGCCGTCGTCGATGACAACGCCGGGCTCGCCGGGGCCCTCCACGCCGTCGTCGCCGTCGGTCATCATGGCCACGGCGACGTCGAGATCGGGCCCGCCCAGGCCCTCCACGGCGTCGCCGTCGGCGTCGGCGCGGGCGGCGGCGTCTGGCGCGGCGGCGCGGGCAGCAGCTCCACCGCCGCCGCTGGGCCTGCCCCCGAACAACACTTCATAATCCCACATCTCCGCGGCCGGTCTCTTCTTCCGCTGCTTCGTAGTCGGCTCTGCCTGCACAACGATTGGGGCCCCGATCACGCCGAGAATCCGCATGGTGTCCAGGTTAACTGGGTCGTAGTCGATCAATCGAATGCGCGCCAGCTTAGTCCATGAATTGATCATTTCCTCTGCGAGCTCGTCTTGGGCTAAGCAGCTGAGGACGCTCTGTCCTGCCGGGGGGCCATCGCGGAGAAGAGCCCAGGAGGAGGGCGGGGAGGAGGAGGGGGAGGAGGAGGAGGAGGAGGAGGAAGAGGAGGAGAAGGAGGAAAAGAAGATGAGGATCATGATGATGAGGAGGAGGAGGAGGGGGAGGAGGAGGAGGAGGAGGAGGAGGAGGAGGAAGAGGGGAGAAGGAAGAGGAGGAGGGGAAGAAGGCAGAGGAGGAGGAGGAGGAGGAGGAGGAGGAGGAGGAGGAGGAGGAGGAGGAGGAGGAGGAGGAGAGGGGGTAACTTTCAGAATGATAAGATTCAAGATCAGGGTAAATGACAAATGACAGACATACGGACGAGGACGAGGAGAAGAAGGAGGAGGATGGCCCAGGATGGGATGGTCACCGCACCCCGCCTGGGCCCTCAAACCCGAAGGCGGCGCGCCGCGGCAGCCGCGACCTGGGGGCCGGCCTGGAGAAGAAGGGCAAGGACAGCCGCCGGCCCGGGGGGGTCAGGGGAAAGGGCTTTGGGAGGTCGGGGGGGATATAACTTAACTTATGACTTCTAACTTCTAGCTTATAACTTAACTTACAACTTATAACGTAACTTATGACTTAACTTATAACTTTAACGTATACGTTAAAGTTATAAGTTAATACAAGTTACAAGTTATAAGTTATAAGTGAAGTTATAAGTTAACTTATTCTTTTTATTTATAACCGCGTGTCCTTGCATTGCTGGGATCGGATGGATCGAGGGCCCCTCCCGTCTCAACTGCACAACGACCCCCGCGTAGCCGTCCTCGTGGACGGGCATGGCGAGAGGCCGGTCTCCAGGCTTGGGATGGCACATGACGAATATCTGTTCTGCTGGCCCATGTCCTTCCACGGGGACCGCACACGCGATGGCCAGAAGCGCGAAATCAACACGCACCTGCTCGATGGCCTCACCCTCGGCCTCGCTCTCGTACGTTTCAATCGCCAGCAGCACCCTGGCATTAGAGGCTTTCCGTGGGCCACCATGTGATGCAACAACGCGGGTGAGGGCTTGCTGGAAATCAGCGAGCATCCTCCGGTTCACTGGCGAGTGCGTCATGCAGTGACACCCATAGCTGCACATCTTGGGATATCTCACTGGCCTGTTTATGCGTCCGCGGTCCGCCGCCACGTGCTTGGCGAAAGCATCAAACTGCCGCGCGTGCCCGCGCGCGCCCTTGGTCCGGGTCTTGCCACGGCCCTGCACGAACTGCTCAAAGAAAGCCAGCGGCACTGGGGTGGCATCCTCGTGGAGCGGAACCTGCAGGGCACGGTGTCCTCCTCCTCCTCCTCCTCCTCCTCTTCCTCTTCCTCGACTCATCCTCCTTCTCCTCCTCATCCTGATCCGATCCTCTTTCCTCCTCCGACCAGGCCATGCGTTCTGCAGAGCCTACACTGCACAGGCTGCACAGGGCAGCTGGGCAGACTGACCCGCCTGTGGACGGGCCAGCACCCGACCACGGGGTGGCGAGGGCCCCTGGGCCACGACAGGCCCCTTCTACACGTTACACGTTATAAATAAACGATAGCTCGGGTCACACCTATAATTATAATTAAAATTTACTTATAACTTTAACTTATAAGTTAGGTGTGACCCGAGCTATCGTTTATTTATCGTTTTATCGTCGATGCTATCTCCTCTTCCTCGTCCTCCTCCACCTCCTCTTCCTCCTCCTCTTCCTCCTCCTCCTCCTGCTCCCCCTGCCCCTCCTCCTCCTCTTCCTCCTCCTCATCATCATCATCATCATCCTCATCCTCGTCCCTCCTCCTCCTCCTCCTTGTCCTCCTCCTCCTCCTCCTCCTGCTACTCCTACTCCTACTCCTACTACTCCTACTCCTACTCCTACTCCTACTCCTACTCCTCCTACCCCTCACCCCCCTCCTCCCCATCATGCAGACCAGCCCGCCTCGGCGCCGCAAATCAGCGAGCGGCCAACGTCGCTCTCGTGCTGCTGCCGGGCGGAGATGGACCACTGCCTCGGCTGCTCCTGGCGGCGGGCCGCGGAAACGATGGCACCCGGGGAGCCCTGGGGAGATGGGCGGGATGGGCGGCGAGGGGTCGGAACGACACGGGCCATGGCCATGGGCCATGGGCCATGGGCCACGGGCCAAGAGCCAAGGGAAAGGAGGGGGAAGAGGAGGAGGAGGAGGAGGAGGAGGAGGAAGAGGAGGAGGAGGAAGTGGAGGAGGAGGAGGGGGAGAAGGAGGAGGAGGAGGAGGAGAAGGTGGAGGAGGAGGAGAAGGTGGAGGAGGAGGAGAAGGAGGAGGAGGAGGAGGAGGAGAAGGAGGAGGAGGAGGATGAGGAGAAGGAATAAGTTAAAGGAGGAGGAGGAGGAAGAGGAGGAGGAGGAGGAGGAGGAGGAGAAGGAGGAGGGCGGGGAGAAGGGGCTTGGCAGGAGGCAGGAGGGAATGGGCCCCTGGACCCATCTGGACCCTGCTTTCCTGCCCTCCCGCTCTCCCCATTTGCAAGTTTGGCTCCACGCTACTGCGGAGGGTCCCCGAGGGTCGACACCGCTGACTTTGCGAGCGTCCTCCATCACCGCCCTTCCCCTTTGGCCCATGCCGCTGCCCTGCCGTGCCCCTCCTCGTCCTCCTCCTCCTCCTCCCTCCTCCTCTCCTCCTTCTCCCTCCACCCCTCAACCTTTGAGCCTTGAGCCCTTCCGAGCCTTCCTCCTCCACCTCCTCCTACACCCACCGCTCCACCCTCTCTCCTCCGAAGAGCATTGCAGAACGCCGCGAGATCCTTCGAAGACTGAAACTGCGGGATCCGCGGCGCGGGGACGATGGCGCCAGCACCAGGGTCGGCTGCAGGAGCGTCGGCGACGTCGCCAGGACCTGCGGCAACGACGCCCGCTTGGCCGTCAAGGCCAGCTGGTGCACGGGCAGCTGCTCCATCTTCAGGCGCGGCATGAGCAGGTGCAGCAGGTGCATCTTGAACGGCTTGCAGTTGACCCCGATCACTCATCGCTACTCTCCTTGCCCTCCTCATCCTGTCGTAGGTGGCCGCCTCGTCCTCATACGGCTTCCTCTGCTCGGCGCTCAATGCTTCATATTCACGCCGCACCTTCTCCCAGAATGTTTTGCTGCAAGGACTTGACTTGGGCAGCCCAGCTTGTCTATCCCTGGCAATGCATGCCTTGTGAAATAGTTGGATCGGGCTGCGGTTCATCTCAGCCATGGCCCCAACCGCGGCTGTCTGGTCGCGGGGCGACGGGGGCTGAGGCCCGCCGCCCGCCGGCGGCTGGGGCCGAGGCCCGCCCGCGGGCGCCGCGGGCGCGCCTCCGGGAGCAGCGGGGGGCAAGGCTGGCTCCCGACGCGACTGCGAGCGCTTCTCCAGGGCGTCGGCAGTCTTGTGCATCTGCAACGACTCGGCGTGGACGTAGCTAGCCACCCAAGTCGGCCAGTGGGTCCGCCCAGTGTGGATCCGCCGCCTCCCGCGAGCATGCTTGCACTCCACCGATAAAGTCGTTAGCCACAGCGTGGCCAGGAACGCAAATATGACGCACTGCCAGTAAGTCTCGAAGACGTTCGCGACGACCCCCACGGCATCGACGAGTGCAGACACCAATCTACCGAGGCAGCATCTGGGGCGTCTCGCAAGGTCTTCGGCAGCTCCGCGCCGAGTCTCAACAGGGTGCCTCGGGGTCGGTTCTCATCCTCCTCATCCCTCCTCATCCTCCTCCTCCTCCTCTTCCTCCTCCTCCTCCTCCTTCTCTCCCTCCTGACCCCCATCGTCCTCCTCCTCCTCTTCCTCCGCCTCTTCTTCCTTCGGGGTCGGTTCCATCCTCCCCCTCCTCCCCTTCTCTTCCTCACCCTCCTCTTCCTCCTCCTCATCGTCCTCGGGGTCGGTTCGGTCCTCCTCCTCTTCTCCTCCTCCTCCCGTCTCTTTCTCCTCCTCCTCCCTCCTCCTCCTCTCCTCCTCCTCCTCCTCCTCCTCCTCCTCCTCCTTCTCCTCCTCCTCGTCCTCCTCCTCCTCCTCCTCCTCCTTCTCCTCCTTCTCTCCCTCCTGACCCCCATGGTCGATGGTCGTTGCGATTTAGCCCAATGGGCCTTTCGTCGACCAGGATAGCCAATCGCCATGGCCACTGCTTGGTGCGCCTCCAGTGCCGGTAGTAAATCCATGCAGCAGCGCACACAAAATATCCCCGAATCCGCAAGACCAGTTCGCGGTCGGTGCAAAACTCTTGGTAGCTGACGTAACCGGACAAGCAAACGATGGTCCTCGACACCGCCGTGGCGGCCGCTAGAGTCTGAGAGAAGTGAACGCCGCTCGCCACCACTGGCGACGAAGGCGCGTAGAGCCAATCCAGAATTGGCGGCCCTTGGCCTTCGTCCACAACGTCCTTTGATCGCGATATGAGCCAGTGAGTGATGCGGAAGATGGGGTGAAGAACAGCAGCGAAGACGTAGAGGTTGAGAAAGAACGTGACGCTGCCGAAAACGTCCTTGACGTCGCGGAGGCGCTTCCCTGCAGCGGCGTGCCAATGCCACTCCGAAACGATCTGGTCGTCGACTCCAGCAGCCGCGCCAGCTTGTCTCTGCTCCTCGAGGTCGGTGGCCGCCTTGATGAGCTCCGACTCCAAGTTGCAGAAGCCGATGGCGTACAGCTGGGGCAGGATGTTGTGAACCATTCCGAGCAAATGAAAATCAATCGCCGGCCCTATGAGAGTCCACCTGTTGAGCGACGGCACCGTCGGCCGATGGCCCAAGATAATGCGAATGATGACCTGGGCCATGCGCTCTCGAGTGTGCGCCTCGCTCCTGCAGCAATCTGGCCCAGTGCAGTAATGGTACAAACTGGAGAGTCTCCACCTCTTGAACCCTCCGTTGAAAACATCCAGGAACTCCTTCTTCTGCGCGGCGCAGACGGCCGCCCTCCGCCTGGAGGCGAAGCCCTCAGCCTCAAGCTTGCAGCTTTTCGTCGACCAGGCCAGGTCGAGGAAGTCCTTGCACAGCTGAAGGTCGCTCTCGCACGGCGCCGCGCCAAGCGAAACAAACTTCTCCTGAACCAGCAATCGAACGGCTAGAATGAGTCGAAGGAAATACCCACCAGTCCTCAGCAACAGGCTCGAACTGTAGATCGCCGAAGCATATTTCATTCCCATGAGATTGATGAGGGCCCCTGCGCACATGTGGTTCTGGTGAATGCTGCAATACCACGTGTCACACGGGTCGTGGGGGTATATCTCAGAGGCTTCGTAACCGAGGAACTTCACGTTGGTGCGCGCTGCGTCTGGAACCCTCAACCTGCCGAAAAAGTTTGACATGCTCTTCATCTTCTCGATCAGCCTCAATATCGTCTGCATTGAAGGATGTCTGTGCAATGCATCGTACACCGTGCTTGCATTCGGATGGCCCATCAGCGGGATCGGCAAGCACATGACGTCCATTGTGTAGACCTTCCGCTGATAACTCCAAACTAGCCTGCGCTTGCAAATGAATGTCTGCCATCCGGAGAGTTGCTGGCAAGCCTCGAGGTTCGAATCCATTTCAATAGACATCACTTGCTTGGCCTCGTCCCACATCACCGCCTCGTAAAAGAAATCGAGCTTCTCACCGGCAGACTCCGCCGCGGCAATGACTTTGTTGATGATGGTCTCCTATGGCGGAAGGGCGGGGCGAGGGCGGGGAAGTGAGGGGGGGTCAGGGGCGGCCTAACCGACCCCTAGGACACCAATCCAATCCCCTTCCGCGACGCCCCCCTCGCTTTGCTGCAAGACGCGCGCACGCGGCCGGAGGGGGGCTCGAAAAGCAATGCTGACGTCGCGGAAGGGGCGGTTTTCCAGGCGTCGGCTAGGCCGCGCCCGCACCCGAGGGGGTCGGGGGAGGGAGCATTGAGGCGAGGGTCACCGCCGCTCCTGGTACTCGATGAAAGCGCTCGCAGTCGCCTTCTTGCAGGCGTTGACGGTCCTGGAGTGCATGCCGTGGGCCGTGCCCGCGTCCATGGCTCGGAGGAACGGGCTGTACGACACCGCCAGCGCCAGGCGAGGAGGCACTTGGACTGACCGCCGCGCCGCATCCTGGGCCTTGAGCGCGTTCAAGATGCCGCTCTTGGTGCTGTAGCCGCAGACGACCTGCTCGGACGCGGCCCATCCCATCTTTCCTTAAACCTCCGCTCCCCCCCCCTCCTCGCTCCATCCTCCCGTCTTCGTCGTCGTCTACCTCCTCCTCGCTCTGCGCCGGCCCACCCGTCCCCCTCGTCCTCCTCCTCCTCCTCCTCCCTCGGCCATTCTCTCACCCTACTGGGGGGCCCTACTGGACCCTGGACCCCTCGCCCTCGGCGTCGTCCTCACGCCCTCTCCAAGGGTGTCCGGGTGTCCCATGCATGGCCCATGGCCCAGACTCCTACTCCTCCTCACCATCATGGTCATCTGATGGGCCATCCTGGGCCATCCATCTGATGGGTCATCCTGGTCATCCTGGGTCATCCTGGGTCATTTGATGGGTCATCTGATGGGGGTGGGGGGGCATTGGGTTGGGTGGCCCACGGCCTGGCCAGCCTTGGCCACGCCGCGCACCCTGCGGGAAGTGCGCCCTCGCCCACCCTTCTTGGCGAAGGGGTCGACCAGCCTGGCGTGGCGCACGCGGAGGGCGCTGTGGTGCAGCACCGCCTGGCCCAGCGCCTCGATGTCCCGCTGCTGGTCGCCTGCGGCGGCCGGCCAACGGAGACAGCGGCGGAAAAAGAGGCAGAGGCGGATAAGCACAATGCGGGCGCGGCCGCAAGAAACCTTTGCAAGAAACCCAACCCTGAGAACCCGCGCGCGAGGTGCACTTGAGGGGGGGCCTGGAGCACCCTGAACGCAACGGCTTCTTCAACGGCAGCGGGATGTCACAGCACAGCGCGAGGGCCGAAGAAACCCAGGATTCCCTGACGAAAAGCACATGCAGCGCAGCCAGCAGCCAGCTATGGTTTCTTGATGCGCGTCTCCACTGTAGACTGCGGAGGAGGAAGAAGAAGAAGAGGAGGAGGAGGAGGAGGAGGAGGAGGAGGAGGGGGAGGAAGAGGAAAAGGAGAGAGAGAGAGAGAGAGAGAGAGAGAGAGAAAGAAAGAAAGAGAGAGAGAGAGAGAGGGAGAGAGAGAGAGAGAGAGAGAGAGAGAGACACACAGCGAGGAGGAGGAGGAGGAGGAGGAGGAGGAGGCGGAGGTGGACGAAGAGTAGGAGGAGCAGGAGGAGGAGGACGACGACGACGAGACACCGAGCCCGGAGCCCCTGTCCCCCTCCACACCCTGCAGTCCGAACTCCCTCTCCCGCCCGCTCATCCCACCGCCGCGCGCCGTCCCCCCCGCGAGAGGTGAGCGGGCCGGCGGCGGCGGCGCTGGCCTTCGGCCCGCCGAGCGCGCCGGATGGCTCGCCACTCGCGAGCCCGCGCCGCCTGGGCGCCGAAAGGGCGGCGGCGGCGGCGACGGCGGCAGAGATGGGGCGGGCCTGGGCCTGAGGAGGGGGGCGCCCGACCGAGGGATTAGGAGAAGAAGACGGTAGCGGGGGGATGGGGAGGAAAAGAAAAGTGGGGGGAGAAAGGGCCCGGCCCCGGCGGCCCTCCTCCTCTTCCCACTCCTTCTCGCCTTATCCCTCCGATCCTCCCTCCACTCGTCCTCGCCCACACCCTCCTCCTCCTTCTTCTCCTCCTCCTCGTCCTCCTCCTCCTCCGCCTCCTCCTCGTCCTCCTCCCTCTTTCTCCTCCTCCTCCTCGTCCTCCTCCTCCTCGCCCTTTTTCTCTCCTCCTTCCCCCTCTCATCCTACCTACCTACGGTACCTACGGTACCTACGGCTACCTACGTTTTCTCTTCCTCTCTTCCTCCCCCTCTTCCTCCATTCGAGGCTTTAGATTCTAAGCTCTTCCGACTCTTCCAGTTACATTCGGACTTGAGAGGACACGCGAGAGGACGCAAGACTGACCCTTCCGAGGGCCACGTTGCCACAAAAGGCATGGGTCGCAAGACTCAGGACACGAGGATAGGTACCACTGAGTACCACGGTACACTGTACACTGATACCCGATACCCCGATACCCCGATGCCGATATTGTTACGTTACCCTTGATCTGGCAGGGTCGACCTGCTAATCCGGCCGAATCCTTTTCCCCCCGGCTGCTCGGCCTGCGCCCGCCTCAGCCGGACGCGTCCGGCCCGCGGCGAGGCCGGGGCGGCATCCCCGCCGTCTGCCGCCGCCGCAGCGGCGGCCGCCCCGTCGGCCTCCGCCGCCTCCCCGTCGTCCAGACAGGCGAGCCAATCCATGGCTGCAGTCGGCAGCAGCAGCAGGCTGAGCAACGGCGGCAGCAGCAACCCGACGCAAATCCAGCCAGGAGACGAACGAGGACGAGACGAGGTTTGGAATCGAATGCCGAAGGAGGCCAGGGAGGAGTAGGAGCAGTAGTAGTAGGTAGGTAGGAGTCGGAGGAATGGGAGGAGGTAGAAATGTAGAATAGGTTGGGACTCGGACGGTGGATGTTGAATACAATACGCCATCGGCCTGCTCCGAAAAAAACATCGAATCCCGCGAGCAAGGGGAAGAGACCCCGCGCGAGCCAGTAGGCACCTGGCCAGCGCCAAGCGCAACCTGGAGTCACCCCTCCCCCGCGCAGGCAGGGAGGGGCCGAATCCAGGGGCGGCTGCACGAGGAGCCCCCTCCCCCGAAGTGAGGGAAGAAAAGGAAGAATAGGAGGAGGACGAGGATGAGGAAGGATATGGGACCACATCCCCTCTCTTTCCCTTCGTGGACGAAACGTCCACGAACTAGACTAAGTAACTATGATGACCATGGGCCAAGCCATGACTATGATGACTACGATTATGAGTCATATGTCATATTATAATGTTAATTCACATGAGGGTATGGAGAACGACCCTTTCTCCCCGACCCTACGTGCGTCAACACTTAGGGTCGGGGGGAAAGGGCAATGGCTGCGGCATTGGCCTATGACCACGCCTCCCGCTTCTCGTCCTTTTCTTCCTCCTGTTTCCCCAGTCTCCCTCCTCGTGCTCCTCCTCCTCCTCCACCTCCTCCTCCTCCTTCTCCGCCTCCTCCTCGACTCGTTCCGTTCCTCGTCTTCTCCTCCCCCACCTCCTCGTCTTTTCTCTTGAATCTTGACTCATATGACTCATGATGACTCTTCCCTCTCCTGACTCTCGCCCCTCCTCCGCCTCCCTTTCGTTCTCCCCCCTCTCCCTCATGGATTTGCGCCGGGTTCGCATGGCAGCGGCGGCTCGGCAGCACGGGTCGGGGAAGACGGCGACCGACGCAGCCCCGCGCGCCCGTCCAGCGACGACGGCGCCAGAGAGCTCAACGCAGGCCGGCCGACTCGACGCAACGCCCGACGCCCGACGCCCCGCTCGACGCAACGCCGACGCTTCACCCGACGACCCGCTCGACGCCCCGCCCGACGCCCGAACCCCGTCAGACGCGACCCGACCCGACTCGCGCCCCAACTCCGAGTCGAACGTCGAACGTCACGCACCGTGGCACGATGACTAACGACGACGAGGACGACGCCGACAAGGGGCCCGAGGCCCGAGTAAAGGTTGCGAGGCACGAGACCGTCGCCACCGAACGACGCCCAGAGGGAGGAGGAGGAGGAGGAGGAGGAAAAGGAGGAGGAAAAGGAGGGGGTAGAGGCATCCACGAGGCCCAAATGAGCGCCAAGACGGGGAGAGGAGGAAGGAGAAGGGAAGAGAGTAGGAAGAGGACAGAAGTCGAGAAAAACAACGAATCCCAGGGGTAATAAATTTGCGTGAGCCATAATAAAGACAGACAAAACAAGGATAATGAGGAGGGGTGGAGAAGATGGAGGGGCGGACGAGAAAGAGGGGGATGGGGGATGGGGAGGATTTGGACAACGTGGCGTATCTGACGTATCAAATAATCACACGATTGAATGAATAATATAAAAACCGCGTGGTCTTCCATGCGTGATGTTAGAGTGGTGCGTACATTCAATTCGCCCCCCCGTCCCAAAATCATAGGCATGCATTAAGGAAACACGAAATTGTCCTGGGCGGGGATTTCTGTTTCTGTACGTCCTAGCCAGGCACCCAGATAATCAGGGTTCTAGAAGGCACCCCCATTAGGTGCAAGCGGCGCATGACAAGGTATACGGTTCGGAGGTCCCTGAGAGCGGCCTCCCCGAGGACACCACCTGGGATGGCAAGAGGTGGGCCGCGGCCAGGGTGGTAGGGCACCTGCTGCGCAACCCCAGGCACAAGGACGCGTGGACAGCCCATCACCAAAGCGTGGCATCCAACAAGGGGCCGAGCCCCTTCCGCCTCGACCTCACTGTCCTCGCCAGCTTCATCGCAAGCCTGGGCTCTCAGGTGCCCTCGCAGCCGCCTCCATCACCACCCTGGCAGAGCAGGACCCCTCGGCTGCCTACACGGACGAGGCTCGTGCGGCCCCTCCAGGGGCAACCGCGACGGCCTGGCTGCAGCCGAAACCAGAGGGGGGCAGCGACTTTGGCGGGCGAGGCCACCACGGCCACCGGTGCCCCAACCAGCGGCGTGGCCGGCAGGGAGGACGGACCTCCCGCTCCGCGGGCAGCTGACGGCCCCCCGACGTCAGGCCTCGCGAGGCGACAGAGAGGCCCCCCCCCCCCGAGGAGGAGGATAGCCCTGTTGCCCAACGAGCCCCCCGCGCCCTCCGTGAAGGCGGACAGCGACGGGATCGACGTGCGGTGAGGGCGGGGGCGACGGCGCCCCCCCCTCCGCCTCGCCGCCCCCCCTGGCGGAGCAGCGGACAGCTCGGGGTGGAGCCCCCGAAGACAGCGCGCCCCCGCCCTCGCCCCGAGTGGACAGGGCGAAACAACCAGCGGGAGCCCTCCCGACGATCCCCTCCTCCTCGTCCTCCCTCCTCCTCCTCCTCCTCCTTCTCCTCCTCCTCCTACTCCTCCTCCTCCTCCTCCTCCACCTCCTCCTTGGACCGTGCGGGCAGGGCACACACGTTTCGAGCCGACCCGAGCAAGGCCGAGCAACGGGCAAGGCTAGCGCCGGTCCGCCGCCCATGCAGGGTGAGACACGACCCCCCTGCGCAGACAAGCCTCCCCAGCTCGCACGCCGGGGAGCAGCAGCTCACCAGCCGCAGCACCCGCCGACCGCTCACCAACTCCCCCGTGGCGACGCGGCCGTAAGACGGGTCTTCGACGGCCTGGTCGACCCATGTGATTGTGGCCGCATGTACAAGGAGTTGATAGGCAACGTCGACCTCGACAGGACAGGAGAGGCACCATCAGCCAAGATCTCCCGTGTCCTTGTCGATCCGATTGGTCCGATTCGATATCGATTCCGGTTGGCTCGATCCGGTTCGATTACGTTGGTCCGACGATTTGTTGCAGCACGAGCGTTTGCACGACCTCGTCGCGACTTCTGACGCGGCCGATTCGATTCGATTTCCATTCCGTGCCGATGCATCCCAAGCCGACGTATTGTTCGATGTGTTCTGCTGTCTGGATTCGATGTTGATTGATCATGGCAAGAGGACAGTGGGGAGAGAGTGAAGGAACAAGTCCAGACCTATACCACACAGATTTGTTTGTTCACGCACATCTCAGAGTGAGGGGGCCGAGCGGTCATTCATTGTCCCTGGGTGCGTGTCTGAAGTGAGAATCGGCGGTGAGGATTCTGCTTGTTGCGTTGTTGAGCTTTCATTTTTGAAGAATCAGTATTGTTGACCCCTCCTCACCAGTGCATATTGTTTTTCTCAGTCAAAATGTGCCCCTAGACGCTCGCACCCTTGTTTTTGACAGGGAAAATCTTCCTGGTCAAACTGTGCCCCTGGCCCCCCGGACTACAACAACAACGGTTCCCGCTTGAGACTTCCTCCCGCCTGAGACTCCCTCCCAATTTACTCAGGAATGGCGCTCTCGCTTGAGACTTCCTCACATTTTAGTCCGGGTCAAACTGCGTTGTTGCTCCCCCGGACTACAACAACGGCTCCCGCCTGAGCAGTCCTCCAACTTTACTCAGGACCCCCGCTCCCGCCTGAGACTTCCTCCCAATTTACTCAGCATCGGCGCCCCCGCCTGTGACTTCCTCGCAATTTAGTCAGGACCCCCCCTCCCGTCTGAGACTTCCTCACGATTTACTCAAGAATGGCGCTCCCGCTTAAGATTTCCTTGCGCTGTAGGGTCCGTCCACTCCTGTCTTCCCCCGAGGGCGCGCGACCAAACAGTGCACGTCGGGTGTGGCTTCCACCCCGGTCCTTCGGAGCCTCCTCTCTTCGGATACCGTCGCCACCAGCGCCTCCCGAACCCTCCCCAGCCCCTCCCCTCCCCCCTCTCCCGACGTATATGGGACAAGCGGGGCTCTGGGGGATCTCACGCGGACACCCAGCATGTCGCCGCCCTCCTCTTCCTCCCCAAACTCGGCGGCGAGCGAGGGGGGAGGTGGGGGAGTGAGAAGGAAAAGGTTTTCTCAGAAGGCGGCAGGGTATCTCAGAAGGCCGCTGGCCTTCTGAGAAGTGTTCTGTGTCTTCGGGGAAGCCTTAGGCAGCCTATCAGAAGGCCCGAGACCTCCCAAGCTTTCTGAGAATTCCCACCCCTCCCCAACCACCCCCCAGGCTTGCCGCCGACAAACTCGCCTCCCCCTCCTCTCTGCCCTCCCCCCTTCGCATCCATCCTCCACCCTCTCCCCTTTGTCGTCGCCCTGCTCTCCGCCCCGCGCCTGCCCTCCCGCTTCCCCCATTTGTTTTTTTTTGTTCTCTCTCTCTCTCTCTCTCTCCCCCCTCTGGCTCTCCGCCCTTCTCCCCCCTTCCTCGTCTTCCCTCCTCCTCCTCCTCCTCCTCCTCCTCCTCCTCCTCCTCCTCCTCCTCCTCCTCCTCCTCCTCTCCCTCAGAAGAGGCGGCCCGGACCTGCTCTTCCCCGCGCCGGCCGAGTCTGGCGCCGACGCCGTTGGCCGCCGGTTGCCTGCTCCGCCGGCCGGCCGCCGGGGCCGGCGGGAGGTCACCCAGGACGGCCGCTTCTGCTTCTCGGCCCTGACCTTCGACCACAACGCGCCCGCCCCCGACAAGCGCCAGAGGGACCGGGCCTTCTCCCCTTGGCTGGGCCCGGAGGGGCGGGAGGGGCCAGGGCTCCCGGGCGGGGGGCCGAGCAGGCGGGGTCTCGGAGGACCGCGCCGCATCGCCGAGGCGTCGGCGACGCGGCTCGATGTGGAGCCCGGGCGTTTCCACGCGCCGACCTCGCCGAGGCATCGCCGGCATCGGCGACACATCGGCAGTGCGTCGCGATCCTTCGGCCCCAGCTGCTCGGGCTCCATTAGGGAGGCCTCCAGGGAATGGGTGCGATCGAAATGGGTGCGGGAGGAGTGGGTAATGGAGGATGACGATTAATAAATGACCGGGGGTCGTGTTCACGCGGCGGCGCCCGGGATGGCGATTAGGAAAAACCGGCCCGCCCAGCATGCGATGGCGATTAGGAAAAACCGGGGGTCGTGTTCACGTGGCTGCGCCCGGGATGGCGATCGTTCTCTTCCAGTCAGAAAATTATGCAGAAATAGCCGAAACCTAACTTTTTAATTGTTCTCTCCCATTTGTTTTACTAATCGTCATCCCGCATTACAAAGGCCGACCGACAGCAATCCCTGACCAGGCTGAGCAGGACTCGCCGTCGGCGCCGCCCCGGGCGCTGCCCACTGGAGTCCAGAGGCGGCCCGTCCTGCAGCGGCCGCTGGCGGTGGTTGGGCGACGTGCCCAGCCTTCCGCGTCCACTTCGGGCGCTCCAAAGGGAGGGCAGAGGGGGAGGGGAGAGACTCTTGGAGGGAGAGGTGGGATGCTCTCGCAGGTCCGCGCGTATCCCTTGGGTTGGCGCTGGACACCCCCAGCCCCTGACGGCCCCTCTGGCGCTGCCCCTGACATTCTCCGCGCGCCAGCGGAGGGGGTCCAGTGTTTCTTTTGTAGTTGAAGCGTCTGGGAGGCGGAGGAGATCGGGGGAAGCTGTGCGAGGTCGCCCCCCCTCCTCCCTCTCCTCGTACCGTCTGCCTCGGCCGCCCGCTTCCAACTCGTGCATCTGCTGGGATGGCGTGCGTGGGTCACGGGCGCTGATGGTACCCTGCGGTGAAATCCACGATCGTGTCGAAGAGCGCGCCCACCGCATCGTTCGCGGAGGGCTGCGGGACGAAAGCGGCGTGATCGGCACGGAGTCGGGCTTCTCGCGAGCGTCATTTTGGCGGAGGCGAAGAAGGACGGCCAGCGCATGCTTCTGGACTGTCTGGTGACCAAGTCCCTCCACGATAAGGCGACTGCGTCTGGGACTCGCGAGGTACATCAGGCACGTCAGATAAGCTGCCGGCCTGCAAGCAGGTGTCCCCACGGAAATGTCTTACCCCCCGATTGCCCCAGGCGGACCCTTGAAGATCGACGAATCATGTGCCCCAAGATTTCTTTCACGACGTACCAAGCCACCCCCACCCAACCCGAAGGTCCTAGGCCACCCAAATAATCGTGTTAGGGGATCCGTAGCCATTTTGGCTCAAGCTTTTTGCTCGAGGCGCTTCCTCTGTGCCACCCCCGGTTGCCGGGGAGCGCCGAGAGGTCCGGCGCAGAGATGTCCGTCGCCTTCGCCGCGCCCGCTGCCGGCTCCCGCTGGGCGGCTGGCCCGAGGGGCGCCGCGCCGGCCGCGGCGGCGCGACCCGCCCCGGCGCAGCCCAGCGCCGAGGCCGGCGCCGCCGCGTCGCCCTGGCTGCTCGGCTCCGCCGCGGCCCTTGCCGCCGCGGCTGCCGCCAGCGCCGGCAGGAGGCCGGCACGCGGCACGCGGCGCGCGCTGCCGGCGGCGACGGCCGCGGTGGAGGCGCCGCCCGCGGCTGCCGCCGCGGAGGCCCCGGCGCCGCCGCCGCCCTTCGATCCCGCCAAGGCGGTCGGCGTGACGGCGCCCCTGGGCTTCTTCGACCCGCTCGGGTTCTGCAAGGTCGGCGACTACGAGGGCTTCCACAAGCTCCGCAGCTCCGAGCTGAAGCACGGGCGCGTGGCCATGATGGCCGCCTTCGGGACCGCGTTCCAGCACTTCGTGAAGCTCCCCGGCTTCGAGGGCACCCCCGCAGGGCTCGGGGCGCTCACCGACCCCTCCGGCGTGCTCGGTTTCGCCTGCCTCATCCTCCCCATCGCTGCGATTACTGAGACCGTGTACTGGAAGGACGACGACCTGTCCAAGGAGCCGGGCAACTTCGGGGACCCGGGCGACTGGGCGGGTCTCTTCGGCGCCTTCGGCGGCGGCTACAGCGACGAGATCCGGAACAAGGAGATCAACAACGGACGCATGGCCATGTTCTCGGTCGTGGGCATCATAGTGGCGGAGATCGCCACCGGCAAGGACGGCATCCAGCAGTTCGGCCTCTGAGGCTGCCGGGCGGCAGAGGGGCGCCTCGAGGCGCCTCCGAGGCCCTTCGAAGCACGGGGCGCCTCGAGGCGACTCGAGCGCCCTTCAAGGCACAGGGCGCCTCGGGCCCTTCTGGGCGCGCGCCCGCGCGCCTTCCGTCTTCGGGGCCCCTGCGCCCCCCCGTCTCGCCTTTTCCCGCCCCCCGGGGCTTTCCTCGGGCGCAGCCCCTGCGATCCTTGTTCGCAGCAGTCTTGTTCCTTGATTTTCGCAGCCACCGCGCGGCCACCCCCCCCCCCAAAAAAAAAAAAAAAAAAATCGTGTTGGGGAGTGTACGGGCTCCATCGTGTTTCCTCTATGTTTTGGATTGCCGGTGCCTTCGGTGTGGGTCGGGGAGGTTTGGTAGGTAGTCATTCTTACAGCACGATGTCTGATCGTATGTGCCTACCGTATTGGGTAAAGTCGCCATGGTCGGCAAAGTTGTCATGGTGAAGGCGACGCTAGCCAAGGTCCAAGACCATCGTCAAGGCATTCCCCCTGAAGCCCCGGACAGACGAGTTGAGCGCATCCCCTTGCGTGTGACGAGCCCCGCGAGCAGGCTTCGCGTATGCTCCTCCAGTTCCTTCTCGATGTGTGGCGATGTACAGGCGGCCCGGATTAGTAGGTCGACCCTGCTAAATCAAGGGTACTCTTGTGTCCTGTGAATCGCGCGTCGTGTCCTCTGCAGCCCAGGGGCAAGGTATCCTTGCGTCCTGTGGTTTCCGCGGGTGTCGGTGGCTTGGCCTGCGGCGTTCTGGGCGCGTCGCGGCCTCGGCAGGGTACCTTGGCGTCCTGTGGTTTTGAGGGCCATGTTGCGCTCGGAAGAGTATTGTGTCCTGTCGCGTGTCCTGTGCGCAATGTTCTGCCTGTATTGTCTATCGCATTCGCCTCAGGACCTCGATCTGTCAACCAGACTCGAGCCTTGACAGGGGGCTCGATGCCCCGCCTGGAGGGGATGCTTCTCCCCGCTCCGCACGCGTGCTGGGGCGGAGGAGCCGGTTCCGCAGCGTTTTTCGGACCTCCGCGGCCTGGGCGGACATGCAGAGGTTGAGTGCAGGGGGGAGCGAGGGCAGCGTCCCGCTGGACCTTCGAGAAATTCGGTGTGAAGCTTCTTCTGTGTTGATCACGGTATCCACATCGCGCTCCCGGGACGTCCACGTGCCGAGCTCGTCCAGGCCTCCCACCCCGCGGAGCGGAGCGACACGCTGTCCACTCGCAAAGCACGGTGTGCCGCGTCGGCCCGCTTGCACTGCTGCTGCTGCTGCTGCTGCTGCTGCTGCTTCTCTTGCTCTCCCCTCCCCTGAGCTGCTTTCCCCCCTAGCCGCGGGTCGACCTCCTCGTGCTTGTGAGGAGAAGTGTCGCTGGGGCCACCGCCTCGACACGCTGTCAATCCGCGGCCCCGCAGGTGTGGCTCCGCGCCCCGGGTCCATGTGAAGGGCCAGAGAGGCCGACGTCCAGGAACGCCCGCCGGATTGGGAAAGGCATCCGATGGGATCTCCGGGTCGACGCGCTATCCAGGAGCTCCCAAGCCGCAGCCCTTCCACGGGCGCACGCAGACGTACACACCGCGGCGGCCGCCTCTCCCTCTGGGGACCCGAACCTTCCATGATGCCAGAAAATAGCCTCCCACACCGATCTAGGCCAATATCTGGACCGGCTAAATCCTCCTCGGCGGGCGCCTCGACGCCGAGGCCCTGGTGCTATCTGGTGGCCCTCTGGGGAGGGGGGGGACCTGGCATCGCTCGGACGTGTGCACTTTTTCTCGGCGAGGGCCATCCAGGAGCCTCCTTGCTCATCCGGCGCAAAAGCCACGCACGAGACCGAAGAGAGCACAGGGAGTGGACGTCCGAGCGGTGGCGAGGGGGAGGCAGACCCCCGCCCGGCCACAGGAGGGCGCCAGGAGCAAGGAGCCGGCCCGGGGCAGCACGTCCGGCGGCCAGCAGGCGCGCCCCTCCCCCCCGTGGCCGGCAGGCGGCCGGGGCCCGGGGGGCGGCAGGGCCGGGAGCCCATGTGGCGGCCCCCGCGCGTCGTGAAGCAGGAGGGGAAGAATCACACAGACACGATGAATCGTCGATTCCCAGATCATATATGGGAACATGTGGGAAGTGGGGGGGGGGGCCCAGAAAATATGGGAAAAGATGGGGAATGCTTGTATTCGTGTGTACTTATTTGTGTGTCCCAGGGCTCCCTTCAGTGAAGCAGTCCCGACGGGAGCATGCCTCGCTGTGGCCCGCCTCGGGGGGCCCGCCATCCGGGGCCGCGGGGCCGGCAAGAGACGAGTCGCGGAATGGAAGAGACCTGGCTCCGGGGAAGGGGTCCAGACCTTCTGGGGGGGATCGGCGTGTCGGACGGGGCAGTAGGACGAGGGACCAGTCCGTTCCAGAGCGTTCCAGGACGCTCCCAGAGCGTTCCGGAGCGCTCCGAGAAGGCCGCGGCGCCCGAGATCTCCTCCAGAGCCGCCAGATCTCAGAGATTCTTGATCCATCCCCTATCTTGTTTTCTCCTCGTCATGGTTTCGTCTGACCGCTGTGAAGAGAACACGACGTCGGGAGTCTGGGGTCTCTTGCACCAGCGCTGACGGGCGCCCACGCCGGCCGTCACGGTCTGATCGGGCATCTTCTTTTTTGTTCGCCGTCTTTCTCTCTTTCGCCTTCGTGCCTCAATTCGCCTCCTGTGCGTCCCCCCGCTCGCCTTGACGGGCGCCTGACCGTCTCGCACCGCTCAACGCTCGTACGTGTATGTGTGTACTGCAGAGGTGGGCCCTGGACTTCCCCACGAAGGACCTCCGCGGTCGCCACGAGGGCGAGGGCTAGGGCGAGGAAGACGAAGGGGCTCACAGGGAACGAGGACGGCAAGGAGCAGGAGGAGGAGGAGCCGGTGCCCCGGTGATGCCCCGGTGCTGGAGGCGCCCGCCTCTCGGGCATGGCCAGGACCCAGGCAAGGGGACCCGGTCAGTGGTATGGCCCTGGGGCCCCTCAATTGGCCAGATTCACTAAACCAGATCCGGTTAGTGGAAATGGGGCGGGGGGGCGCCCCCGTTGCAGGTCACTAAACCAGGTTCCACTAAACCCAGTTCTGCCAACGCCCGAGCCTCTCCCGCCACGAGGGAGCGGTCGCGCGCGCGCCGCCAGGGTGCGGCCGACCTCCAGCAGTCGCCGCCGCCCGCGCCAGCCAAGGACGGCGGGGGGGTGGGTGGGGGGGGGGCGGCCACCGTCAGAGGCTGCGATCGCTCAGACGTGAGAGGCGCCCTTCGCCGGAGTGGCCTTTGGCGCGGGCCACTGGGCCCCCCGATCGCCGAGAGCCATGCCACAGAAGCGTCTGGCGCGCTTGTGGTTGGTTTCCCCGCGTCGCCCAAGAAGCCCCGTACCGAAGGTCACTTTTGCGTGTAGCCGATACGACGGGGGTGGGATGGGGAGGAGGCATCGACCCCCCATCGCCTCTAGACTGCCGATGGAGGTGTAAGGTACCTCCACCCCGCCCAGGAAGGTGTGGATTCGCTATCGGGTGCCTATCGCCGATCTATCGGAGGTCGGCTATTGGTACGGGCACGATCCACACGGGTGCAGAAATAATCGGGGGGGGCGGCAGAGAGTAGAGTTCGCCATGGGGGAAACGGCCATGTGAACCATCGGCCATAGGGTATGTTTACAAGGGATTGTGGCCGTGTGACAGGGGTGAGAGCACGACCGTGTGCACCGTAGGGTTCTTCACCAGGAATCTTGCCGTCGGGGCCAGAAATTCCGCAGGCGTTGAGGCAGGAACGCGATTCTGGAATAGATGGTCCGGAAGTCTGAGGCGAAACAGCTGCTGTCAGCACCTGGCCGTTCCCGGGCTCCCCGTCCTCCCTGTTGGGCTCTTCTGTGGCCCTGTTCCCCCATTGAAAAAAAACAGCCTCCAGCGAACGGAGGATCTCTGGGTAACCGTATGGAGCGACCCTTGGCACGTGCCCAATGGACGTTCCCATCGGTTTCTGGAGGTCGTCCAGCCTCGGGGTGCTGTTCGGCAGCTGCGTCTCGTCGAGGGCGTTCCAGGGCTGCCCGAGTCGTCCCGAGCGGCAGCCCGAGACCCGAGGCATGACCCGAAAGCCGGGCAGCGATCGACTGCGCGTCAGGGTCACCCTTCGTCGGGGTGCTCCCGTGTGCGGGCCCAAAGCGGGGGACCTCCCGCCCTGGGCGCGGGCGCGGGGGTGTTGCCCACCCGCGACCCGCGCCACATGTCGCTCTTTGCGTGTAGAGGAGAGGGGGGGGACCGAGGCCGGGCCGCGCGAAGAAGGGAGAGGGGGAGCGGGGAAGGCGGAGGAACGAAGAAACGAACAGGGAGGAGGGCACGGGCTCCGTCCCGATGGCCACGGACGAACAAAGAGAACGAACAAGGAGGAGGAAAACGAGGAGCAGCAGGAGGAGACAAGCTAGGTGCGATCGCGCCGTACCTGAATTCCTTTCCCCCCTCCCGTGCCTTCCGCATTGCGCTGTTTCTTCTTGATCCGCGGACGCGTGTCATAGCCCACCCGGATCTTCACAAGAGTCTTCATTGATTTTTTGCGCTGTCGGGACAGGGAAACTTGTGGGTCCTGCGCGACCTGGAGGACCTCTGTGGCCTGTGGGGCCTGTAAGACCTGCGACGCCTGTGTAACGTGTGGAACGTGTCTGGCCTGTGGGACCCGTGGGACCTGTGGGAACTGTGACACTTGCGGGAACTGTGGGGCCCGTGGCACCGGCGGGACTTGCAGGACCTCGGGGACCTGGGGGATTTGCGCGAGACTTGTGAGGCATGCGTACGACACTTTGAGGAACCGCGGGGCCTGTCGGACTTGTGGGACCGGTGGGGCATGCGAGACCTGCGACACCTGTGGGACCTGCGGAACCTGTTAGACTGGCTGCACGTGTAGAACCTGTGGGACCTCCTGCGTCATGTGTGGGGCCTGTGAAACCAGTGGCACCATTGGGGCCCGCGATACCTGCAGGATCCAGAACAATAGCCGACGTTGGGGCGGGATAGCCATTCTGAGCGACGCGAGCCTAGCACCGATCAGAAAATGAGGACCACGATGCAGCGTGAGCGCCGCTTCAGAAACACAGGGACCAGTCGAATGTAAACTAGACAATGAAAAGCCACCTGTCACAAATTCCCGTTTTTTCCCGAATGGAAAAATGTTTACGGTAAGTGTTTTCGACGGAGGGAGAGAGAAGGCGTGTGACAGCATTTGGCCGCGGAAGCGAAACTGCATGGCAGCTGTGGTGGTGCCATTCTCGGGCCCCGAGGGACCATGTCTGGGGCGCCCGCCTCCGCTCAGCCTTGTCCACTGTTTCAGCGGTACTGCGGCTGGTGCGGCGGGCGGCTGGGCGGCGCGGAGAGTGCGGCGCTGGCCCACGAGGGCGAACTGCTCGAGGTCTGCGACCCGCGCAACCTGCTGGCTCTCCCTCGCCAGCAGGTTTGGCGCTCGAGGTTGACCTCAGGCGAGAAGGCCCTTCGGCTGGAGCAGGCTCGCCACCTGGCAGCTTTACCCGCGGGTCCTCGCTGGGCCTGCCGATGCCGCTGACGGCGGAGACCACGGGCAAGATCAGAGTGAGCGCGGCTGCCGGGGCAGGGCTCGACCTAAACGGTGTTTGGGCGATTTCGTGGGCCGTTTTCGTTTCGACTTCGTTTTGCGTGAAAGGCGGATTGAAGACAACACGAGGGAAAACGAAAACAAAACGAAAACGAAAAACACCGTTTAGGTTCAGCCCTGTGCTGGGGCCCAGGGCCGTGTCCGTGGACGCGGCCGAAGTGCAGGCGGGGCCGCCACGCACGGCGCCCGCCCTGGGCCAGGGCTCGACCGTCGCGTTGGGCTCCCCGCCGCCTCCCGGGCGGAGGCGGTCCGCGCGCCCAGCCGAGCACCGCCGGTGCTGCCGCGAGCCTGCGCAGCCCTGGCGGGCTGGGTCTTGGAGCGAGGCAGCCTGGCCTCCGCGGCGGCCGTGGCGGCGGGCATTCCTCCCCGCCTCCGCGCGGGCGAGCTGTCGGGCCTCTCCGGCGCTGCCGTTCAGACTGGCGGTGGCGGCCGGTGGGGTTCGTCTCGTTGCCTCGGAGAAACGCACCTTGCCAGACAAAGGTGGTCGCGAGAATGTCGCGGCACGCATATATCTCGCGAGCCCTCGGGGCGTCTGTGGCCTGACTCTTCTGTTGAGCTGCCACGCCACTGCCATGCAAGCCCCGACAGACCCCAAATTCACGCACCCAGGGCTCTCGCCAGACAGTATGAGACGAGGTGGTGCACCTCATGAGTGTCTAATGTCAGGGGATGTGTCGAAACTTTATGCTCAGTGGGCGACGGAGCTCGGCTCTCACAGTCAAAGACGGGGCTGCGATCATTGCCGGCATCAAGATTCATTCGGCAACGCGAGAATCAATCAACGACCATGTCGACCATGCTGTCATAATTGATATCTCGTGTTTGAGGGATTCGCGGGTACATGTCAATAGCGTTGGGCGGAGAGAGCTCTGGATGCTGGCGCCCGAAGGTGGTGTTCTCTCTTCGTCGAGGGAGGTGCCACGTCGGCAGGTTGTGTTCTGGTGTAGCGACGTCCTTCTCGCCAGCCTGAGCCCATACCACGCTCGACCAGCACGTTTGAGAGCGCTCCAGGGGTCCCAAAAACGGGTCTAATCCATGTCGCAGTGCATTGGCCAGAAGTGGGACATGAGCCTAGTCAGCAGGCCTCATTCACTAGAGTCGTCACTCGCCCCAATGTGGCCGCGCCCCCCCCCCAGTCCAAATATATGCAAACATTTACCGCGAATGTTTGGGCCCAGGGAGAGAAGGCATGCGACAGCATCTGGCCGCAGAAGCCCAGCTGCATGGCAGCTGTTGAAGCCCACCCGCATACCGCCGTGATTTTCCCTTTCTCATGGTCAGCAAAGTCGCCTGGAATTGGTCGTCGGAGAGAGCTCTGGACCCTGGCGCCCGAGGGTGGTGTTTTTTTTGCGTCGAGGGAGGCGCCAAATCGGCAGGTTGTGTCCTTGTGTGGTGATGCCTTTCTCGCCAGCCTCTTTCGATAGCACGGTCGATCAGCACACTCGAGTGCGCCCCAGGGGTCTCAAAGATGTGTCTAGCCCATGTCAAGACGTGGAAAATGAGACCGAACGTCAGAAGGCCTCATTCACTACAGTTGTCGCTCGCCTCCGCCGGCCAAACACCCCCACGCACACACACACACATACACACACACACGCGCGCACACACACACACACTCACACACACACGTACACGCACATGCACACGCGTATGTATATACATATATGCAGACATAGATACACAACTTATGTATCAATGTATGCATATATGTACGGGAGAGACGTGGACGGATGACTAACATTCTCGGTGCATATCAAGATGACAGAGGAGACTAGTATCCTGATGGTGTAGCTGTGGCTTCTGAGCAGAGAGGGACGAGAGGACAGGTCGGTGGTGGGAGGAGGACGGGGGTGCAGTCGTTGGCGCGGGAGACTGACGAGCGGAGCGGCAATGTATTGGTCCGCCCAGCAGCTGCGAGTGAGACGCTGTGCGGCGTCGTCCCCTTCCGATTCCAGGATTCCCACCCGACGACGTGCTGCAGTCCCAGCGCCTCCCGGGGCCCACCAGGGGCGACGAGCGGCGCTCCTGGCCCCCTGCGGCAGACGTGGAGAGCCATCGGGCCCCTCGACCAGCCCGACGCCCCCCGGCCCTTGAGAGTGACCCCCCCCCCCGCGGAGGGACCCTGCGGCGCCCCCCTTCCCTGCGGGGGGCTCGGGCCCCGTGCCGCCCTGCTCTCCCTGCTCCTCCCCGTGGGTGCCGCCTGCGCGTGCTGCTGCCCAGCCCGTCCGTCCGTCCGTGCGTCCTCCCTCTCGTGCGTGGGCATTGTTGTTCTCCCTCCCCGCCCCCTCGCAGTCGGCGCCGTCGCCCCCGTAGTCGCCGTCCCGTGCCATCCCTCCCCCTTGCTCGTCGTCGGCGCCGCGCTTCCCTCGTGGCCGTCGTTCTGTGCCTTCCTCCTCGTCGTCGCCCTTTCCCCCCTCCTCTCCCCTCACCTCCTTGCTCCTCTCCCTCGTGGTCGAGGAAAGTATCCGCATCCGCGGCTTCGCGGGCTGGGACCCTGGGCCGGGAACCCGCGGATGCGGTGCGTTTTTTTGTTTTGTTTTTTTTGCGGTTGCCCCGTCAGAACGTATCCGTGCGACCGCGCATCCGCGGGATCGCGCCCTTGAATCCAACCCGCGACGGCGCGGATACAAACATGTTCCCCGCTTGTGACTCCGAAAGGTTGCAGTTGTTGGAAGGTCACATTCGGCATCGGCGCGCAAGATACGGCAGGATCGCCCTCAATCTGGCTTGATCCCGTCTCGCTGGGCGTCTTCCCCCGGCAATTTGGCCTAATCGGGCTCAGTGGCCTCTCAATCCAGCTGAGTAGGTAGCCCGCACTCCCGTCCTTCTGAACACCTGCCAGGAATGGCATCCGAGCCTCCTTCTTCCTCGCGGCCCCCCCCCTCGCTGCCCCCCGCCCTTCCCCCCCTCTCGGCCGTCGCCGCCCGCCCCTTACAGGAGCAGCGCGTGGTGACCTACGAGGGCGTCTTCCAGGCCGCCCCCGACCCCGAGGCCTGGCAGGCCCAGGCGGGCCCGCCTGCACGCTCTCACACCCGGGGGCCCCCTCGGCGGGCTCGTCCCGGCGTCCCCGTCGCGCCGGCGCGTCCGAGGCGGCAGCGGAGGCGGCATGGAGCCGGCATGCAGCTTGGACCATTCCGTGGGTCCTTTTGCATGTTCGGGAGGCATTGCCTGTCTAGGAGATGGCGATGTTTTCTTTTACTCCGACGTGGGTTCGACGCGGATCCGACGTAATCTCGACGTGGGTTCGACACGGATTCGACAGGTTCGGCACAGATTCGGCGTATGGATTCGACACGGATCGCGGCGCGACGGGACAGACACGGTCCAGTTCTAGTTAGTTACACAGTGAAGCACAGTTTGAGTTTTCTCGCCGAGCTAATCGAGCTTATGTTTAGTTTACAGTTAGTTGCATTTACTTTTTACATTTCGCTCACACCGAGCTAATCGAGCTATAGTTCACATTTGTTATACATTTACGCTACGAGCTTTCTTGCCGATTGCATTTTCTGAAGCACCATACAAACTTGACAAACATCAGTTCTTGGAGGTCCGCGCGCATTTCATGGATCGGCCTTGGCCCCCCTGGCCGCGGCGTTTGCGGCCTCGCATCCTCAGATTTCGAAGCTGAACAACAAATCGAAACATACTGTATCGGAGTTCGCGCGGGTTTCATTTGTTGGATCGTCGTTGGACCCGCCTCCCTGGCCCGCGTAGGGCGCCAGGGGGGCCGCGGGAGGCGCCGCCGATGGTGCCCCACGCCGGTACAAGAGATCTGTGTGGACCTCAGGGAATGATGTTCACGTATGCCATTTGTTTTTCTTTTCAGTTTGTTTGACGATTGACTTCAGGGTGCTGTTGATTGATTTGCATTTGCCTCTGTATTGCCTTTAGCATGCCGTCTGCTCGTGTATAGCTACCTGTCCTTCTTGCACGCGTTGCCCTTTTCGTATTCCCTCAACTTCATCTCGTGGCCCATCAGGAGTCAGCCGCTTCCTCGTGTCGCGCCAGTGTATTCATGGACATGGGAGGTCGCAGGCGCCAAGAATAGCAGGCGGGGTTCCTTCCTCCCACCCCTGCGAGTTGGCCGCGGCGGACCCAGACAAAGGCAAGGACAGGAACAAGGACACGACGATGGCCGGCCAGAGGAACTCGAAGGAGAGTGTCAGCCAGAAGGAGCTGAGGTCCCCCGCAGAGTGGTCAGTATGCGTCATGCCTGGTTGCGGTTTCGTTGCAGAAGAGCCCGCATGCATAGCCATTTGAGCGTCTGGAGCGACTGGGCGTCGTGCTTGAGTCCCTGGACCTCAAATTTCGTTTGAGTAGCATGTGCTCGGCTTTGCGAGCCCGTGCTTTGCATGCCCCTGTGGGGACGAGTGGAGAGCCTGCTCGGGGTTGCATTACAGTCGGGGCTCTGAACAAGAAACCCTTTTCGTTGGGGAGGGGCTCCGTGCTCCTTAATTGTTTCGCAGCTTGCCTTAGATTGTCCTTAGGTTCTCGATGGGGAATCGAAGTCTAACTTATGGTACAAAAACGGGGGTTCGTTCCTTATTTAGGGTTCCTTAGGTCAACGCCCCGACTGTATCGCTTGCTCTTCCGGTTCAGCCAAGATTGTACATGAATGTTCTTTCATAGTCATCCCAGTCGCTTCGGAATAGGTCCTTGGTCTGCGCGCGGCGACTGGGCGGGCACGGCTTCTGGCTGTCTCCTTCAGCATGTTTTAGATTTGGCGCCTTCGTTGTTGAATGACAAAGTTTGTGCATGAGCTGGCGGCATTGTATCATTCGATCGCGTGCGATTTGAAGTTCATGCTTGCATCGCGGTCACCCTCGCCCGACGACCGTGCACACGATTCACCGGGGCGGAGTCGTAGTTTCGACTGAGCTCCACAAGTAGCGGCGGCAGCGAGATGACTCGCGGGCATAGGAGGAACCTTCCTTCACCAACCCGTTGCGGCATTTGGAGTTGGTTGCCAGACCACACGTTCGGGACCACGGCCCAACATGGCGCGCACGGCCAAGAGTGCCAATCGTGCAGCCTCGGTGTTTTGCATATGCAATTTGGCAGCTGCAGGGGCGACTGGGCTCTCCTCTGGAGGTCCGCAGCGCTTCCCAAGAGAGAGGACGAACACGACCCAAGACGACGCACAGTGCGCGCCGAGACGTCCCAGGGACGCCCCTACAGGGCCTCAGTTTTTATTCAGATGGCCCAAGAAACCCCCAAGACAGCCCGAGGGGCTGGCAGACAATCCCGAAGAGATCGTATCGGGCAGAGCTAGGACCAGGATAAGTCATTTCAGAGCCACCCTGAACTCTCGGAGAGGGTTCCAGAGCGCAAGAGCAAGGACCAGAACCGCAGGGCCTCATACATCTCCGATTTATCCCTGTCCAATTCTGTACCAGTCTCGGGTCTTGGCTCCGTCTGATTCTCCGGCCGTCCAAGACGTGACAGAGTGGCCCTGGTGCGCTTCGAAGGCAAGGCCAGACCCGTGAAGAAGCCGCCTGACGTCCCACGATCTTCCCGGCTTGCAACACCCGCGGCGGAACGTGCAGCTCGAGCACTCGAGCAGCTCCGGATGCGGCTGACCAGCAGCGGTTCCTGATGGTCCTATAGGGCCATGCAACCAGCGCAGAATCATGGCTTGCACCAGTTCCGGCTGCGCCGTTACGCATCTCCGCCCACCGTTTTCGGGGAAGCTGAACGGCAGCCATCTGTTGCGACACAGCCGATCCGGTCCCAAGAAACGCCCAGCATGTGCTCAGGTCGGGACGACCGAAATGTGTACGGAAAGAATGGGTACAATGCCCAACAAGAGTTCTTGATCATTTTGGACAGGACTCGCTGTCCGCGCCGGCGCGGCCTGTGTCCATTTGAGACAGGAGGCCGCCTGTCCAACAGCGGCCTCTGTCGGTTTGAGACAACATTTGTTGTGTTCGGCATGGTGATCATTTTTTCCGTACCCATTTCGGGCGTCCACAGGGGCGAAGGACTTGGCATCGCTCGGACGTGTGCATTGTTTCTCGGCGAGAACCATCGAGGACCATCCTGGACCATCGAGCAAACAAAACACGCACGAAATCGAAAAAGCGACGGCAAGAGGAAGGACAATGTCACACGCTGGGCTGAAAAAGCCGCCCCTGGCAGCCAGTCCCCATGGCCGGCCTCGGCCCCCCCAGCGGTGATGGCCAGCGCGCGGCGTTCGAGAGCCGG
>CAUYUJ010016083.1:678294-738294 GCA_963575745.1 Prorocentrum cordatum | reverse complement strand
GCCGATGCATCTGCTATCTGGCGCGATCCAGCGATCGGGCGGTGGTGTCTCCATGGCCAAGCCTCATCTGGCCTTCCACCAGCTTCCAGCCCCTGAGTCTTTGATCAAGTGGTTCTGTATCGAATGCCGTCACCGTCGCCTCATCCGATGCTGTTCTCGTCCTGTCCCTTCCTTCTTGTCGTGCGCATCGCATTCTCAATCCACCACTCATACACTGATGCCCACGTCGCAGCCACGATTTCGCCTCAACCGCTGTGCAGCTCAAGAGGTCGACAGGCAAGCCGGGAACCTCACGAACGCCGACCTGCGATAGGCAAGTTCAGGCAGCAAGCCGTGCGTGGTCGCGCCCCCGCTCACCTCAGCGTCAACATGTGGTGACCATCGTGAGGCCGTCTTCCTAAGCCTGTGTCGGCGCCCCACGCCCCTCCTCTCCTGCCCCTCCTCTTGCGATCGGCAGGCCGCACTTGCGTGGCGCTCCCGCCACGCCTCTTCCCTCTCGTGTGGCTCCGAACGGGACCCCAGGGAAACGGACTTTTGAGACGGGCGATGCCAGCTTCGCGAGTCCGCCCGGCTTCGCGCGGGCAAAGCCGTCGCACGACGCCGTCCTGTGCGCCTCGAAGTCGCAGTCGCAGCGCCGCGGTCTCAGAAGCCCCCTTCGCTGGCGCCCCTCGCTGGGAGAAGACCATCACCCCCCCTGCGCCCGCCGCTCTCGCGGCTCGCCCCCTGCGCGCGGAGAGGCGTTGACGGGCACCTCGCGCCCCATCAGCGTGGAGCGGGGGGAGTGGAGATTCGCCTGCCCCTCGGCGCGCGCGCCCCGCTCCTTCTCCCCCGTGCTCCTCGTCGCGCGGGGGGGAAGGAGGAGGAGGAGGAGGAGGAGGAGGAGGAGGAGGAGGAGGAGGAGGAGGAGGAGGGGGCAAGAGGGGGCAGGATCATGGTGGAGACGAGTTGTGATAACGATGATGACGATGAGAATAATGACGATGACGATGATGATGACGACGACGACGATGATGATGATGATGATGATGATGATGATGATGATGATGATGATGATGTGATGATGATGATGATGATGATGATGATGTGATGATGATGATGATGATGATGATGATCATGATGATGATGATGATGCGGATGATGATGATGATGATTTTGATGATGATGATGATGATGTTGTTGATCATGATGATGTTGTTGTTGATGATGATGATGATGGTGGTGGTGACGATCGTGCTGATGCTGATGATGATGATGATGATGATGATGATGATGATGGTCGTGGTGATGGTGATGCTGACGTTGATGGTGATTGAAGTGGTGACGATGTTGATGTTGATGTTAAAGGTGATGGTGATGACGACGCTGGTGACGATGATGGTGGTCGTGGTGACCGTGATGATGATGAGGATGCTGATGCTGATTATGGTGATGATGACATTGATGATGATGATGATGATGATGGTGATGATGATGATGATGATGATGATGGGTATGATAAGGATGGCTGTGGTCATGGTGATGATGCTGATGGTGATGATGAGGATTGTGATGATGATGATGATTGTTGCGATGATGATAACTTTGATGATGAGTGTCATGCGCATGATAGTTGTCATCGCGGTGTGATGGCGATTGAGCTGGTGGTGATACTCGTAACGACGATGATGATGCTGATGATGATGGTGTTGTGATGATGATGGTGTTGTGATGGTGATTCCTATGACGATGATGATGATGCTGATGATGATGATGATGATGATGATGATGATGATGATGATGATGTTGGCGATGATGGTGATGGTGTGGTGATGGAGCTGCATATGATGATGCTTATAATGATGCTGCTGATGATGCTGATGATGATGACGATGAGGATGATGCGTTCGATGCTGATGATGGTGATGATGCTGATTATGATGATGATGATGATGATGCGGATGATGATGATGATGATTTTGATGATGATGATGCTGTTGATCATGATGATGTTGTTGTTGATGATGATGATGGTGGTGGTGACGATCGTGCTGATGCTGATGATGATGATGATGATGATGGTCGTGGTGATGGTGATGCTGACGGTGATGGTGATTGAAGTGGTGACGATGTTGATGTTGATGTTAAAGGTGATGGTGATGACGACGCTGGTGACGATGATGGTGGTCGTGGTGACCGTGATGATGATGAGGATGTTGATGCTGATTATGGTGATGATGACATTGATGATGATGATGATGATGGTGATGATGATGATGATGATGGGTATGATAAGGATGGCTGTGGTCATGGTGATGATGCTGATGGTGATGATGAGGATTGTGATGATGATGATGATTGTTGCGATGATGATAACTTTGATGATGAGTGTCATGAGCATGATAGTTGTCATCGCGGTGTGATGGCGATTGAGCTGGTGGTGATACTCGTAACGACGATGATGATGCTGATGATGATGGTGTTGTGATGATGATGGTGTTGTGATGGTGATTCCTATGACGATGATGATGCTGATGATGATGATGATGATGATGATGATGTTGGCGATGATGGTGATGGTGTGGTGATGGAGCTGCATATGATGATGCTTAGAATGATGCTGCTGATGATGCTGATGATGGTGACGATGAGGATGACGCGTTCGATGCTGATGATGGTGATGATGCTGATTATGATGATGCTGATGATGATGGTTGTGATGGATACTAAGCTGTGATTATAAGTTGGCCGTTGGCACATTCCGCCACCGTGCCTGGGTTGTGGGTTATGGGTGGGCTCATCATGTAAGTTCGTGTTCCCCCTCTTGGGCCCCTCTCCAGACTGTCTTGGAGGCTTCTTGGGCCCCTCTTGGGGCTTTTGGGTCCTTTTTGTTTGGCGATCTTTGGCGCCTCTTGGGCCACCCTGGACACTCTGAAAACCAAAAAGGTGGCACCATTGATTTTGTCGATAAGGCTTGTTGGGGCGCCCTCCAGGGCTTTTCTAGACGGCCCAGGAGACGCCCAAGAGGCTTCCATGATGATCGTCTCGGTCGGTAAGGCCATGCTGGACATGTGTGTTCCGAACAGCGCGCTCTTGGCCTCTGGAAAAGTCACGCGGGGAACCCCCAGGAGCGCCCAGGAACACCCAGACTTCCGGGCTGCGGGCCTTAAAGAATATGTGCAGTATCCGACAGAAAGAACTCGCAGGGACATGAGGACATTCCAACTCGTGCTTGAGGGCACAGTACTCCCTTACCCCCTTGATGTTCTTCTCCCCTCCTCTTAACTTATTCCTCCTAACCCCCTACCCCGCTCGCCCCTCCCTCATTCTCCTGGGTCCATTTTGTTCCCATCGATCCGACTAGACATCGATTTCGGCCGGCCAGATCCGATTTGACTCCGATGTTCTGGCGATCCGATGCGGCCTGATGCTTACGTGGCGGCGTCGTGCATATTAGCGTGGCCGATCTGATTCGAGTCCGGCTCCGCTCCAAGGCGGCCCGATTCGATACACATTCCGATCCGATCAGAATTCCTGATTAGATGTTGGTTCGTCGTGTCATTCCCCATCTTCATTCATCGGTGCCCAGCGCTCCTCATCCTCATGCTTCCTCCTCCTCCTCCTCGCCCTCGCCCCTCCTCCTCCCCTTCCTCCTCCTCCTCCTCCTCCTCCTCCTCATCCTCCTCCTCCTCCTCCTGTCTCTTGCTTCCTCCTCGGTGTGTTTTTTCCTCTCGTTGCACTCTTGTCGTCGAGCGCTTGAAGCTCCCGATGTGCCCCAGGGATTTGTTGTGGCCCTCCATGGGGGAGGAGGGTGAGTGAGTGAGTGAGTGAGTGACTACGGTCGCGAAGCGAGTTCGGTGACCGACGGCCCCTGACAAGATGGCTTGGCTCGGCCTTGGGCCTTAGGCCAGCGGCTTGCCGCTATGTTGGCCAAATGCTCATCACGCTTGGGACTCGCGGCCTCTAGACACTGGGATCCGAGGCCTCTTAAACACTGACTGGCGTAACTCCCACACTGGCAACAAAACCACAGTTTTAACCCCTTATGTAAGCGCATCCGATGACTACTATGTACCTCCCCTCCCGCAATCTGCAGCGCGTCCCCCTCTGGAGGCCCAAACTTTCCCCCTATCAATGTTATTTGGGACGAAACACGGGCGAGCAGACCAGGCGGCACGAGCGACGATGGTAGCGGAGCTGAAACATCTGAGACATCTGCGCCCATTTTCGTCAAGCGAATGGGCAGTTGTGAAAGTACACGCAGCCGAAGGACCGGGAGGGGGCTGAGGGCGCTCACGTTTTTCCTCCGAGCCTCACCAGCCAACTCTTTTTCACACTCCAAGACATCGATCGTAGCACGAAGGAGCCTGATACGCACCAAGAAAGCCCTTTGTTCGACCTCTCGAGAAGCATGACGCTCGGCCTCGGGAACTCGGTGCCTATCGGCGGCAGCCCTGGACATAAGATCGGCCACCGTACCGCCCTGCACCATCCACGGCGGTGCAGTACAAGCAGCCAGCTCCTTCTCGCCGACATGCGAGTTGATGAACAGCACACTGAAATCACCAGCATCGCGAATCCGAAATACCTGTCCCAGCTGCCACCACAAGTCCGCGTCTGGCCCTGTGGGGAGCTGGTATCGCGGGGTCGCCCATCCGTCGGCCACCCCACTGTTGTCCGTCACGCAAATGACTCGTCCAGAGGTGGTTTGTGCAGCAAGTAACAGCGCCCTCAGCTCGCCCCGCGGGACTTTCTGGCTCTTTCCCGCCAACGGCCCTGAGACTGAAGCTCCCACTCGGAAAAGGCATCAAACTAGATATCTGCACAATTGCGGCTCCAACCCGCCTAAACACATTACTGCTGGAATCGGCTCCACCACTGGCATCACCACATCTATAATTCGGTTGCTGCTGCAGACCATGGCCGAAAGACTCAATTGAAAGCTCGGTCCCTGGAGTACCCACAGCAACCCATGTTTTAGGCATCGGTGGTGGCGCTACGGTCACCCACTCAGCAGGGAGCAATCCTCTCAGCCAAAAGCATTCATCTGCATGGGCTTGAGCGTGGGCTGCGCCTGCAAGCGAATCACAGTGCGCATAGGCGGCTGACCCACCATTCTGGGCGCAGCCCCACGCCCGATGGAACATATCCTCGTCGGCTTCGCCACACCGAGGACACAACCTGGACACGTGCTCCCCCCTGGCGGCTTCATTTCGGCGGACCCTCGGCCACGAAGCACCAGTAGCTATCGTCACCAGAAGTTCCGCCAATCGATGGCCATGAGGCACGGCCTGGAACTATCAATACAGGGCTCGCATGGAAGTCATGTCAACTCCTTTCTCCATGCCTGCTCCGCAAAAATGGCGAGATGCATCCTGCCACAGCCGGCTAGAGATCGACTGCTGAACGTCTGCAATCAAATGCAGCGGAGCATCCACATCCTCGAAATTTGTCCAGACATCGTCCTCAAACTACCAGGTGATAGTTTCCTCAGGAGCTGCTCCAAGGAAAGACCACGAGATTGCCGTCTCTGGCGACCACCCACTGTCGAGTAACAAACCGATGATAGCAGACATGGGTCCCCTGATGTGCCTCGAGCGCTGCGATGGCTCGACCTCCCGAAGATGTTTCACTGTCAGTGGCCAAGCCCGCAAAACACAACGACGGATGTCAGGTTCCGTCTGCCACGCCTGAAACCACGTACGAATGCACTGCGCAGGCAGGCGCAAGGCTAGATCATGCGGAGCACGCGAAGCGAGCAGACTAGTTAAGCACTGCCCTCGCGACGGGGCTGTCAGAGCCGCTCCAAGCCTGCGCCTGTAAGTATTGAGGTAGACCCCGAACACACCGTGGATCTGGAAAGCGTAACCGCCAGCTGCCTGACCACCGAGCCTCTCGAGCTTGGACGTGGTGGCGTAGCGCCTCCCAGTCGCCGCAATGTTGCCGACCTGCGCGTGCATGGCGTCGTATTTCCGAAACTTCTCCCTGCGTGTCTCACGTGCATGCCGGCGCCCGCGCCTCAGATCAACTCCAAGATAGCTTGCAGCGCGCTGCGCCCGAAATGTATACCCTGCAACGCGAAGAACACGAACAACACGAACTGTGTCAGCATGCCGAGACCAAAGCACTACACTTTTGGCCGCAACTCTCAACCTGACTGCAGCAAGACCCTGGCACGTCATCTTGATACTGTCTATCAGCTGGCTGCGCACGCTCGACTGGGACCCAATCGCGCGCAACGACAAGTCATCTACCCAGAACAGGTTAGACATCTGTGGGTGCGCCGTGCACAGCCTGTGAAGAATGTAGTATGTCATAATCCTGCCGAACCTGGTCCTTGGCCTCAAACCCTGAACAACCGATTGAGTGCTTTCTATAGGGAGGGCCCAGGACTCAGACTGGCCTAGTACCCGAGGCGCCATGCACTGCGCCACTTCCAGACAAAGAATGACCGCAGGAAACCCAAGACTCAACCCTGCTGGGAGGAGGTACTCCCACCGAATGTTCTCATAAAAACGGTCGATGTCCGACCGCCCGGTGCCCGAAGAAATCTGCAGCTGATGGCTCACCTCCTCCTGCGGAGTGCTGACAAAGGCTTCTCTTAAAGCTGCATTGCCTTTGACCGCTGCATCCCAGACGGGAGCGTTAGCATCAGACCAACTGCGAACCTCATCCTCGCGAATCATCGACCACGGCCGAGCCCAAAGAGAAAGCAGCCCTATAATGCGATCGCCTGGTGTCTTCTTGGGCAGCTGGCGCCCCAAGACAGTCATGACCTGATGCGGCCAGGTCACCTCCGACTCCACAATGGTGCAAATATGCGCAAGCTCCTCGAGCGCTGCTGGTGGGAGGCGCTCGAAGCCGACAGGGCTCATCCGATCCACTCCAAGTCCCGTGCCAGACTTCATGCGATGGGCCGCATCACGAATAGCCTGGGGAGTGATCTCCGACAGCTGCTCGACATCGGCGCGCGCACGAGCCTGCCAGAAAGCAGCCTGCACCTGCTCGACCGCCTCGCGCGAAGGTGCCCACAGATGCCTCCACCACATCTCGAGGGTTAAACAAAACAGCGCCTGACTCACACTCGAACTCTGGCCAAACTACGGGGTCCTGGCGTAGGTTCTTGTGAAGCGCCCCCAAAGCAACCGGTGTCTCCATCCAGTCGCCGAACACTCTCATGGACTGTTTAACCGCCCGCAGTTGGCAACGTTCTGCAAAACGCGGTGAAGCCTGGGCAAACACCGCGAGGCGAATCTGCAGGTCGGAGGGCGAGCCATCGGCGTCTGGAGCCGTGCGCTCCTGCCCGTCCTCCGCCTGCTGCACTGGGGGCCCTCGAAGTTCCTGGGGCAGCGCCTGCCACCGTCGCCAAGGCTGATCCCGTGCCGAGCGCAGCGCTGCATGAGCGCGCTCAGGCTGCTCGTCGAGGTGACTGCCCAGCGCCTCCAGTGAATGCCTCCTCTGCTTGTGACCAGGCCCACGGCCCGCATGACGCATGGGCCCAGCAAGAACTGTAGCCTGCCTGTGCCGCCAGCTCGCGATGAGGTCCCGCTCGGGCGTGGCGCGCTGGCGCTCCTGAAGGCGAACTGTATCGTCACGCAGCGTGACAGCATTAGCGTGGGAGGGTCCGCGGACAGCAGGCATGACATGATGACGAAGGACGGTGGAGCATATAACGAAGGTATCGCAAAGAGAGTGGAGCCGCTATTGAGCGAAAAGGCTAAGGACCGCAAGAACGACTCTGACGGTGGGCATTCCGCAGCTGGGATGAACCCCACTTCCTGTCGGTACTGAGACCAGAGCTCAGCAGAAACACCGAAGGCCACCGAATTCTCAATGGAGGAGGAGGGGGCAGGAGGGGGCGGAGGAGGAGAGACAGAAAGAGAAGGAGTCGGGGCGGGTTCACTGCTGCCTATCAATGTCGGGGTGGGGTGCGCCTCATCGGATGCAGTGGGCTGCGGAGAAAGACTCGTCGCCTCGGCTGGGGATTCCTCCGAAATTGCGCCAACAACGTCAGAGCGCGCTCCCTGACCAGACCTACAAAAGGTGAAACATGTGTCATGAGCCCACGGGTCCTCCTCGGATTCGTAGCCCTCGATGCCAGGGATGCCAGGGTCGGGGCCCTGGGCTTCGCAATCGCCAAGGGGGTCCTCGGGCACAGACTCTAGCAGAGCCTTGGCCTCGGACCCACCACTGGCATCATCACGTCCCCCCTGCTCCTCCTGATGCAGATCCCCGAAGAACATCTCATGAGCGTTTTTCCTCGACTCCGCCCGCCGCTGCCGCCTCTCCGCCGCCTGCTCCTTAGCCAGCGCGGACTTCGAGCCCGTCGTCGGCGCCGTGCAAGGCCTGGCCATCCGCGGCAACCGCCGCGGCAGCGACAGGCATCGCGCCACCGGCTGCGCAGCGCTGCGGCGGAGGCGGACCACGAGCCCGATGCGCGGCCGCCAGGGTACCCGAACCTCGGGCGACACCTCCACGATGTACAAGACTGCTGTCTCCGAGCACAGGGCGTAGTCGATGTGCGACTGATTCTCAGAACCCTGGTTGCAAGCGGCCCCGACTGAGGCCGTCTCGATGACTGGCCGTCCGAGCAGCCGAGAGAGGAAAGTAGGTCGTTGGAGGGCATCTGCTGTGATGTTGAAATCCCCCGCAACGAACCACGGCAGCTTGATGGAGTTGAGCTTCGACCCTAATCGTTGAAATCGCGCCAAGTTGGGCCCGCTGAATCCGATGGACGGGTGGGCGTAGAAGACTATGGCCACGATCGAGTAGCCCTGCAAGTGGAGCACTGCCGCCGTGAAGCCGCCCAACTGGCCGTGACCTGGCGTCGCCAGCGGTCGACGGGCAGCAGCTCCAAGGAGAAACGGAAGTTGAAGATGGCCCTTCGCGAGGATCCACTCCCCGCCCTCGTTGGCCCTCGCCTGCTGCGACTTGGCCGCTCGCTTGTCACGCACACGTGCACAGTTACTAAGTAAACGACGTTTGGCCGCTCGGGCATTCACTTCCCATTTGCGGCGGAGATCCCCATCACTGACATGAGTTCCCACAACCCCCAGGAAGTCGCGTCGGCTAGAAGAAAGGTGCTGCCAAGCCTTGTCCCCCATACAAGTGACATTGGAATATAAAAAAGTGGGTGCCTTCGCATCCGAACCCAGCAACACCTGCAGCGTGCCCTCCTGCGCGCCGTCCACGAGCGAGGCCTCCACACTGCTAGCTGCCGCCTGCGTAGGCGAGGGCTCCTCTAGCAGCGCGTCGAACGGCACGCCCCGCGGCCCTCGGTTGGCCCCCGCGAAGCCTAGTCACGACTTCTGGGCCTCAGGCGCCGCGGGCTTGCCCTTGCCCTCGGCGGGGGCGGCTGCGCCCTTGCCTTTGCCGAACGTCTTGGTGGCGTTCTGCTTCTGCTCCTCCGGCAGCTGCGCCTGCGCCAACCGCTCCGCCTCCGTCAACTTCGCGGCCGCCTCGCGCAACGACGGATCGTCGTCGGGGTCCCCGACAGGCATCTGGGCCGCGGGATCCCCGCCGGCGGGGGCTGCCGGGGCCGCCGCGGGGGCGCTGGCCTGGGGCGCTGCCGCCGGCTGGCCTGCTGCCTCGGGCGTCGCCGCCGAGGCCGCCGCGCCCTGCGAAGCGTCCGTCGCTGCGTCAGCTCCCTCGACCTTGCGCTTCTTCCCGAGCCTGGTGTCCACTGCGGCGCGCACCGCCGCCGCCTTCGAGAGGACCGCGTTCACCTCGGTCTCCTTCGAACTGAGAAGGCTCTGCAGCTTCGCGAGATCCTCCTGCAGCTTCCTCAAGTCCGTGCGTTCGGCCTCCTCGCACTCCAGCGTGTCGAGACCCTCGAAGATGCGAGAGCCCCACCGCAACGCGGAGCGGGCTGCTTCCGACGGCGCTGGCCCAGCAGCGGGCGCGCTCGGCCCTAGGCCCTCGGCCGCCGCGAGCACGGCCTTCGCCTGGGTCTTGGCGCGAGCCGTCTGCGCCAGCTGTCAAACCGCGGCAGCTTCCTTCTCCTTCGCCACGGCGAGCGCCTGTTGGATCCTGACCACGTTCGCAACAGTCTGGGTGTGCTTGTGGTCGGCATCCTTCCAAACCCTTACCGCGCGGCGCACCGCCTCCGCCGCCGCGTGGGCCGCGTTGGTAGTGACCGACGGAGACGGTTGCTGAGGGTCCAGCAGCGCCGCGCGCGCCTGCAGGGAAGCCTTCAGCGTCTGGCCATCCGTGCTCTTGATGGCGAGACGCAGGAGGGACAGCTCATCCTGTGGGACGGGCTGGCGCGAGACGTCGTGGCCCTTGCCGCCCTTGTTACCTGCTGTGCTGTCCTCCTGCGACCCCCCTGATCATACTTCGACATGTGCAACCTCACCTGACGATGGCAAGACGGGCACTGCCTATTGCTGGCGAGAAGCGTGGTGTTCCACTCCGCGCGTCCGCAACTGCAACGAGACCAAAGATGCCCATAGCTCGTCATGGGAAGAAAACTTGGATTCCCCTGTTTTCGTCGTCCTCTGGGGCGGCGAACTGGAGAGCCCGAGAGGAAGTGCCCCAAGCACCTCGTGCAGGCACAGGGGACGGGCTCACCAAAATGATTCGAGCCCAAACGGCGCTTGAGTCCCCATGGAGGGGGAGGACGACGAGGAGGAGGAGGAGGAGAACTTGTTGTGGGGCACATGCTGGACGGCCTCCCTCGTCATCCAGCCCCTTTCTCCTCCCCCTGGTACTCCCGCAGAGTGAGGTATGTGGAGGGGGGGAGGCTTCATAGAAGGAGGCTTCCTCTCCTTCCTAGCCACGCTCAGAGGGGGGTATGGAGGGATGGGGGGAATGCCGGTTAGAAGCACCCCTGCTTCTCAGAAGGCGCGGGCATTGTCTGTACATGTGAGGCCGGCGCCTTGTAAGAAGCAGCCTCCTTCTGCGCGCCGCCTTTCCCCCCCCCACCTACCCCCCCTGCGCGCGGCCAGGCGTATTCGTGCAGAATTTGCAGCACGGGTCGTACTCGCGGGAATCCATGTCTTCTCCCTCCTCCCCCTCCGTCCCCGCGAGGAGGAGAATCGGTGGAGGATCGAGGGCGTCTTCTCCCTCCTCCTTCTCCCTCCCCGCGAGGAGGAGATGGGGGATCGACGACTCGAGGAGGAGGGGGAGGAGGACGATGGGGATGAGGACGAGAAGGAGGAGAAGCATCGAGGATCGAGGATCGAGGATTGAGCACCGAGGATCGAGGAGGAGGAGCGCGAGGGGGAGGACCCGATGAAGGATCGTTAACCCGAGGAGGAGGAGGAGGAGGAGGAGGAGGAGGAGGAGGAGGAGGAGGAGGAGGAGGAGGAGGAGGATCGATGATCGGGGATTGAGGATCGCGGAGGAGGAGGAGGAGGAGCAGGAGGAGGATCGAGGTGGGGGAGGAGGATCGAGGAGGAGGATCCAGGATCGCAGGAGGTGCCTCCCGGGAGGCCTGCCGTGCGCACGCGGGGCTGCGGCGGTGCACGCAGGCCAGGCGGCGGTGCGCGCGCGTTCGCCCCTGCGGCGTGGGCGCGGGCGCGCGGGCGGCTGGGCGCGCCGGCGGCGCGGCCGGCGGCGCCCATGCCCAGCGGTGGGCGCCCACCTGGGGCTGGGCGCGAAGTCACGGAGGGGGGGGGCGATGAGTGGGGCGGGGGGAGAGAGGTGCCCTCGTCGGGCCGTGAAGCCCCCCCCCTCTCAGGCGGGCGGGGCCAGTCATCCGTTCCAGAGCCTTTCCGGGGCGCTCTCAGGAACGCTCTCAGAGCGTTCCGGGAGGTTCTGAGGAGGCCGCGGCGCGGCGGATCCGCCGGTTCTCGGAGATCTTCGATTTATCCGTTCCTGATGCCCTAAAGGGCGCCTTTTCTGCAGCCCTCGCTGCCCCCCCCCCCCCCCGTTTCTCGCCCCACCCCCTCCTACTTCGACGCCCAGTCGAGCGCTGCTGCGGCTCTTGGGGTACGCGCTTGCTCCAGAAGGGGCCTCTCCCTCGCCTTCGGTACCTGGCATGGCTCGGCGGGGACCATCGAGGAGCGTCTTGAGCCATCTTGCGGATCAAGGAACGCACGAAGCCGAAACATGCACGGGAATGGACGTCCGAGCGACGGCGAGGGGCCGCCCTTGCCTTCGAGGGTTCGAGAAGTTGGCATCTCTCCCCCGGCGGATGGCCAGCGGAAGGGGGCCGACGCCGGCGCACGTAAGCGGACGCCGCCGAAGTCGCTTTCGAGGGGTCGAGCAGTTGGCATCATTTCCTCGGCAGAAGGCCGGCAGAAGATGGCCGCAGCGGGCGGACGTAAGCGCACCCCGCTGCAGGCTTCAGGTCCCAGGGTTTCTGCTCAACACATGTGCGCGCGGCTGTCACTCTCAAGTCGTGCCAGCTCGGACCACCGTTTGTGCCACTGCGGGCCCGCTGCTCTCTTGTTCTCCTTCTCCCGACTGCTGGCTGAGAGGGCCAACGTCAGCGGGGGGACGGGCTCAGGGGGGAACGCACTGACCCTCAACCGCCCAGTCGTCGCCGAAAGCCAGGTGTGCGGCTTCGCAGGCGGGGGGCAATCGTCGGCCTGTGGCCGACGTATCACCGCTTCCGGCTCGCGGGCTCCTCGGCCCAGGAGGCACATGCGCGCCGGTGTCGGCCCAGCCGCTGGCCAAGCGCAGGCGTGCGAGGTGGGGCGCCGCGGGTGGCCTTGGATCGGTCGACATCGGGCGGTCCGTGCTGTCGGAGTCGCACGATCGCTCGAGCTTGAACGATGCAGGAGGGACAGAAACACACAGACACTATGAGTCGTCGCTCCCGAGGAAGATGTTGGAAACTATGGGAAGCGGGGGGGAGACGAAAGCCTAGAACGTGTGGGAAACTCTGGGGAACCCTGTCACCTGTGTCCATCTAGTTGCGTGTCCCAGGGTCCCTTCAACGAGCCACGCGGTGTCGGAAACCAACGCCGACGTCGTCACCACAAGAGCTTGCCGTGAGTAGGTCTGGAGGGCGCCAAGCATGAGCTCAGGCCATCACCGTCTACCCCGACTTCGAGCCGACCGGGGTCACGGTTCTGCCGATCGGCAGCACGGGCAAGCCCAGTGCGCCGGGCAAGATGGCGCCCAGGACGCTACCTCGCGGGCGTGGGGAGGAGGGAGCAGCAGAGGAGAGGAGGAGGAGGAGGACCAGTGTAAACCCAAGACTGATCAGCGATGAGGGGCAAACGCCCTCCCTCCAGTCTCCCTCCTCATAGGCCCCTGCAAGGGTCATTTTCACTGAGGGAAGTACCCCCCCGTTGGGGGACAACCGTGTGAAAATCCTGAAGCGTGCCCATATTCGATTCTCAATACTTCAACGCCACGAGTCAACCTGATTGTTACGTCTTGACGCTCCTGCAACAAGCCAGGAAGCCAGTCCTGGGACTTCAACACCGTGAGTCAACGTAATTGTTAGTCCCTGACAGTCTTGAACCGTTCCATCATTTTTCAGTACGCTTGTCATGAGAGTCCGTTAAGTTTTTGTAAACACGAATGTGCGCCGCCCTAAAGCGAGAACCACATTTCGAAAAGGAACCGCCCTCAATCCGCGAAGCACCTGCACATGTTAGAAGGATGTGCGCGGCAATAAGGCGAGAGCCACATGTTGAACACCATCCGAAATCGATCCAGACAATTCTTGCACTTCTGTGAAACGAATGTGCGCGGCGCTATATGGCGGGAGCCAGATTTTGAAAAGAAAATGCTCTTGATCCGTGACGTCCACGCCACTGTTTGAAACGAAGTTGCGCGGCTCTGAGGTGAGAGCCACATTTTGAAAACCACCCGCCTTCAACCCGTTAAACGCCGAACATGTGTTAAAACGAATGTGCCCGACGCTAAGGCGGGAGCCACAGTTTGGAAGTTATTCGCCGTCCATCTTCAAACTTGTTGCCAGCGTTTCAGCTTCAGGCTCATAACTTCTAAGGGGGTGTCAGCAGGCCTTCTGACAGGCCTCGGGGTGCGACAGGGGGGAGTTACTCAGAAGGAGAATGAATGGGGGAGGAAGAGGGGGAGGAGTAATGGGAGGAGGAGGAGGAGGAGGAGGAGGAGGAGGAGGAGGCAGAAGCGGGGAAGGTGGAGGAGGGATGATAAACTACAAGGACAAGAGGAACAGGCGATAGGAGGAGGAGGAGGCACGATCAGGAGGAAACGGCGTGTGACGCGGGTGGGGGTTAGGATTAGACGGAGGAGGAGGTGGAGGAGGAGGAGGAGGAGGAGGAGGAGAAGGAGTTTCAGAAAGCAGGCGAGGATGGGGAGGAAGGACAAGGAGGAGGTAGAGGAGGCGAGCTTGAGGGGAGGATGGGATGGCGCGGACCACGAGGAGGAGCATGGAGGGGGAGGAACAGGAGGATGCGGAGGAGAAGGAGGAGGAGGACGGGGGGAAAGGAGAATGAGGGAGGAGGGAGGGCAGTATGAGAGGGCAGGACTGGGAGAGGGGAGGGGATGAGCGGACGGCCAACCAGCGCAGAGATGACAGGTCATCAAGCCCAGTATGCCGCAGAATGCGTCGTGCGGGGCTCCACGACAGCGGGGGGTGGAGTGAGAGGGCGGGGGCCTGGAGGAGCAGGTGGGGGAGGAAGATGAACGAGGCGAGTGTTGATGATGGGATGACGATGTTGATGATGGTGACGTTGATGGTGATGGTGATGGTGACGGTGATGGGCATGGTGATCATGCTGATGGGTGCGACATACTGGTGATGATGTTGATGATGATGATGATGATGATGATGATGATGATGATGATGATGATGATGATTGTGGTGGTGATGATGATGCTAGTGAGTGTGATGTTGATGGTGACGGTGATGATGATGGTGATGGTGACGAGGGTGTTGATTAGGGTGGCGGTCATGATGTTGCAGGTGAACTCGATGATGCTGACTGTGATGATGCTGATGGTGATGGTGGTGGTGACGATCATGGCGTTGATAATAATTGTAACGATGCTGTTGATCACGCTGATCATGGTGGTGATGATGCGAATGGCGGCGAGGATGATGATGTTGATGATGATATTGTTGGTGTTGGTGAGTTGGTGATGATGGTGAAGATGATGCTTGTGATGGTGATGGTGATGAGGGTGGTGATAAGGGGTGTGAACATGGTTATGCTGGTGAAGGAGATGATGGGCGTAGGGGTGATGATGATGGCGATGGTTTCGAGAGATGTGATCATCATACTGGTGGTGTCTATGGTGGTGTAACTGCTGATGTTTGATGGTGATGTTGATACTGACGGTTATTGTGATGGTGGTGAGGTGGTGTGGTGATGATGATGACGACGTCAACGATGATGATCATGATGATTATCATGATGATGCTTAGTATGATGATGGTGATGCTAATGACGATGCTGGTGATCATGCTGCTGCTTATGCTGATGATGGTGATATTGATGATGCTGATGATGATGATGATGCTGATGATGATGATGATGATGGGGATGAGGATGATGATGATGATGATGATGATGCTCATGATGATGATTATGATGATGATGATGATGATGATGATGATGATGATGGTGGGGATGATGATGCTGCTGATGATGACGATGAGGCTGATGATGATGATGATGATGATGCTGATGATGATGATGATGATGATGATGATGATGATGATGATGATGATGATGATGATGATGATGACGATGATTACATTGAGGAGGAGGAGGAGGAGGAGGAGGAGCGGGAGCATGAGGAGCATGAGGAGGAGAGGGAGGAGGAGGAGGAGGAAGAGGAGTAGGAGGATGTGGAGGAACTCGTAAGCGTCTGGCCAGGCAGAGGAGGAGGAGGAGGAGGAGGAGACGGAAGAAGAGGAGACGGAGCTGGAGCAGCAAGAGGAAGTGGAGGCGGAGGTGGGTCAGAAGGAAGATGAGAAGCAGGAGGAAGAGGAGACGGAGGAGGAGACGGAGGAAGAGGAGACGGAGGAAGCGGAGACGGAGGAAGCGGAGACGGAGGATCGGGGGGGGGAGTTGGGAGCAGGAGAGGGTAACGAGGACGAACAGGAGGAACAGGTCTCACCAGATCTCCGTCCTGGCACACCGAATCCATTCGTGGAGACCACGGGGCCCGAATGGTCCTCCGAGAGCGCGGAGTCCCATTAAGGCAGCAGCATTCCCCACAGAGCATCATCCTCGTCGATCTCGTCCCCCTCTCCTCGATCCTCCACCTTTCTTCCTGTCTTCCGCCTCCATCTTCAAGCTCCTCCTTTTCATTCTCCAGCTTTTTCCCACCCCCTGCGTATCTTCGCCCCCTCCTCGTCCACCTGTTTTCCCTCGTTCTACTGATTGAATCGCCCCCTGCTCCTCCTTCAACCTGTTCGTCCTCCTCTCCCTCTTCTTTGCTTCATCATCAACGCTGGGTTCCTCCTGACCCGGCGCTCTCCTCCTACAATATTCATTCTCTTCCTCATCTTGATCCCTCCTCCTCCTTCTCCTCCCACTCCTCCTCATCCTCCTCCTCCTTGAGCGCAGCAGACAGAGCGCTGTGTAACAGTTTGTCCGCCCAGAGTGCTTGTGTGATATAGTAGTGTAATCAATTCATCACACACGGTCTGAGGCTACGGCCTCTTGCGCCTTGCCCAAAGGGCACGGGCACCCCCGGTGCCCGGATCCGGCGCCTCCGCTCCGCTCCGCTCCTCCTCCTTCTCCTCCTTTCTCCTCCTCCTCCTTCTCCTCCTCCTCAAATCATTGGGGACGTGCCGAGCTGCTCCTGGGTCTTGCCTGCCTGGGGCTGCACCAGGAGAGAAGGGGCAGAGAACGAGGAGGAAGACGAGGAGGAGGACGAGGAGGAGGAGGAGGAGGAAGAGGTGACAGAGCAGAGAGAAGAAAAAGTGGAGGAGGAGGAGGAAAAGGAGGAGAGGGAAGAGGAGGAACAGGAGGAGGAGGCGAAAGAGTAGCGGGATTTGATTGCGCTTTGGTGGAACGGTTTTTCATGTATAAATGGAGGTATATGAAACATGATTGGGTTCTCTGTTGGGAGGTTATTCTCTCCTTGTGTATCCGTTTCGTTGCCCGCATGCGGAGGGGGAGGATGGTGGTCTCAGATCAAGCTCATCTTGTAGATCTTTGTCTCCAGAGCTGGTTTCACGCCCTCCGGATGTTCCTACAACCGTATGGCTCTCGGGAGAGATGGTGTGCGGGGGAAGAGGGTCGACATGTGTAAAGGAACGCGCATTAGGCAACGTCTAAGCGGATCTCACCCTTCCCATGTTCTTGAGGTCCGGAATGCAAGCTTCGAGTTTGTAGGTCTAGCTTGCAACTTGTCCTCCAGCTTCTGCTTCGAGCTGCTGGCGGGCCCTTGTCCTCTTGCTTGTTCTTCAAGTCGGACGGCATCGCGGACTTCCGCGCAAGCAACGGATCCTACGGATCCCTCCTACATTGTGCCCGAGCCAGAACGTTCGGTCAGGAGGCCTTAAGCCAAACTGGCTTGAGCCAAATGGCTTGAATCAAAATAGCTCGGGAGAGAGAGGGAATCTGAGGATGAGGATGAGAAGGAGGCTAAGGATAAGGGAGAGGAGGAGGAGGGCAAGGAGGAGGAGGAGGAGGAGGAGGAGGAGGAGGAGGAGGAGAAGGCGGAGGAGGAGGAGGAGGGGGAGTAGGAGGAGGAAGCGGAGGAGGATGAGAGGATAGTGGAGGAGGGAGGATCTGGTCGCAGCAGCTGCCCCTCGACGGCCCTGCCAGCCTGCCGGCGGCAGGCAGTGAGAAAGTGGGGGGCGTGGCTCGGGGGCCGTCTCTTCCCAGACTCGGGGGAAAAAACAATTAGCCTGGCGAAGGACCCAACCATATGCAGCTGTGAGCACCGCAGTCGTGAGTATCATCTTCGGTGGAGCTCCCTATGGGGCCACGAGACGTGTGAGGGGTGTGCCGACATGGGTGTGGCGGACGCATGTGGACGGCGCCTCTGGGGCATTCGGTGGAGCTCCCTCTGGGGCCACGAAACGTGCGAGGGGTGTGCCGACATGGGTGCGGCGGACGCGTGTGGACGGTGCTTCTGGGGCCTTCGGTGTAGCTAGCTCTTTCTGGGGCCACGAAACGTGTGAGGGGTGTGCCGAAGTGGGTGCGGCGGACGCATGTGGACGGTGCCATCAGGGCCTTGGGTGGAGCTCCCCATGGGGCCACGGAACGTGTGAGGGGTGTGCCGAAATAGGTGTGGCGGACGCATGTGGACGGTGCCATTGGGGTTTTCGGTGAAGCTCCCTATTGGGGCACGAGACGTTTGAAGGGTGTGTCGACATGGGTGCGGCGGACGCATGTGGACGGTGCCACTGGGGCCTTCGGTTGAGTTCCCCATTGGGCCGCGAAGCGTGTGAGGAGTGGGCCGAAATAGATGTGGCGGACGCATGTGGACGGTGCCTCTTGGGCCTTCGGCGGCGCTCCCTATTGGGACACGAAGCGTGTGAGGGGTGTTGCGACATGGATGTGGCGGACGCATGTGGACGGTGCCTCTGAGGCCTTCGGTGGAGCTCCCTACGGGACCACGAAACGCGGGATGGGTGTGCCGAAATGGGTGTGGCGGGCGCATGTTGATGGTGTTTCTGGGGCCTTCGGTGGAGCTCTCTACGGGACCACGAAACGTGAGATGGGTGTGCCGAAATGGGTGTGGCGGACGCATGTGGACGGTGCCATTGGGGCCTTCGGTTGAGCTCCGTATTGGGGTACGAAGCGTGCGAGGGGTGGCCCGAAATGGGTGTGGCCGGACGCATGTGGACGGTGCCACTGTGGCCTTCAGTGGAGCTCCCTATGGGGCCACGAAACGTGTGAGGGGTGTGCCGAAATGGGTGTGGCGGACGCATGTGGACAGTGCCTTTGGAGCCTTCGGTGGAGCTCCTTATGGGGCCACGAAACGTGTGAGGGGTGTGCCGACATGGGTGCGGCGGACGCGTGTGGACGGTGCCTCTGGGGCCTTCAGTGGAGCTCCCTAGGGAGCCACGAAACGTGCGAGAGGTGTGCCGAAATGGGTGTGGTGGACGCATGCGGACAGTGCCTTTGGAGCCTTCGGTTGAGTTCCTTATGGGGCCACGAATCGCGGGATGGGTGTGCCGAAGTTGGTGTGGCGGACGCGTGTGGACGGTGCCTCTGGGGCCTTCGGTGGAGCTCCCTATGGGGCCACGAAGCGTGCGAGGGGTGTGCCGAAATGGGTGTGGCCGGACGCATGTGGACGGTGAGATTGGGGCCTTCAGTGGAGCTCCCTATGGGGCCACGGAACGTGGGATGGGTGTGCCGAAGTGGGTGTGGCTGGGGCCTTCGGTTGAGCTCCGTATGGGGCCACGAAGCGTGTGAGGGGTGTGCCGAAATGGGTGTGGCGGGCGCTTGTGGACGGTGCTTCTGGGGCCTTCGGTGGAGCTCCTTACGGGACCACGAACTGTGGGATGGGTGTGCCGAAATGGGTGTCGATGATGGTGACGATAACTGCGATGAGAATGATGATGATGATGATGATGATGATGATGATGATGATGATGATGATGATGATGATGATGATGATGATGACGATGACGATGATGATGATGATGGCGAAGACGATGATGATGATGATGATGATGATGAGGATGATGATGATGATGATCATGATCATGATGATGATGATGATGATGATGATGATGATGATGATGATGATCATGATGGTGATGGTGATGGTGATGGTGATGGTGGTGGTGATGATGATGAGATTATGATGATGATGATGATGATGATGATGATGATGATGATGATGATGATGATGACGATGATGCGGAGAGGAGGAGGAGGAGGAGGAGGAGGAGGGGAGGAGGAGGAGGAGGAGGAGGAGGAGGAGGAGGAGGAGGGAGGAGGAGGAGGAGAGGAGGAGGAGGAGGAGGAGATGATGAGGAGGAGGAGGAGGAGGAGGAGGGAGGAGGAGGAGGAGGAGGAGGAGGAGGAGGAGGAGGAGGAGGGGCAGCGGGAGGGGAAGGAAGAGGGAACGGGGGGACCGTCTTTCCAAAACGAGAATCCAACACCACAGGATGACTGGGAATGACACAAACATAACATTTCGGAGGTCCGCGCGGATTTCTCGGATCGGCGCTGGACTCGCATTGGCGCACCCAGCGCGCCAGGGGCGGCGCCAGAGGCGCCGCCTTCGGGCTCCAGCGCAGATCCAAGAAATCCGCGTGGGACTCCGACTTGTTATGCTTCTGTCATCGCTTGTTCCCCCTACGGAAGCTGCCCCTCGCCAGATGTTCTGCTTGCAGCTGGCGAGAATTGGTCTCTCGGAGCGTGCTGGGAGGCACCGTCCGGGTCATCCCCCAGGGGCGAGGAGGCGATGATCGCGCCTCCTCGCGCGCCGCGGCCCGGGCCGGGGTTGCCTTCTCCAGGGCGGCCTCGCAAGGGCGCGGGCGAGTTGGAGGATGGCGCGTCGCGCGTGTCTCGCGCGTCGCGGCCTGGACCCGCGTGAGCGCGCGGAGATGGTCTGAGCGCCGCGCATCGCGGGGCGCGGCGCGCAGGGTTCGGTGGCCTGGTGCTGTCTGGCGAGGGGCCGGCTGGCCCGGTGCCTGCTTGGAGGGCCTCCCTTCTCAACCAGACCTGGCCTTGGCACGCCTTCTTCGCGCGCGGTCATGCTGGGGCCACAAGGGGGAGGTGCAGGAGGGGGGGAAGGAGGACGGAAGGAGTGGGAGGATGGAGAGGGAGGCGGAGGGGCGAGGAGGAGGAGGGGGAGGAGGAGTACTGAGAGGAGGGGTTCGAGGAGGAGGAGGGAGGGAGGATGGGGAAGGAGGAGTTGGAAGATCAGGGCCATCCGCTTCCCTCCGAATCCGCAGAAGAAACGGCAGCTCTTGTCGCCTCCGATCTCCTCGCCACCATCGCACTCATCATTCTCGTCGTCGTCGCTCTGCGAATCCTCACCGCCTTCCCGATCGCCCTGAGAGATGACCGCATCGCGAATAATCCGGACCAGAACCCCAGACACTATGTTTCTGCTGCGGCGTTTCCAGCGGATCGACCTGTGATGATGCCGTGGCCCGGAAGCTGGGCGAAAACGCTTGATTTGACAAACGTCAAGAGGGAAAGACATACACAGACACAATTATCCGGCGATTCCCCAGAACATGCAAGAAAATATGGGAAGTGGGGGGGAAGACACAAACCAGAAAATATAGGAAAATATGGGGAATCTGGTTTGTTTGTGTGTATTTAGTTGTGTGTCCCAGTTCCCCTTCAAAAACGCCTGGTCTGACAAACGGGCCACGCCAGGGTCTCGGGGCCATATGCTCTCGCCCTCCTCGCCCTCGCCGCCAGCCCACTCCAAGCCGCACGCGAGCTGCCTCGCGAGGAAGCGGCAGCTGCCCTACGTCGGGCCCTACGGCTGCAGGCGCGGGCGCGCCCCGCCGGGGGGGCGTCGGGCCAGCCGCTCGTGCGACACGTGCGCGCGCACAGGCAGGCGGCGGGTGTCCCGCGGTGGCGGGCGCTCCCCGCGCCCGCGGGGGCAGGGGACCCCATGCGCGATGGGCGACGCGCACGCTCGCGATGGCGGTCGGCCTCTTCGGCGTCCGACGCCTGCGCGACGCACCCCTCCCAGACAGGATGGCGTCGCAGCCAAAAGGCAAGCAGTGGCGAAGCGTCCCGTCTCGCCGATAGGCCCACCAAAGAATGTTCTAAGAGCCTTTCGTGCTTTGCACGAAACGTTCTTAGAAGATTTCTGATTGAGGTTGTCCTTGTTTAATCCAGGGGATTAATGTTCTAAGAACATTGTCTTGTTCTAAGAATATTTCTGGGTTCTAAGAACATTCGTTGTAGGACTATAGGAATGCCTGGACGGTCGGTCCCTGCTCAACGCTTGCGCGACGCACCCCTCCCGGACAGGAAGGCGTCGCAACAAAAAGATCAGGACAGGAGTTTTTTGTTTTTTGTATCATTTTCGGCCCCTGGCCTCGCCAGGCCCCGGGACAGTCGAACACGGCTCAGGGGGAGAAGCCGGTCCCGGGGGAAGGGTGCGCCAGATGGGAACAAGCAGGACGTCGCATGTCTAGGATTGTGGCGAAGGAAAGAGGGGTGAGCACGCCAGACGCTTCATTGGGCCTACCAGCGAGCGTTTCCGGGGATGGGACGTCCTCGTCGAGGGGCCGAGCGTTTGGCCTCGTCTTTCCCGTTCTCTTGGCGGCAGTTGGGGGAAACCCCGCAGAAGCCAGCTTCAGCAAAACCCATGGCCGTGATGCGGATAGTGATCGTGATGGCGATGATGGTGATGCTGGTGCGGGTGGAGATGTTGATGCTCATGATGACGATGACGATGCGCTCTGCTCGCCAGGGAGGGGGGCCCAGCGCCGAGCCGAGAAGTCCGCGCACGGACCTCCGAGTTGGACCCGTTGTGTCATTGTCGTTCGGACGTGTGCGTTTTGTCTCGGCGAGGACCTTCGAGGAGCACTCATGATCCGCTTGCGAAAAATACACGCAAGAATCCGAAACATGCACGGGGAATGGACGTACGATTGTGGAGGACGATCAATGGAGAAGAAGCATGTTGCCAAATACTGCCCAGATGTCTAAAACATGTGTTAAACATTTTGAAACATGTAAACACATGTTTGAGACCTTGTTTTATAACATTGTCCGACATTAAAAACACATGTTTTTTCACTGATAGGATTCTTAGGGTGTCCATTGTCGTGACATTCGCGAACGTACGAGCGATGGCGAGTTGTGCGTTCCCCTGCGAGGATGCCCCTGGGCCCTCCCCAGGCCGCCCTCTGGGCCGAGTGGCCGGCCGGGAGACTACCTGCCCCCCGGGGCGCGCGGCGTGCCGATTCTTCGGAGACGCGGGCCCCCGACCTCTCGACCATCAAGCAGTCGCGAAGCGTCATGGCGCGAAGTAGCCCTATCAAACAATGTTCTAAGAACTTTTTGTTGTTCCCACGACATGTTCTTAGAACGTTTCTGGCGGAGTCTGCCCTGCTTTAACACATCGGTTTTATGATCAAATAACCTTGTTTTTGTTATACGAACATTTGTGGGCTCTAAGCACATTTCGTGGTAGGGCTATAGGAATGCCGGAACGGTCGTTCCCTGCCCAACTCTCGACCAGCTCCCCGGGTCCGGGTCTCATCGCACGCCGCTACTTGACGGCACATGGGGCCCAGAACCGGCCCCCAGAGGCCGAACACGGCTCGCCATCGGCCGTCCCACTTCTGCTCGAGGCGCCGGATCGCCTCCGAGAGCCCCTCGTCGGGAGCGGCGCGCGCCAGAGGGGCTGCCCTCTGGCGCGCGCCTCCGCTCCCCTCGCAGTCGCCGGAGGGGTGGCCAGAGAAGCCGCTGCCACACCCAGCGGCTGCTTCGATTTGCGGCGAGCGGGGTCCAGCAAGCGTCAAGCAGCAAAGGGCGCCCTCGGCAACTGCTGGCTTTGCCGACGGCCGGCTTCGCCCAGCTGGTTTCGCCCGGCTGGTGTCGCCCGGCTGGTATCGCCGCTGGGCGAAACCAGATGCCGTCGGCGAAGCCAGCGTCCGTCGGCGAAGCCAGCTCCCGTCGGCGAAACCAGCTGCCGTCGGCGAAACCAGCTGCTGGCGGCTAAACTGCCCGATCCGAGACCTGCCCGCTAGGGTCCGCCCGCCCGACCAGACCAGCCCGTTAGGGTTCGCGCGTGTTCGGCCGAACGTGCCCCACACCTCAATGTCCCGCCCGCCCGACCCGACCCGCCCGTTAGGGTCTGCCCGCCCGATCCGACCCGACCCGCCAAGGTCCGCCCGCCCGACCCGACCCGACCCGTGAAGGTTCGCCTGTTCGGTCGAGCACGCCCCACACTTTCATGTCCCTCTCGCCCGACCCGACCCGCAATTAAGGGCCCGCCCGCCCGACCCGACCCGACCCGCCCGCTCGGGTCCGCCCAGCCGACCCGACCCGCCCGTTAGGGTTCGCGCGTGCTCCGTCGAGTGTGCCTCACACGTTCATGTCCCGCTTGCCCGACCCGACCCGCCCGCTAAGGTCCGCCCGCCCGACCCAACCCGACCCGCTAGTTCGGGTCCGCCCGCCCAACCCGATCCGCCCGTTAGGTATAGCGTGTGTTTGGTCGAGCGTGCCCCACACTTTCATGTCGCGCCCGCACGACCCGACCCGCCCGTTAGGGTTCGTGCGTGCTCGGTCGAGCGTGCCCCACACTTTAATGTCCCGCCCGCTCGACCCGACCGCTCGTTAAGGTCCGCCCGCCCGACCCGCCCGTTCGGGTCCGCCCGCCCAACCCGATCCGCCCGTTACGTAAGGTATCGCGTGTGCTTGTTCGAGAGTGCCCCACACGTTCATGTCCCGCCCGCCCGACCCGACCCGCCCGTGAGGGTTCTTCCGCCCGACCCAACCCAACCCGCCCGCTCGAGTCCGCCCGCCCGCCCCGATCCGCCCGTTAGGGTTCGCGCGTTCTGAGTCGAGCGCGCCCCACTTTTCAATGTCTCGCCCGCACGACCCGACCCGCCCCGTCGGGCCCGCCCGCCCGACCTGACCCGACCCGCCCGCTCGGGTCCGCCCGCCCGCCCCGACCTGCCCGTTATGGTTCGCGCGCGCTCGGGCGAGAGCGCCCACGTTTTAGTGTCCCTCCCTTCCAACAGACCCGCCATTTAGGTCCGCCCGCTCGACCCGCCGGCGACGACGGCGTCGGCAAAACCATTGAAACCACCGCTGGCGGAACCAGCGCCGGCGCAACCAGCCGCTGGGGCAACCAGCCGCCGGCGAAACCAGCGGGGCGAAACCAGCTGTCGGCGAAATCAGCGCAGGCGAAACCAGCCGTCGGCGAAAACAGCCGTCGGCGAAACCAGCGCCGGCGAAACCAGCGCCGGAGAAACCAGCTCATGCTGCGCCCTCGAGAGCGCCAAGTTATTCGCGCTTCGCTGCGCGTGCTTCGCGGTTCGGCTCCGAGTCCTTCTCATCCTTCTCTTCTCCCCGTGGAGGCGGCACGAGATCGCTAATTTGTTTGCGCAACGCGGAGCGAGAAGTTAGGCGCCTTTGAAGCAGACGGCAATACGCATTCGTTGCGGATGGAGGCGCAGGGACGCAGGCGGAAGAGTGGCGAGGAGAAGGGAGGCCACGGGACGGGCAGAGAACCCTGAGATCGCGTAGACCGTCAGAGCAGGCTCGCCCCCACCAGAGAGACAGGCCTTCTTTCTGGAAGGCGTCAGACTCGGACCTGCCGAAACTAGGGTCTGCCGCCGCTGCTTGGCGGTCCCAGCGTGAGCGCCGACTGTCCAGCTTCCGTTGGATGCCACATGTCAGATTTGGTCCAATCACTGTTCTGACGTCACAGGCAGACAAGTTCGAGCCCCCCCAGAATTCGAGTCTTACGTTTCACCGCTGTCTCAGCAACGGCTTGCGACGGCGATCGCTCTGTGGAGCACATCCACCTGGGTAGCGTTTGTGGAGGTCGGCCGTGGCTCCACGTGTTCGTGCTTGTCATGGATACATCCATGGTGTTCAGTTGCCCCCTCCGTGTGGAGTGCATCTCCAAAGCTCACCGGTCATAGTGTCTGTGTGGGGAAAGAGGCACACGTCGGAGGCGACGATAGGGGCGAATAGCCCATGGGGGCGGGCATTACACGTCTTCGCGTGGGAGCCTCGCCGAAGGCATGAATCGTCGGTGCCCTTCGATACATGTATTACTCTCCCTTGGGCGTTTCTCCCCAGTGTCGCCTCCGAAATGAGGCACACATTCTTGGGAGGAGGGCATTGCTATAAACAAGCTCGGGGGGTCAGTCTTGCGTCTTGCGTCATCGATTTGTGCTTTCTCGTGGGGGAGAAGAAGCGTCCCGCCCCCAGGATCGGGTGATGCTACAATTGCCCCTGGCCCAAGGAGCCCCCAGGATTTCCAAGGAGGCCCCCACGGCCTCCAGAGCCCCCTTCACAAGGCCCAGAGGGCCCCAGGGGCTCGCACCTTGGGTCAGCAGCACCTCCAGCAAGCCCCGACCCTCCCCCCCAGGAGGGGACGGGCCACCGCCTGCTGCTAACTCCTCGAGGCTGTGCGTGCTGCCAGTTGCAAGGGGTGCCCTGCGCCCTGCCCCGTCTGTTCCCCCCGCCCCTCCCATGGCGCCCAACTAGACCTTGGAGGACCCCCCCACCATGGTTGCCATGTCCTCCTCTTCCTCCTCCGCGCCTCGACTATGGCGCCGACTTAAGCGTTAATTCTTGAAACCGCCGTGATCGGTCAACCTGGAATGGTCAGCCGTTTTCCAAACGTCCGACTGTTCAACATCGACCGATGTTGGGTCGCCGCCGGCGTTCAATGTTGAACGCCAGCGGCAGGGTCGTTGCCGGTCGACACGAAGCGGACCTACCGTATTTCTCTCATCGTAGTCGCCACATTGTTCTTCTTGTCCCACCCCCTCGTCTCCCCCTGTTCCTGATCATCCTCGTCACGACTTCCTCGGCTACGCCCTCCCGTCCCCATATCTCTCCCCCGCCTTTTGATCGTCGTCGTTGCCATCATCATCACCACTCCATCATCATCATCATCATCATCATCATCATCATCATCATCATCATCATCATCATCATCATCATCATCATCATCATCAGCATCAGCATCAGCATCAGCATCAGCATCAGCATCATCAGCATCATCAGCATCATCATCATCATCAGCATCGTCACCACCATCATCATAATCGTCATCATAGCATCCTCATCACCAGCACCACCAACATCATCATCCAGCAACAGTATCGCCATCATCATCATCATCATCATCATCATCATCATCATCATCATCATCATCATTATCACCCTGGTCATCATCATCCTGGTCATCATCATCCTGGTCATCATCAGCCATCATCATCATCAGCATCATCATCAGCACCATCATCATCAGTATCATTATCAGCAGCATCATCATCACCATTATCGTCGTCATCATCATCAACCACATAACCATCATCATCCCGATCACCATCTTCATGCTCATCTTCAGCTTCATCTCCATCTTTGTCCTCATCATCCTCATCCTCATGATCCCCCCCACACAGCAGGTGGGAGCAGCATTGGGGATGGGACGCCGCGAAAGCAGAGCGGGCTCGCCCGCGGTCCGTCGTCCTGGGCCCGCTGGCGCGCACGCCCAAGAAGCCGCCGGAGCGGCGGCAGGGGCGGCGAGGAGGAGGCGGCGGGGCTTCGAGCTGTGCGCAGACAGGCCACCCCAGGCAGTCCCAGCGGGCCACCACAGGCGCCCGAGCAGTCCCGGGAGGCCCGCCGAGGCCAGCTGGGACTGCACGGGGGGCCCGTTGAGGCCAACCAGGACTGCCTCTTGGCATCGCTCGGACCTGTGCATTTTTCCTTCGGCGAGGACCATCGAGGAGCATCCTTGATCATTTGGCGAAAACCACGCACGGAACCGAAAAAAACACAGGGAATGGACGTCCGAGCGATGGCAGACCTGGATGGGGGCTGTTTGTGCGCAGGGCTTCGCCTTGCCGGGTGGAAGGTGGCAGTCCTGGAGCCGGCTGCGGGGCTCTGGTGGCCCAGCACAAATTCCGGCCAGGAATGAGGGGGTAGAGATAGACCCCCTCGTCGCCACGGCTGGACGCGGCTCGAAAATCTGTCAGCCTCGACCCGGGGACAGACTTTGAGCGGATTCATCTTCGTGTCCCCCTGCCGACAAATTGCTGTTGGGCTTGTCCAGCTCAGACCCCCCGATCACTTTGGTCTCAAGAGTGGCTGCAGTCGGACCGAGGTCTATGATCGAGGTCGGTTGGGGGAGGGTATTCTGATGTCCTTCGTGTTCGTTCGATGTTCGTGTGCATCCAAAGGAGGGTACCCTTGGATTGTCTGTTTGTTTTGGCCGACGGAGGGGCGCATGTTCTTGAGGGACGCTCTTCGGGCCGACAGTCAACCCAATGAGAAGAACGGGCACCCTTCCCAAGGGTACCCTTGCAATCTTGCCTCCTCGGTCCATCCTTGGCCACTTTTGTTGGTCGCGCCCCGTTCGAGAAACTTCGAAGTGGCCTTACAAGGCCATTGCATCGTTGTCGTGTATCCATCTGGACCGGGTCGACTGTAGGTCTGTCGGGCCGCCACCCTGGCATGCCGAGCAGCAGTTCCTCACTGCAGGTCGGTGGACCTCTCCGTAGCTTTGTGGAAGTCGATTCATAGAAAGGAAGCATGCTGCCAAATCATTCCCAGATGTCTATAAGATGTTTCAAATATGTTTAAAACATGTTTGAAACATGTTTAGAACATGCTTGACACTTTTAAACACATCTTTAATTCAATGACAGGATTGTTAGAGTGTCCATTGTCATGGCATCCACAACCGTGGCCGAGGCTCGCCGTGTCCAGAAGAGCCCCTCGATCCTCTCTCAGGGTCCTGTGCGGAGCAGAAGGCCCGTGGGAGGAGCCTCGTTCTCGCACACGCAGAAAAATGCTCGAAGTCTGGCATGCAGTTCTTCGATCGGCACCGGGCCCCCTTGGCGGTGCCTTTGTCGCCGCCACCCTGGCGCTCCGCGCGCCAGGGAGGGGGGTGCAGCGCCGATCCAAGAAAATCGCGCGGACTCCAGACAGGTGTTGTTCACGCAGCCTGCTCCTCCACCTCCACATCGCATTTGTGCTTACTGTCTGCGCGCCTGGTGAGCCTCAGCTTTGAGGGGCTCCGTTAGGGTGCAACTCCTGGGAGTTTCGACTCATCATCGTCGCTGCCATATCCGTTGTCAATAAGTGACCCAATCCGGCTCAATCCCGCTCAATATGAATCATCTGAATTCCGCTATACCCAGGGTTATCCTGGCTAGTCTGGCTCAGCCTTGGGCTGAATCTGGGCTGTCCGGCTGCGTGGCCCTTCGATTGGGCCTGCTTGCCGTTGTCGTTATTGCGAAGACCTCGCGGGAGCTGCCTCCACAGCTCCGCGCTGGCCCACCATTCGGAGCGATATCGCCGCCTCAGGCAGAGGCCGAGTCGGCCTCTCGGGCCCTTGCTGCGCGGTGCCCGTCGATCTCGTGGCCTCCCCCGCGTGCTTCGCTCGTTCGCAGCAGCCTGCTCCTCTCTTCTCCTCCTGGACTCGGACTCCTCTTGTCGTCATCCTCCTTCGTCCTCGTATTCATCCTTCTCCTGCACTCTCCCGCCGCCCATTTGGTCATCATCGCCCTCATCTTCCGAGGGCAGGGGGTTGTGGAGTATGCGGTCTGTTGGACCTTGTCTTCACTCTTCTTTGTTGTCTTCTTCTCTCCCTGTGTTCTCTGTGTGTGAGTGTGTGTATGTGAGTGTGTGTGTGTGTGTCTGTGGGGGGAATCCCCCCAGACAAAAGTCCGAACGTCCGCCGCGTTTTGTTTGTTGTTGTTGTGGTTGTGGTTGTGGTTGTTGTTGTGTTGTTGCCGTTGTCGTTGTCGTTGTCGTTGTCGTTGTCGTTGTCGTTGTTGTTGTCGTTGTTGTTGTTATTGTTGTTGTTGTTGTTGTTGTTGCTGTTGTTGTTGTTGTTGTTGTTGTTCAGGGGGGTGTGGGGGGGGGCAAGAGGAGACATCCCGCCCCGTACACGCGCACACACACACACACACACGCACGCAAACGCACACGCACACGCACACGCACACGCTCAGACACACGCACACGCACACGCACACGCACTCGCACACGCACACGCACACGCACACGCACACGCATGCACGCACATGCACACGCACGCACACACACACACACACACACACACACACACACACACACACACACACACACACACACACACACACACACACACGCGCACGCACACACACACACACACGCACGCACGCACGCACACACACACACACACCACACGCACACCTCCACCTCGCTCCTCCTCCCGACTCCTGGGGGATTGTTCTTGCCTCCCCCCCCCCGCTCCACACCCCACACGAGAAACAAAACGCCGTGGACGTCCAGTGTGTTTCTCTGGGGGTTGGAAGGGACAGAGGAATCATCTCGCCCACACGCACACACAACCACATTTACACACTCACACACGCACGCACGCACGCCTGCACGCACGCACGCACGCACACACACAGGCACACATACACACACACACACACACACGCGCGCGCCCGCACGCACGCACGCACGCACGCACGCACGCACGCACGCACGCACGCACGCACGCACGCACGCACACACACACACACACACCACCACCTCATCCCCCCCCCTCCTCCTTCCTACTCCCTCTGCCAACTTCCACGTTCCTCTACCACCCTCCCTCCCCCCCTCCTCCTCCTCCTCCTCCTCCTCCTCCTCCTCCTCCTCCTCCTCCTCCTCCTCCTCCTCCCTGCTTGCTCTACCCCCCTCCCCCCAATTTCTCCTCTCAGTATTCCAGGGTGCTCACGTTGTAACCGCAGTGATCCGTTCTTATGGGGTTCCTCGCTACAGGCACCCTTGCCAATGACTCTTCACTAAATGGGCCATCATGAGGATTGTTTGCTAAAGTCATCCTGTTTGACGAACGCTTGCCCAAACACATCCTCGCGAATGATTCCTCACTGAAAAGGTGTCACGCCTTAGGCCCCCATTGACCCAGACATCCCTACACATACATGGTTAGTAAACATGTCTTTACCACGGACCGCGCACTAAACGGAACGCGTACGAAGGCCCCGTTACTACAAGCAGTCGTACCACAGATCTCTAGCAATGGCCCCAGTGGAGGCTTTCGCATGTCGCCCCACAGCGGTTTCGTCGGCTCGGCCCTACGTGAATGTGAAAAGGGGGGAGGGAGAGGGAGGGAGAGAGAGAGAGAGATATAGAGCAGCCATGTTCTCCTCTCACCTCCCCCCCCTTGTGGGTTGTGTGAGAGAGCAACGTGGTCCTCTGCACAATGGTTCCTGTCTAAAGGTTTTTTTTACTAGAGGGCAACTTGCTCCCGATTCTTTGATGCAGGCGCTGTGTATAAGGAGACCGTTTTAAAGGCAGTAACAGTAACACGGTTTCCTTACTACATGTCGCTCAACGTGGATCCTAGGTATTGGCATCTCCGTTGAGAATGGCATTACAAACACCACAGTCGACAAACCCAGCATTCACACATTCCTCACCAAGGCATCCGTTTCAAATAACCGTACAGGGACCATGCATAGTTACTCCCTGCTACAGAGGTCCTTACCGAGGGGATCCGTACTACATGCACTCTTACTAATGGCCCTACCACTAAAGAGGCCCGCTGTTATGATTTCGTGGTAACGGCTACCGTTCAAACGCGTGTCTTATGCATGTGTTCGCGCGACGCGCTTCCAATCTACAGATATCCGTACTGAGGGCGCCTTATATTCTGGTTAAGACCAAAAGGCAGCAGGATTATTGAACGCGTGTTAATGTCAAGGTGCTCGTAGTACGAAATCCTTGTTACGAGGGGTAGCAGTAAGGAATCGTTACCGCAGGAACCATAATTGAGGGGCACCTTCACGAAAGGCATCCACACTAAGGGCGCCACACTGCACGTATCCTTACCACGGGCCCCAGTCCTAAACGCAGCCGTGCTAGGTAACCCGTGTCAGCGGACGCGTAAAGAAGCATGAGCGACGATTCCGTATTAACAGAGATTTTTATTGAGGGGATTTTTACCAGAGACATCCCCACTACGGATTCCTCGTTGCAGGGGTTTGTAACCGGTGCCCTTTGCTGAAGGCAGCCTTATTGACGAATGCTTATCAAAGGCACCCGCAACACGAACCCCTCGCCAAAGGCGCCAAAGGGAACCTCCTTCAGGGTATCTTGATTCAGATCGCCTTACACATCCATGTGAACGAAGCCTCACTACACGGAATGGCTCCTACGGGCCTTTGTTACAGGAATCCGTATTGATGGGTTCTAGCAGTGGCCCCAGCAGAGGCGTTCGAATGGCGTCCCTCCGGGTTTTCATTGGTTGGGCTTTGCGTGAACGTGAAGTGGGAGGAAGGGAAAGAGAGAACGAGAGAGAGAGAGAGAAAGAGAGAAAGAGAGAGAGAGAGAGAGAACGATAGAGCACGAGAGAGGGAGAGAGGGAGAGAGAGACAGAGAGAGAGAAAGAGAAAGAGAAAGAGAGAGAGAGAGTGTGAGAGAGAGAGAGAGAACGAGAGAAAAAAACAGCAAAACACAAACGCAGACGTTTGCTCCTCCTGTCACGTCCTCCTTCTGTGTTGTGGGATGTGTGTGTGTGTGTGGGGGAGGGCAGCCAGGCCCCCCACCGTTTTCCCCTTGTCGGAGAACTCCGTACAAAAGAACGCCGCATGTTATACAAGGAATTGGTCGTAAGGCATCTTTCCTGCAGACATCCTTGCTAGGGGATCCTCTGTGAGGCGAGCGCCAAGTGAGAGAACGAGAGAGAGAGAGAGAGCGATAGAGAGCGAGAGCGCCCTCCCCCCCGAGCATGGTCCTCGAAAGTCCAATCCCTGCCTCTTGGCAGTGTGCTGTAACCCCAGAGACCATGCTCGGTGGGCCATAGGTTTCATGCCCATTTGCTGTCCTCCAAGATATCCTCAAACTGTCAAGGTACACTCCTTCAAAATCCCCCTCACCTCTGTCACGATGCTTGAATAGGGGAACATGGCAGAGGGAGGAGCAGGATGATGAGGCCGGGGGAGGACGGGGACTGAGGATATCCAGGACGATTTTGATGAGGGAGAGGACAGAGGTGAAGGAACCCGAGGAAGGGTATTGAGGTACAGGGATGGACGGACATGGAGACGAAGGAAAATAAGGAAGAGGATCGATGAGTCGCAGACATGGATTGAGGCGAGTGGACTAGGGACGGGCCGTGTTTCATTACAAATGCAGCGCGCTCCGTCGCCAATTCGGGCGGTGTTGGCGCCATGTGTCGCCCCGATCCGTGGACGGTGCCGACGCACCAGATCCACGGATCTTTGATCCATGTTAGCGCGTGCCCGAGAAGAGGATGGAGACGGAGGAGGAGGAGGCATAGTGATAACGCATCAGATGCCCCAAACAGCCTTTGTGCGCATTCACCAGCTCAGGCTGCTCGCGCGGTGGTGCTGTTATTGGTGCGGTGAGGGCCCGGGAGGTGTGCTGAGGGTTTCGCAGATACCGCCCCCCCCCGCCCCCTCCCAAACACGCGCAGAGCGCAGCCTCACGCGCCCTCTTTCCCTTCCCCTGGCAGCTGTGGTCGGCGGGTTTGACGAAGGTGTTCTTTGCTCTCGCCGGTGTAAGGATATCGGCCTGTCGGGACGATTTCCTCGAACACGTCTGGGCAAGACCGCAATAGGTTTGCCAACATCGGGCAATCTATGACTCTCTCAGCTCAGCGTTGCTGATACAGACAGCGAACAGGCTCGAACACCCTCGTTGATTGTCGCGCTCGAGGCCCAGGTGCTCCTTGCACAGAGGTTCCTACGGAGCCAAGTAGGGAGTGCGAGCTTTCGATGTTGCCATCATGTTCGATTGTGGCCTGCTTGTGCCGAGCCGTGGCCCTTACCAAGTTGTTTCTTGCTCCCGCTCTCAATGAATCAAGCTGTGTCGGTGTGTGCGTGTGTCTGTCATTGTAGGCTGTGGTCTCTTAACGATGGCACTGTCATGATGAGTGAGGAGGCTGATAGCCTTCAGTCGAGAACAATCGTGGTGTTCGAGACAGTGGAGCTGTTGGTGATCTCTTGTAAGCCTTGGGCTGAGGCGCCCCAGTTTCTTCCAGTGGCCCGGGTGCCCTTCGCAACCGCCACAGCCACCACAAACTCCGGTTGCGACACCACTGCATAACGGACGCGAGTTGGGCAGGTGCCCAAGTCTAGGCCTGTCAAGGCCTCCAAGCGATCTGGTCGCGCCAGGGAGCTCGCTCCGGACTTCTTCGGAACGTTGGCAGGACAGCGCAGGTTGTGTGGTGTCGAAACCGATGGCAAGGCTGGGTAACCTTCCAAGGGTACCCTTGCACCCGTGCCTCTTTGGTCCGTCCTCGACTGCTCTCTTGGCCGCCGCGCTGGAAGAAGCTTCCACACGGGCGTCCAAGGGGCGTGCATCCTCATCGCGCATCCTCGCTCTCAGGCTTGACCTGTAGCCTGGAGGCGGGCAGTGTCTTTATCCACATCCAGTGCGTCCTGGAGTTTCGGGCACTCTCCCCAAGAAACGTGAGGCGCACTGGGATATGGATTTAGAATCTGCCTCCACAAGGCTCAAAGTTTCTCCATCTCCAGTGCGCCTCGGCCTTGCGGCGCCCCCCTTCCAAGAAAGTCCGAGACGCACTGGCTATGGATATAACTATTGCCCGCACCGGGAGCCCGGCACCCGCTCCCCCCCGCTCCTCCTCCGCAGGAGAGGCCCCCGCCGCGCAGAACCGTCTTCGGGGACCCGGGTGGCGCCCAGGACCGCGGTTTTTTTTGGGCGCCGCCGCGCGCCCCACTCCTCCTCGTCCTCGTCCTCCTCCTCCTCCTCCTCCTCCTTCTCCTCCTCCTCCTCCTCCTCCTCCTCCTCCTCCTCCTCCTCCTCCTCCTCCTCCTCCTCCTCCTCTCCTCCTCCCCCCTCTGCGCGCGCGGCCGCTGGACCGTTGCCGCCGTCGCCCACGCCGTCGTCGGCCCGCGGGGCCGCCTCGGCCCGCGGGGCGGGCGCCCCGCGCGTGCACGCCGCCCGGGCGGCGAGGGGCGCGAGGCGCCGCTGCCTGGCCCGGAGCGGGGGCCGCCACGCCCGCGCGAGCGGCGGGAGGGGCTGCACGTTCGGAGCGCCCCGCCCGCCCGCGCTCCTCTCTCTCCGCGGCCGCCCTCTCGTCCTTCCCCCCCCCCCGACCCCGCGGGGAGAAGCTCCGAAGAAGAAGGCACGGCACGGATGTCAACGTTCGGCGGTCCGTGCGGCTCTCTTGGGTCTGCGCTGCCCCCCCCCCCCCCGGCGGCGCAGGGGGGCCGAGCGCAGATCCAAGAAAGCCGCGCGGACCGTCCAAAGTCTATGTTTACACTCGTGATGTTCCAACCCACGGTAGCCTTGACCACCGGAAGGGAGTTCGAGCACCGCGAAAGTACCGCAACTCGATGGGATTTACGTGTCGGGCCTTGGGAGGAGAATACTCGTTCGACGCTGTTTCGATCCTTTTTCTGGCTGCTCGAAACTAGTTCTGGGATATTGCTCTGAAGTACGATGGGAGCAGCAGAAGTTTATACCGGTGTTCTCCCTCTTAAGTCTGCTGCGCTGCACCCCGGAAGAGGCCTGCCCGCACCGTAAGCGATCGCCGGCGCCGCGGCAAGGAAGAGCGGTGCGACGCGCCAACGCCAGGCACGTGCGTTGCGCGCTCCGGTCCACCCGGTTGCAGCCGCTGCAGCACGGCACGGCCTGGAGTTCGAGCCGTTGCTGTCGTCACCGTGCTCTTCGCCGAGGGTCGAGGGTAGAGGTTCTTGGGGAATCTGTTCCTCCCGTTCAGATCCCCCTCGAGATTCAAATCCGGGTCAGAGTGCACCCCTGGGGACGGATGAGTTTTCATCATCCTCATCCTCCTCCTATTCCTCTGCCTCGTCATGCCATTCCCATCTTGGGCCGAAAGGCCTGTGAGCCAAGCGGCCATCAATCAGTTGTTGTTTTTGTATGAGTTCCTGTCTGCCCAGATCTTGTTCTGACAGTTTTGGGCGGCTTTGGACGGTTCTTTTGTTTGGGATGGTTTCGGACTCCGGACGGTGTTGGATATTCGTGCGGCATGTTTGGGCCTCTCCTAGAGCCTCTGGGGGTCGTCTGCGAGGCCTCCCTTAGGGCACAAGTTGGAACCCATCTGCGGGCGTCATGGGGTTCAGTCCTGACCTCAAGTGGGGGGGGGGAGGAGGGAGAAGAGGAGGTTGGGAGTACGACGAGAGGGAGGATGGGGAGGAGGAGGAGGAGGAGGAGGAGGAGGAGGAGGAGGAGGACAGGATGGTGGACGTTCTGGACTCGACTCGGAGGAAGGGTGGACCCTCTGGACTCTAGACTCTGCGTGTGGGGGCAATGTGCAGCAAGTCACTCTAGTGCTAGCCCCTGTGATCGCTCACTGAGAGCGACCGTGCACACTCACGCTGGGGGCTGGTGTCACAGGCCTACCGCGCGTTCATGTCTGCTCGGAGGCAGACGTTAGCTGCGGGTCAGGAGGAGGACGGGAACCAACAGGAACAAGGGGGGAGGATGAAAGAGAGGGAACACGCATGAGCGCAAGCATGATCATGCATGCGTAGAGCCATATCCCATACGGTCAAATTTGCATTTGTTGCGAATCAATATCTGGCAAAAGCGCCGCTCCAAAACACCCGAGAAGCAACCTTTCTGGTGTCGCGGATCCGTGGCCGAGGTCGCTTTTTGCGTCGCGCCTCCCCGCAAGAGGCACCCCACGCCCGTGGTGCATCCATGCCATACACACACTGCTGGCCAGAAGGTCATCCGAGTTGTCGCGCGCGCGCGTCCGGAGAGGGGGGGCCTCGAGGCGAGGCGAGTTGTCGCCCGCACGCGCCCCCTCCCGTGTGCTCCGCGGTGGGAACGAGAGCCGCTGACAGCCCGACGACGGCGTCTCCGCGGCGCTCCGGAGGCGCCCGAGCGAGCGCACTTCCGCCCTCTCTCTCTCTCTCTCTCTCTGTCAGCAGATCTCCGACGATCCGACGTCGTCAAGCAGGGTGTCTTTTCTCCCCGCAGTGTGTCCTCGGAGGCCGTCTTCGGAACCCAGGGCCATCGCATATGCATCCAGGACGAAACGGCCCCCCCCGGGGAAGGGGGCTCTGAGCAAATCCGCTCGGCGGATGTCAGGGTCGCCCAGCGTTCCCATCCGAGCCCAGTCGGCGCCCGAGCCCTCGAGCCCCCATCCTCCTCCTCCTCCTCCTCGTCCTCCTCCCTCCTCCTTCTCCTCCCTCCTCCTTCCTCCTCCTCCTCCTCCTCCTCCTCCTCCTCCTCCTCCTCCTCCTCCTCCTCCTCCTCCTCCTCCTCCTCCTCTCCTCCTCCTCCTCCTCCTCCTCCTCCTCCTCCTCCTCCTCCTCCTCCTCCTCCTGTGGCGCTGCTCAGCCGGACGTGTGCGCCCTTCAGCCCTAGCCAGTGAGGGGATTTGGGCCGCCCTCTTCCTGGCAGTGGTGGAGGTGGCTTTGGTGCGCCACCCGCCGGGGGAGGGGCAGAGAAACGCTGCCAGCATCCCACGCCGAGGGCTTGATGTGGAAGCACAGAATCCGGGCCTCCCAGATGGGGCCCGAGTAGATTTGGGTCGCAGGATCGTGCCGCATCGCCGATGCATCGGCGATGCGGCTCGATGTGGGGCCCGTTTTTCTCCACGCTGACAGCGGCGATGCATCGCCGACGTCGCCGATGCATCGGGGATGTCGCGCGATCATCCGATCGCACCTGCTCGGACCCATGCTGGGCGGCCTCCACAAGCAGAGAGTCTCCGTGCCCACCCGGCCACCGAACAGGCCCGTCGCTCGAGCTCGTTGGGCGGCCGGGCCCGCGCCGTTCCAGCAGTTCTTGGGCCTCGCGTGACGGGGGGGGGGGCAGCGAGGGCTGCAGAAAAGGGGCCCTCTGAGGCTTCTACAAGGGGCCTTTTGTGGGGCCCCAGGAGTGGGCCCCGAAAAGTGCCCCCCTCTTCCCCCCCCCTTTGATCGCCCCCCCCTCTTCCCCCCCCCTTTGATCGCCCCCCCCCTTTTCCCCCCCTTGATCGTCCCCCCCTTCATCGTCCCCCCCCTTTGATCGCCCCCCCCCTTTGATCGCCCCTCCCCCCTCTTCCCCTTTCATCGCCCCCCCCCCCCCCCAAAACAGGACGCCCAACGTCTCTGTGGCCCTGGTGCCATCGGGCCGCCCTCGGCCTGCCGAGCTGGGCTCTCCGCGATCCACAGCACCAAGTAGGCTCGGCGGGGAAGCTCCGGGGCCCCCTGCGAGGGTTTATTTGACATGAACGACCTGGAGACGTTTGTGCCCCCCTGGCGATAACGGGCGTGATTCGGTGGAGGAGGGGAGGGGGCCGGTCCCGTCACGATTCGCGCCGGCGCCGTTTTGGAGTGCTTGTGGGAATGGCTGATCCGGAACGGCGCCTGCACGAATCGTGACATGACCAGAAGGGCTCGGCTGGTCACGGCCGTTTTTGCGAATGATTTGAAAACGGGCTCTTGGCGGTTTTTGCTACAGGGGTTACTGCGGTCTGCTTGCGCAGTTGAAAATTCCCCTGACAGACCTGACCACCATTTCGTAATGCATGGCGGTTGGCTGGTCATGCAGGCGGTGCATGCAAGACACCCGCCCCGCTAACCACCGTCTGGGGTTGCAAAAAGTGTGGTCAGGAGCTTTCCGGGCTCAAATTCTGAGGGTCCTTGCTGTGTTTGCGTGCTGGCTCAGCCGCCGAGACTCCAGCCACCAGCTCGGATCCTCGAGCAGGGTGCCCGGAGAGGCAGCCGGGCCCTCGCCAGCCCTGCACGCCGCAGAGATCTCCTCCTCCTCGTGCCCCGCTTCCTCGTCGCCCAACCTCGGGCGCCCCGTGGCCTCGCCCGGCACAGCACCCGCAGCACCGTGTGGCGCTGGCGGGTGCCGCCACCTGGACAGCACGCACGCGCCTGCCATCGCCGTCGCTCGAGCTGCTGCCTCGGTCTTCGCCCCACTCCGCGCCCCCCCCGTCTCGATCTCCATTCGATCTCCATGTCGTCCGCCCCCTTCCCCCCGCTTGACCTCTGCAGCCTGTGTATGTACACATATATATATATATACACACGGCCATGCATGTTCGCACATACACACATATAGACTATTCTCGGAGGTCAACCCAGGAAACCAGGTTCGTCTGCACCGACGTTGGCGCGTAAGCTGCCCGCGTGAGATGGCACGTACGCAGTCTTCGTCTGCAGTGTGGCGTGCCGCGCTGGTAGCCCGCGTAAGCCGCCGCGTAATGTCGCGTGCCATCTCGCGTAAGACCCGGTTCTTTTCGGTACTCACGTCCCTCTCCTGCCGCTACCCCCTGCTGCCTGCTGCCGGCCACTGCTGCCGCTCCTCCGTTCGAGGTAGTGCCAAAGAGGCTCCCTCCAGGCTGGCGGCAGGATCGCGGGAGCCGCAGGCAGGCAGCAAGTGCCGGCCTCCTGGGACGTCTCGGGCGGTTGAAGCCTCTCGGCTACACGTGAGAGTGACCCTTCGCTGGAGTGAACTCTGGTGCGGGTTCACTGGGGCCCCCCCGATCGCTGAGCGCGATGCGATGACGGCTGCTTGCGCGCTTGGACGTTGCCATTTGGCGCCCCATTGATCTCGGTCCTCAAGGTCACTCTTGCCTAGGGTCACTCTTGCATTTGCCGAGCCTCCAGGCTCCCACGGGCCGTGCAGCGAGGTCTTTGGGGATTTCGGGTCACTGCACGGTCCCTCAAAGCATCGTTTCGAGATTCTCAAGTGTCATCGACGGATCCGCTGCGACAGGATGGCGCCAAGGTCCCTGGACCAAGTCGTAAACAAAAGCAGCGCCGGGGGTGTGTACATGATCACCTTCCTACAGACAAATCACAAGCGCGAGCTGCCAGAATGGGACAGTGAAACTTGATGTTCCACAAGAGCAGCCTGCAGGCCGAGTTGTCTACGCTGTTGCGGCTGGTTGCCGTGAGGCAGTTCGGAGGATATACAGAATCAGAAGTTCAAACGAGAATCGTCAAATCTTGTCAGGCAGACGATCTGCATGGCTGGGGTTCGACGTGGACGGTCCTCGATGTGGTTCGTTTGGGAAGGATGCTGAAGTGCAGCAGGGAAGAAGGAGGAGGAGGAGGAGGAGGGGGACGAGGACGAGGACGAGGAGTAGGAGTAGGAGGAGTAGCATGAGGAGGAGGAGGAGTTGGAGGAGGAGGAGGAGGAGGAGGAGGAGGAGGAGGAGTAGCAGGAGGAGGAGGAGGAGGAGGAGTCCGAGGAGGAGGAGGAGGAGAAGGAGGAGAGTGCCCCGCGACGCGGTGTTCGGCTGACCTGGGAAGAGATGACGCAGCGAGAGAGCGGGATGTCGACGCTCGACGAATATGATGACGACGACGACGACGACGACGCCGACCCCTCCCCTCGAACCTCGACGCTCGACGACGACCCATCCTCTCGAACACCTCGGCGCTGGACGAGGACGCTCGACGATGACAATGACCCCTCCCCACGATCCCCGACGCTCGACGACGACGAACACCCCTCCCCTCGAACTCCTCGAACCCCTCGACGCTCGACGACGACGATGACGACGATGATGTTGATGATAATGGTGCTCGACGACGCTCGGCGACGATGCTCGACCACGATGCTCGGCGACGACGTCGACGACCCGATCCCGAAGCGGAGGCTGGAGCTCTCCGCGTCGGCGTCCGCCCCGCAGCTCCGGAAGCCCGCGGACGCGGCCCAAGACACGCGGCCTGCTGCGCACTCGGGGGGGGGGGGCGCCGAGAGGGAGGTCCGAGCTTCTAGGCTCGAGGATCGAGGATTCGGTAGAGTATTGGTTTCGAGGAAGATGAGGAGGACCAGTCTAAACCCAAGACTAACCAACGATCCTGCAATAATTCCTCCCTCGAAGCTCCGTCTTCAGAGGCCCCATGCAAGGATTCATTTTCATTGAAACATGTGTCCCGGTGGAAGAGAATCCCTTCAAAATCCTGATCTGTGCACGCCACCATTCTTGAGATTTCAACGCCGCGGGTCACCATTAGTGTTGGTTCTTGACGATCATGAATCATGCCAGACCGCCATTCTTGGGACTTCGACGCCACGAATCCATGTAATTCATGCGCCCTGACAGTCTGGGACGTTCGACATGAGACTCCTCAAGATTGCTGTACACTCTTGCGACGAATGTGGGCGGCGCTTGGGCGAGAATCCCATGTTGGAAGGCGCCGCCCTCCATCTGTGAAGCTCTTGCAAGCGTGTATGGCGAATGTGCGCGGCGCTAAGGCGAAAGCCACATTTTGAATCTCTTGCACTATGTTCATGTTGATGTGCGCGGCGCTAGGGCGAGAGCCACACTTTGAAAAGCAACCCGCCCTCTATCCGTGAACCCCGTGTATCTTTTTAAGACGGATGTGAGGTCGCTCGGGCGAGAGCCACATTTTGAAAGCGACCCGCCCTCCATCCGTGATGCTGTTGTGAAGTGGCAAGCTTCAGCATCATCATTGGTGAGGAAGTCTCAGGCGAAACGCCAGGCCCGCCCTTCCGACTGGCCTCAGGGTGCAACAGGGAGGAGTGCTCGATTAGGAACGAGAATGGAGGATCAGGAGGAGGACGAGGAGGAGGAGGAAGAGAAGGAGGATGAGGAGGACCGATGCTTGAGGATCGATGCTCGAGGATCGAAGAGAGAGGAACGAGGACCGAGGGCCGAGGAGGAGGAGGAGGCAGAGGTTCGAGGCGCGAGGGTCGAGGAGGAGGGTCGATCCTCGAGGATCGACGATCGAGGAGGAGGAGGGTTGGAGGGTCGAGGGGTCGGGGGGCGAAGGGTGGAGGAGAGGCCCAATTGGTTGGAGGAGGAGGTTCGAGGATCGAGGAAGGGGTTCGAGGATCGAGTAAGGGGGGGGGCGGTCGAGGATCGAGAGCTCGAGGGCCCAGGACGTTCGAGGCGGAGGAGGGTCAAGGGTCGAAGAGATGGAGGAAGGAGCTCGGGGAATCGAGGTTCGAGGGTTCGAAGGCCCAGGTTGTTCGAGAAGGAGGTGCGAGGATCGAGGATCCAGGAGCAGGGGGGGAGGAGGAGACGGAGGGGGGAAGAGTGAAAGAGGGAGGACGGGAAGCAGAGGGCGAGGGACGTCGCCACAGGTTTGGCTCGATTCCCGGGTTGGCCAGCACAAAATTCGCTGGGGTTCCGAACAAGGAATCTCCGTGAGCGGCGGGGATCATATTCATACCCACGGCATCGCAGTCTGGACTCCGCGGCCGCGACGCCACGGACAGCTGGCGGCTTTGCGCGGACGCTCCGCCTTTGGCTCGCGCTTCTGCGTCCAGACCCTGAGGGCATGGGACCGGTAGGCTTGTGCCGTATCGACACGGCGGCGATCCCCGTGCGGGCGTTCAAGATCGAACGCCGGTGGTGCCTTGAACTGGCCGAGATCGAACGATCCCCCCTATCGGTCAAGGTCGAACGATCCACGCGGTGTCAAACTGCAGACTTGCTCTGTTCCCCTACAGCGCTTCCAACCTTCGCGACCGAATCCGCACTGGTTCAAGCTCGTTTCAGACACCCGATTATTTGTTCTAGCCCTTGCCAATTCCATCTTCACGGCATTCCAACTTTCCGTGTTGTTTGCATCTTCTCTGAAGCCCTTCTCAGGGCAGAGCCTTCTCAGGGCACAGCCCCATCCACACAAGGGATAACATATGTTATCCCCCTACCGTAAGCAGCCTGGCCTGGTTAAGTGCGCGACCCTGGGCAGCCTAGGGCTTGTTGTGCACGCGGGCACTACTGGTTCCGCGGTGCACGCGGGCGTGCATTAGACTGTGGTGTACGCAGGCACTGCGGTGCGCACCGGCGTTGTGGCGCACACAATTGTCGTTGCAGCCGCAGTTGTGAAGCACACAGGCGTAGAGGATGTACGCAAGCATTGTGGTGTGACACATCACAAGCCCTGTGGTGTACCCAGGCGCCGTGATGTACACATTCGCTGTAGTGCGCAAAGTCGCGATGATGTAAGCGTGCATTGTGGGCTATGATGCACCCACGCATATCTTCCTACGTCGTCCTCCTTCTTCATGTTCGTCCTCCTCGTCGTCGACCCCCTTGCGCATACAGGACGCGGGCATTATGGTGTACACAAGAATTGTGGTGCACACAGGCCTTGTGTTGCACATAGGCGTTGTGTGTTCACATTTGTTGTGGGCTAAAAATGAGCCTTCCTCGGGCCAGAACAAACAATAATCACAGTCAGATCACATCTTCCCCAATCAGACCTTGCTTCTGTAGGGGTCCTGGCGGATTCATATGATCAGGTGAGGTTTGCCACCGATTTCCGCGGCCCGCCCAGGTGCCCGGGTGCCTTATAGCCCTATGGCCCAATAGCCCTATAGCCCTATAGCTTTATAGCCCTATCGCCCTATAGCCTTGTATTCCTATAGCCCCATAGCCCAATAACCCCATAGCCTTTAGCACAATAACCCAATAGCCCTATAGCCTTACAACCTTATAGCTTTAGGGCCCTATAGCCCAATAGCCCTATAGCTCTATAGCCCGATAGCCCTATAGCCCTATGGCCCTTTAGACCGATAACCCTTATAGCCCTGTAGCCCGATCTACCTATAGCTCTACATTCATATAGCCCAATAGCCCGATTGTTCTACAGCCTTGTAGCTCTATATACCTATAGCCCAATAGCCCTATATAGTCATAGCCCTGTGACCCTGTAGACCCAGAGCCCCAGAGCCCCAGAGCCCCAGAGCCCCATAGCCCTATGGCCCTACAGCCCTATTGCCCTATAGCCCTATAGCCCTATGGACGTATAGCCCAGGGCCTTATAGCACTATAATTCCCAAGCCTTCTAGACCCATAGTCCCATTGCCCTGTAGCCCAATAGCCCCTATAGCCCTGAAAAGACTTCGATTGTTTTTTCCCCGGTATCATTGAGTACGATTCGGGCCCCCAGAGATTTCCTGGAATGTGGCTCCGTCGGGGCCGTAGATGGCGTGCATCTTGGCAGTGGTCTTGGAAAAAGAGCGCGGGCCCCGAGCTGTCGACCCCATCGTGGGGTTCCTTTTGCTTCTCCTGCTCCTCCTGCTGGTGCTGCTGCTCCTCCGGCTCCTCCTGCGCGTATTCCCTCGGCTGACGCCGCTCCGCGAGCCCCAAGCCGCGTGGTGTTCACGGGGTCCGTGGTGCGCGCAGTTGCCATGACGTGTGCAGTCGCTATGGCGTACACGAGCTTTGTGGGCCCAGAATTCCAAGCGTTTCTTGGGTCAGAAAACAAATAAACACAACCAGCTCGCATATTGCATTTGATATTTTGGGGTCCCCAGTGGTTTTCCAGAGTTTGGCTTCGTCGATACCTTCGGGTGTACACAAGCTGTATGGTGTACGCAGGCCCTGCTGTGCGCAGGGGGTGCTGAAACAGCAGCTGTGGTGCACGCGGGCGCCGTGGCATGCACAAACAGTGTGATGTACAAAGGCGCGGTTATGCACAACAGCGTGAAGGAGGTTTCAGTTTTAGACCCATGCCAGTTCAGCGTGCGGTCTGAACTCGCGTGGGTCGCAAACTCGACCTCGATATCTCTTTGTCTGGGGGCCGTCCTGGAGGGTTATCGGTCAGTCTTGGAGCCAGTTGGGTGCTCTCTTGAGGCAGTTGTGGGCTTCTTATGACTCTCTGAAACTGTACAAAAGGCGATCTGAAGCCGAAAGGCTTCGGGAGCAACACTCCCTGGTCGTTCAATTGTGTGTTTGTTTCAATCGTTGTCGACGCTTCGAGCCTCGCTGGAGGTCGCTTGGGGCCTATCTTGGAGGCTCTTGGAATCTTTTTGGGCGTTTTGGGGTAGTCTTTGAGGGCTCGTTAGGCCGTTTTCGGACGGTCCTAAGGTGAATTCGCGACCAACGCCAGTTCAGGGCGCGTTCTGAGCTCGCGTGGGTTTCATTCTCGACTTCGTCCCCTCTGTCTTGCAACACCGTTGGGCCGTCTTGGAAGGTTGTCGGGCAGTCTTGGATCCGCCCGTGTGTTATATTGTTGGAGTTTGGCGCTGCCCTTGGGGCTTCTCGGGAGTCTCTGAAGCTTTTCCGAGGCGGTCTGAAGCCAGGAGGCCTTCGGAGTGGTGGCTGAAAAGTGCTCCAGGAAACAGAGCCAGGGGCTTCGGTGTTCTGACCCCACGTGCCGTGCAGGGGGAGCCGGCTTTAGAAGTTTTCAAATGACCGTGCCACACATCAGAATAGCATTCGGAGGCGCCCCACCGTGCTTGCGCCACGGCGGCGCATCTATGGCGCCACCTCCAGCGACGCGCACAATTGCAAAACCTTTGGCGCAGCCAACCCCACACGACCCCGCTGCGGCCTAGCGCAATCCCCCACGGCGCAACCCATGGTGCAACTGATGGCGCAAGCCATGGCGCGATGTATTGAGCGACCTGTGTCGCCACCCACTTTTCAACGTACAGGGGAGTGCGAGATGAGAAAAGGGTGCAGAGGAGTGCGGGACGGGGATGACGGGGCAGGGAGAAGAAAACAACAATATTGGAACACAGTGATCGGCCAGTTTGCTGTTTCCTGTGCGCGAGGACGGCGCCCAGCAGCCATCCCACCCCGCTATGAGAGACATGTGCGGCCTTTTAGCAAGTGCCCCATGGATATTCTTATTCTCCGATGCCCCACAGACCCACAGAAGCTCAGGGGCATTTTCTGGCCCGCAGAGACTGACGGAGAATGTGCCCCAATATTTCGCGTAGCAATATGCTTGACCGCGTGCGTAAAGAAGGTATGGCACACGTCGGGTTTCTGTTCGTACTCCCCCCCCGGCAGCAGTGCCTCAGGAGGACAGGTGGCTCTCCAACGGGAGCCTGCTCGACGGCCCCCCCAGGCGCTCCAGTGCCGCCCGTGCTGCCCCCCGCGACGGAGGAAGGAGCTGGCGAGGACCATCGCGGGCCACTGATCGCTCTCCCATCCCCGAGCCCCTCCCCAAGCTCGAAGGCGGACAGACGGCATACAGTCGGGCCGAAGGTCAAGATGGAGGTCGGTTCGGGGAGGGTCCCGCTCTGTTTGTTTTGACCGGCGGAGGGTCTCATGTTTTTGAGGGGTGTTCTTCTGGCCTGGGTCCTATTGTAAGCAAAGACATTCAGAGTTCTGCGCGGGCCTCATGGGTCGGCGCCAGGGCCACTCCAGTGGCGCCGCCAGCGCCGCCCCTGGCGCGCTCCGCGCGCCGGTGGGGGCCAGCGGCCAGTGCCGAGACAAGAGATCCTGGCGGAGCTCCGACAGTCTATTGTATGCACCTCTTTCTTCTTTCGCAATCATACTGGGGATACGGGGCAATCTTTCTGTGGCAGTCTATGGCATGCACATCTTTCCTCTTTGCCAATCTTCTTTCAGGAAGGCATGGGGATTCTGGGATACACCCCCGGGGGGGGCTAATCTGAACGCACCCCCCCATCGAGGATGGACGCTCCCCCCATCGTGTATATCCCTGACGTGGGCGCCAAATTGTTTGGCCCATCGACAGCTCCACTAAGTCGTTCGCTGGGATCGCGAAAACCTCCGTGTCTGTTCACAGAGGGAAAGGGATCCTGATATTATTTCCCGTACAGTCGGACCCAAATTCAAGATCGAGGTCGGTTCAGGGAGGGTACCCTCATGTTCTTCGCGTTTGTTGGATTTGATTGTGCATGCTGTGGGATTGTACTCTCGAGTGATCTTTTGGCTTTGGGTGTGTGGACCAGCGCAGGGTCTCATGTTCAGGACGGATGTTATTCCGTCATAAGCCCGACTGTACGTTGTCGGGCCTGCGAGCCGTCGGTCTTGGGGGAAGCCCCGTGGGTTCCCCGACCCAGCTCCTTCAGGCCAGGTCCCGTAATACCAGGAGGAAGCGGGCAGGACAACGTCAGCTGTAGTGTTCGACGAGAGGCGGCATCGCCACACAGCCGTGCGCGCCAAGACGAGCCCTCTGTGCAACCATTGCCGCTGCCGCCAGGGAGGTAGAAGGGGGGCAGAGGGAGGGGTTCTCCTCTCCTCCTCGTCTGGGCCCCCCCTCGACTCCACGGCTGAATTCGTCAAAGCGCGCTCCAGAATTGGCAGGCAGGAGGAGAGGCAGGCAGGAGGAGGAGGAGGAGCAGGAGGAAGATGACGCCTCACGCATGCGTGCGCTTGTGGCTTGCCTAAGCAGGATCAGGCGGAGAAAGAGGCTGATTATGAGGAGGAAGAGGGATACGGGACAACATGGAGAGCATTGGAATGGAGGGAGCAGCTGACTCAAGTGAATATCCTTTCCTCTCCCGGTTATCCCTTGAGAGCGCCACCCCTTGGCGCTACGGCGAAGACATTGAAAGTGGAAGGGCCTTGCATGGGCGAGGGGGAGGTGTGGCAGGGGTGGGCGAAAGTGATGTCGGAGGACGGGAACGAGCAGAGGGCAGCGGGGAGTGGAGGAGGGGAAGTAGAGGGAGGCGGGCGGACGCAAAGGAGGAGGAGGAGGAGGAGGAGGAGAAGGACGAAGAGGGAGGGAGTAGGAGGATGAGAAGGAGGAGGGGCACAACGAAGAGGATGGGCAACGGGGCAAGTCGAAAGGCTGGACTTCGGGAGGCGAAGGGAGAGATAAAAGGGGACGGGCAGGAGAAGGGGGAGGAGGGGGGAGGGATGGAGGGCTGGAGGCGCCGCGAGAAGACAGCCAGCCCCGCCGGCGCGGGCCTGCCCTGCTTGGGCCTCTGCGGGGCTCTCGTGGGACGCCTCGTCGCCATCTCGGGCACCCTTCGGCTCTCGGGGCACTCGGCGGTCGGGAACCTCTCCGGGCAGCGTGCCGCTCCCCAGGTTCTGGCCCGCCGCGCTTCGGCGCGACACGCTGCCCACGTCCCAGTCCCCGAGCTTTGACGCCCCGCGCCTCTCCAGGTCCCCCCGCCCCGAGCGACGGGCTATCCCGCAGCGTGTCAACAGAGCTGCCGCGGCGGCACACTCAGCAGACGTCACCGACCGTGCTATGTTGGGGCCTCTTGGAGGGCCCTCGTGGGCTATCTTCGGGCTCGCTGTCATATGGGCCCCTCTTGGGCCCTCTAGGGGCTGTCCTTGGTCGCAGGGGGGGGGTCTTGAGGCCCTGATTGGGGCTCTTGTGGACTCTCGTTGGCTCCGCCGAGGCTCTCTTGGCACCATCTTGAGGCGAGAGGCCGGGGCTGCCAGAAACACAGCATAGTCCCACGCTACAACATGTTTTTGGGTTCTGGATGGTGTTGGCCCTTTGAAACGCCGACTAGCCGTGTCTGTTTCTGTCTTGGACACCTCTTGGTCCCCCTTGCGCCTCCTGGAGCTTTCTTTGTGGCTGCTGGGTGTATATCGAGGCCTTTTGGGGGATGCCCTGCCCAGGCCTCGGTGGCCTTCCTGGGCCGTCTGCGAGGCCTTGGATCGGACCGCCCAAGAGGGCCTTCTGAGGACGGGGGGATCACTCGCGCAGTCCTGCACTCCCACGTGCGCGTCGTGCGTGGCGCCCCCCCCCTCAATTAGGTGCAGCGCCTCTCGAGGCGCGGGGCGCCGCCGCGCGGCGCCACGACCCCTCAGCGCGCGCGCGTCGCCAAACATTATGGAGTGTACAGTCGGGGCGCTGCAGAAGGAACCCTTTTCGTTGGGGAGGGGCTCGGTGTTTCTTCTTTGTTTTGCAGGTTCTCCTAGGTTTTCCTTAGGTTTTCCCTGGGGAATCTAAGTTCAACCTACGGGGAACAAGGGACCTCGTTCTTTGTTTAGGGTCCTTAGGCCAGCGCCCCGACTGTAAGTAGGAGGGGGGCGCAGCAGACTTACATCTTACAGGTTGTGCATCGACCCTCTGGCACGCCCGCATATCGGGCATGCGCGTTGGCGGATTTCCGATCAGGTCTACATCTGTGTGTGTGTGTGTTGGCAGGTGGGCAGAACAAAAGCAGTCGATGCGCATTTAGTTAAATACCTCGGGGTTGGATCTTCACCATAATCTTGGCAAATTTGTTGTGCACTACTCCTCCTGGCCGAAGGCTGCGAACTCACTGCAGCAACTCTGTCCAGCCAGTTGAAGCCTTCCTCCCCCACCGCCGCCTTCTTTCTCGGAGGTGGAGGGGTTGGAGGGGCACACCGCGGCTTTCATGATGCAGGGGGGAAGCGATCACATTGTGCACCCTACTGAGCGAAGCTGACCTGGCGATAATGTGCCCATCCATTGGCGGCGCATCCAGTGGCCGCGCGCAAAACGGGGTCGGGATGCTGATTGCTACTGCACGACCCCCAAACGGGGCAAACTCTGAACTCGTGATCAATGCCGCGACGGTCGGGTAATCAATGTGTATGCGCTCTCCATCTCTCTCTCTCTCTCTCTGTCTCTCGTTGTTTTGCGATGTATTCCCGTGTATACTTTATCAAAGTGTGTTCCACTCTCATGTTGTGTTGCTATTGTTTAGTTTCACGTACGTCTAAACGCATGTGTCCTTGCATAGATGTATGTGCATATACATGTATGTGCGTAGGCAGGTATACATGTATGTATGTGTATACACACTATAACCTTACATAGCGTAATCCATCTCTGTGTTTGCCGCCCCTTGCGCCCAGGCGGACGGAGGCGAAAAAGACACAGGAGGAGAAGGAGCCGCGGGGTCCTCGAGCATAAGCCTTCGCCGCACATTCCGTCCCCGCCACATATCCAGCAGCAGTTTGTGATGTTGCGCATCGCCTGCGCTGCATTTCCCAGCGCGCAGGTGGCATCAAGCGTGGTACCTGACGTCAGTGGCGTTAGACGTCTCCCTATCCCTGCATGACGGGCCCTGGATGGCCGCTGCCCGCAGAGGGTTTGCCCTTGCCGCTCGTCGCTCGTGGTGCTTCCCGGCGCGACCGATGCCACTCGCGCGCGGTGACGCGCGAAGTGCTAACTAGCAGTCTGGCGCGCGCGATCGATTAACACGTCCAGGATGGGAGCGCCAGATGAAGCTGTCACGGGTCACGTCGCAATCGAAATCATTGCAGCTGGCTTTCCAGCCCCCCTCCCTCGCCCGACGAACGCATCACTCGGGCCCTGTCAGCGCGCACTGGGAGCACAGAGCCAAGCCAGGCCGAAGCCTTTTGGGATGGTATGATCAGGGAGGTGTGCCTTCCATCGGCTTTTCGAACATGAGATATCTCTAAGTTTGCGCGGCAGTCCTAGGGAGGTATCATCTTCGAGAGGTCACTCAAAGAACATATCTCCAGGAACGTTTATCCCTAAGATCGCCGACTGACGCGCCGGGGGGAAGAGCCGCAGGAAGCGTTGGCCTTTGCATCCCACTTGATGTGGCGACGCCCCTGTGTCCTGGGGCGCGCCTCAAAACAAGGCGTTTTATGGCTCATCAGCGAACCCGTTCATCAAATCATTGGCAACCGCGCATTGCGCGCGCATATGAGGTAATTCATGTGCCATGCAGAGTTTGAATCTCTCGCGCAACACCCAGCGTGTGTACGCGAGCAATCTGTGCCACGATCCGTTGTCGCACGGGCTGAAGCCCTCGGAAAAGGTGAAAGACGATCTTAAGGATCGAGATCTGTTTCCCCCTGGTTACGGAGAGAGTTCTGACGGCGCTCGCGTTACACAAATCGTCACCGACCTGCCAGCTGAGGCAGGTGGCTCGATGCTGCCCGCCGCGGGTTGCAGGGAATCGTCGTCCCCCCTCCTGGTCCTCATTCCCTCTCCTTTCTCCTCCTCCTCCTTCTCCTCCTCCTTCTCCTTCTCATCCTCCTCTTGTTCCTCCCTCTCTCCTCTGGGGTGGGGCCTGGTCGAGCCGACTGGGCGTCGGCAGCGCCTCAGACGGAGTCCGATAGAAAATGTTTGTCCTGCCCGTCTCTCACCCTTGCCGAGGGCTCTGGGGCCTTCGAACTCTGTGGTGACCACCCCGCGTGGTGAGAGCGTGGAGCGGGATGCGGGGTCACCGCACGGTCGTTCTCCGACGGTGTCTCTCGGGCGACTGGGGTTTCCGAGGTCCTAAAAGACCGTGCGGTGACGGCCCGTGCGGTGAGGTGTTGGGATTCCGAGGTCACTACACGGTATGTCGCCTCATCGTTTCGGGACCCTGAATGAGCGACGAAATAAAACGGGGCCGATTGCGCGGACATTCGCGCGTAAGTTTCCCGCGCAAGCTCGCACGTAAGTTTCATCCTCTCGTGTGACACGCTGGTGGCCCATGTACGCCACAGCGTAGGGACTCCATTCGGCGGCGCGTCCGGGGGGGAAGCGAGAAGGACTTCGCCTTCTCAGAAGGCGGCGGGGCTGTTCAGATTAGAAGCCCCCTGCACCTCTGGGAGAGGCTCAGAGGACTTCTCAGAAGGCCCGAGGACTTCCGAGCCTTCTGAGGAGGCCCGCCCCCTCTCCACTTCCCCCCACCCCCCGGCTGGCCGAGGATCCATGGCTTGAGTCGGGCCTGTCCCTCCACAGGGGGAATATTCAAAAGTAGTCCAAAAATAGTCTGAGGACGATTGTTTTTGATTATTTTTGGGGCATGTGTGGAGCATTCTGTTTCGTAGTTTTGATTTTTCGGCACACATGTCCCTGTAGGGAGGACAGGCCCGACTTGATCCGTGCCGTCTGGCGCGAGGACCTCTCCTCTTGGGGCTGTTCCGCGGTCCCCCCTGCGGCCTGGCGCCCCGCCGCCTCGCTGCCCCTCGGGGCCAAGCCCGCGGGGCGAGGGCCGGGTCGAGGGACCCTCCCCCGTGCGGCCTCGCGGGGCCGCGGGGCGAAGGCCGCCCAGGACGCCACTGCTTGCAGTTCGTGCGCTGGCATAAAGTACCGCTCTGGGCCTCAGAGGAGCAAAAGGTACCCATACCTCTGCCCCCTCGCCCGTTGTCCCCTCTTGTGGGGGCCGCCTGGGAGGCCCTCGTCGCCACCCCGCCGGATTCGCCTCGAGGTTCTGGTGAGAACGCACCGGGGGAGAGGTCCGGGGAGTAGCGGTATCTGGGGGGCCACGTGCGAAGCCTACCCCTACCCCCCGCGATTTCTGAGGGGGAGGGCGGGGTAGGGTTCGCATGTGGCCCCCGAGTATCGGTACCTGGTGGTCTTCCCAGGGCTCGGGAGGGGCTCTGAGTTCTGGGTCGTTCCCCGGGTCGGGGTTCAGGGGCCTGTTCGTGGCCGAGGCTCGCCGTGGCCAGAGCAGCCCCCCTCGCTCGTCTGGCGTGCCTCACGGCAGCCCGCCGGCCCGTGGTCTGCACCTGGCCACCCCAGCCCAGCCCGAAGGTTCCAGACCCCTGGAAAGTCGGCATCGCTCGGACGTGTGCATTTTTTCTCGGCGAGAACCATCGAGGACCATCCTGGGCCATCGAGCAACAAGAAACACGCACGAAACCGAAACATGCACGGGAAGTGGACGCCCGAGCGACGGCAGGGAGACAAATTCGGGCTCGGGAGCTCACGGGTTCCAATGCGTTCCTCAATGTTTCAGAACGTCCCCCCATTGGACATTGGCAGTCCCAACGGCGACTTCGAGTCGGGTTGGGATGGCTTTGTGGGCAGTGGGGATGTCACCAGCCTCGACGTGACGTCGACCGCGCACGCGGCAGGACGAAGGCTGGGTCCACCATCAGGGGCAACGTTGGGGGGGTCTGCTCAGGGGGGGCTTTCTCGGGTTCGAAATTTCAGGTCGTCGGGCGTTGTCGGGCAACGTCAGGGGGGATATGCTCAAGGGGGGCTACCTCGGGTTCGAGCTTGCAGGTTTTTCGGGCGTCGTCGTGGGTTCTCGGCGGTCTTTTGGCATCGGACTGCCTTCCAGCGGCTGCGCCTCGCCGAGAGCGTTCCAGGGGTGGCCGGATCGTCCCGAAAGGCCGCCGGATAGCCGAGCGATGCACCGAAGGCCAGGGGGGAGGGACGGGTGGCTCAGGCGGGGAGGGGATGCACGTGCCCCTCATCGACCACTTCTCGCCGAGAAGGGGCCTGACAGCCGCCGGCCCCGCTCAGGAACGCTCAGACTCGCTGTCGGGGGCCCGTCGCGGATCTGTCGGCGATGCGTCGGCGATGCCACCTCGACGTCGCCCCCCGGAGCCAGGCCCCCCCACGAGGGCGCAGCGACGGGCCAGGGCCCGCACGACCAGCAGCAGGAAGTTCAGAGCTCACCGCTCCCCTCGCGAAGAGGAAGCCGGCGGAGCCCCGTCGGCGGCGCGCACATGCGGGCATCGCGGGGGGGGGGGAGGGGCTGGGCGGCCTTCTGCGGGGGGCGTCCTCAGCAGGGCTTCTCGGAGAAGGCCTCTGAGAAGGCTTCTCAGAGGCTTCCGGGCCCTTCTGCGAGGGCCCCTGACACGACCGCCTCCTCCCCCTGCTCGTCCGTTTCCTCTGCCGCCTCTTCGGGCGGAGACGGACCGCCTCCTCCCGAGTCAGTCCGCCCCGCCGTCCCCAGGAGTTCTACCGCCAGCGGGAGCGCGACCTGCTGTGGTCTGGCGACGTCCGGTGAGGACCCAGCCCGGGCCACCTGGATCCGGCCAGTGTCTTGCCTCGTCCTTCTCGGGCAAGTCCAAATTTTCTCTGGCTTCTTGACACGTCGTGGAGGTTGGACCATCACTAGCCGTCCAGGGTAGTCTGATGTAGTGCTGCTCTACGCTCTGTAATGCTAGGCCACTATTGGCTATGCTAGCGCCGTGCTATGATGTGCTTTGCCATGCTTGGCTATAAAGCGCCATACTGTATGGAGTGATGTACCTATACCCGTCTACGCAGAGCCAGGCTATGCCATGTTATGCAAGCATGTCATGATGTAGGTGGCATCCTGTTCGACACTACAGAATTCTGCTACGTCATGATATGCTACGTGGTGCTGTGGTATCATTATTGCGTTGTGGTATGGTTTGAACGTGCACCTCATTGCATCGTGTTGGGCATGCATGTCGCCAGCACAACACATCCCGTACAGGCGGTCGCGCTGGGCTCGTATGTTTGCAGTTCCCGTGCAGCGTTATCACTGTTCACACATGCGGACTTCAACGTCACCGTCGTGCATCGCATCGCTCGTAAGCATAGTTGCTCGACGTACGCACTTTTGCTTGAGTGGGAAAAGAGGTTCCTGGGCCCGCCTCTTCTTGGGTGCAAGGTTAGGGCCGCTAAGGAGGGACAGGCTCGAGAGGGGAGGCATCGACCCCCAATCGCCCAATCCTCACCGATAGCGGCCCTATCGGGGGCGCATCGCCGATCTATCGGCGATATATTGCCGATTCCAGCGCGATGCATCCCCCACTGAGCTGGTCCCCCCCTGAGCGTCGCCCCTCACCCTCCCTCTGGACGCCCGAAATGGGTACGGAAAGAATGGGTACAATGCCCAACAGCAGTTCCTGTTCATTTGGCACAGGACTCGCTGTCCGCGCCGCCGCGGCCTGCGTCCGTTTGAGACACAAGGCCGCCTGCCCCACAGCGGCCGCTGTTGGTTCGGGACAACATCTGTTGTTGGGCATTGTACCCATTTTTTCCGTACCCATTTCGGGCGTGACTCCCCGCGCCCCAGAGTAGATTCAACCCTGACGTCTGTGCACGTTCGGGGGGCGGACGGCGCAGACCTGCGCGGTGGAGTGGAGCAGTGCCGAAAAGAGCTTTTCTGGCCGAAGGTGCCCCCCCCACCCCCAGGATCCCCATGCCATGCAATCTCGAGTGGGGTGGGGCGGGAGCAAAGGACAACGACGCGCCCGCACACCCACCAGGACGGTTTCCACATTCATGTCGGAACGCCTGTGGATGTAGTCGACGCGCTCCCACGGCGAGTATGACGAGTCGCCACATGTCTGGTTCCGTAAGTTGCTTTATGGAGCAGCTTATTGTGGTGCTGTTGGTGTTGTTGCTGATGCTCGTTGTATGTCGACCCGCTTGCACGTTTATTTCAATATGCGTTTTCGTTCATAGAAGTATGCCGGTGCATGTGCACAAAGACACGTTTTGAGCAGTATTCCAGGGAACCTCGCGCACGACATATTCTAGCTGCAAGAAGTGTTAGGCGTTTGTGTAAAAAAGGTGTTGTTTTAAAGCGGTTTTGCCCGCCGCTCGGCTGCTGCGTGTCTGCAGTTTGCTGGGGGCATCGCCTGGGGCACGAGGAGCCGACGGCGAGCGTCGGACCGCAGGCCTCAGAGCAAAAGTTCTGAGCATATCACATGTTTGCGGTGCATGTGGGGGTGGCTTGGGTTGCCTTCGCTGCAGAGCGCGCAGGCAGAGTGGCGTTGCCGTCTTATTCGATGTGCACGCTCGTCTTCAGAAAAACGCTCTCCAAGCATGGCGTTCCACATCGCCCTGGCCCACATCTGTTCGCCAAGCGTCCGCCCCGGCCTCCAGAGTGCCCCTCGGAAGGCCCAGAGGGCCCCGGGCGGCCCGCGGGCCCCAAGGTGCAGAGGAAAGCACGCGGCACTCGTGGCACCCCTCGGCACCTGTGGCACCCCCCGGTGACGCTCACAAGCGCGGTGGGGCGTTGATTTTCTGTATTCTGCTCTGGCGCGCAGCGGTCGTTGCACGGCCCCCCCCCCTCCCCCCCCCCCCCGGGGAACTGGTTACCATCGTGCAGGGGGGGCGGGGGCCTGGACCCCCCCCCCCTGGCTCGTACTACTACGGGGATCGCAGCGCACCTGTGTCCCGACTTGCCCACCCCGCCGAAGCGTGACCCTTCCGCGCTTTTCCCCTCGGGCAGCAGCCGTTGCCGGAGAGGCTCGGAAGCTGCCAGCAGTGCCCTCGGCCCAAGGTGGCCCCCAGGACTTCCAGGGCGGCCCGCCGCGGCCTCCGGAGCACCCTCGCGGGGCCGGGGGGGGCCCCAGGGGGCTCCAGCACGGGGCGGAAAGAGCTGGGGCTCGGCATCGCTCGGACGTGTGCATCTTTCTTTCTGCGAGGACCATCGAGGAGCATCCTTGATCATTTGGCGAAAACAACACGCGCGAAACCGACAAAAAAACACAGGGAATGGACGTCCGAGCGATGGCCAGGGGGGTGCCCTGGGCCAGGGGTGCCTTTTCGGCCAGCCCCGAGATCTCGAGGCAACGCGCGAGCGCTCGTGGCCACCCACCAAACCAACCCAACCCAACCCGAAGGCTCAGATTTACCCTCGATTTCCAGTGGGGGGGGGGTCAGGAACCATGGAAAAAACACATGTGGCACCCTTCACCCCCCCCCCCAAACCCGAAATGCGGGTCTTCGGGCTGGGTTGGGGTGGTCTGGTAGGCAGTCAGCCCGCGGCCGTGCTCGCAGGCGTCCGCGGTGTCCACAGGGCCGGGGGGTGCTCGCCGGCGGCGGTCGCGGGCAGCGCGGCGCGCGCGGGGGCCTGTGGCCGTGCGCCTCGCGGGCGCCCCCCCTCGGGCGGAGGTGTGGCGCACGGCGGCGAGCTTGCCGGCGGAGGGCGGCGGAAGTCCCCGTGAGGCGTCCATGTTTTTTTTTTGTTTCTTTTTTTTCTTTTTTAAAATGAAAAAAACACACAGACACGATGAATCGTCCACTTCCAGGAAAAAATGAAGGGAAATATGAACATGGGGAGTGGGGGGGAGGACAACACGCATAGGAAAGAGCGGAAAACATAGGGAATCCTGATATTTGCGTGTACTCATTTGCGTGTCCCAGGGCCCCTTCAACTTTGTGGGTTCGAGGTCTGCCGGCCGCGAGCCCGGGTCCGAGGCCCGAAAGCCATCACGTCACGAATTTTGGGCCCCAGGGCCCACTGAGGCCCCAGGGGCCTCAGATCGATCTGCGGCCCCAGATCGATCTGCGGCCCCAGATCTGATCAGTGAAGTGAGGTTTTTCCCACGCAAGGGCCCCGAAACTCATCACTTCACGAAACCGAGCCCACAACGAAAGTCGGGGGCCGAATTGCTGCTGTGATGCAAGATAGGTCTCGTACAGGGGGGGGCAGCGAGAAGGTGCGGGCCTTCCAGAAGGCTCGGAGGTCCCCCCGCCGTCTGACAAGCTTTAGAAGCTTTCCCCGAAGGCACAGGGAGCCTCTCAGGAGGCGCGAGGTTCTCCGAGGAGCACCGCCGCCTTCTGAGAGAGAACCTCCTCTTTCTCGGTTCCAGATGGGGTGCTCCTGATGGACGAACCAGAGCTGTCTGTACCGATTGGTTTTCTTCGACGGGGTCGTCTCCACGGCCCTCAGAATAGGGTCGAGCGCATTGGACGCCGCGGGAATCGTGAGCTGTCTTTTCTTAGTAAACCATGAAATGTCGCGCGTGCTTCGCCCAACCTGGCCGTTCCAGATTCGTGGCCCCAGGGATGGAGTGAGATGCGACGCTTCTGTTGGTGTTTATTCCGCTGATGTTGCTGCTGGCCCCCTCCTTCCTCTCCTCGTTCCGCTCCTTTTCTGGCTCTTCGGCCCCAGTGATGCTGACGCCGCTCTGTCGTTTCGCGCTTGCCCGGGCCCAACAAGTGCTGCTCCTGCTACAACTAAGGGGTGGCATGAGGGAGATATTCGAAATGTCGTCTGCGCGAGCATCCCAATGGAGCACGGGGTTCATGAGTCTGCAGGAGTCGAGAATTGGTACGCTTAGCTCAAGAATTTGCTGTATTCCGGGCCAGCCTGGATTCGCTTGCCATCGGTCGGGGTCCCCCCAAACTTGCTCCGCTTAAGCCATGGAGTATGGTGGATAGAGGTGGGAGGCCGTGGGAGTGAGTCATTTGCCATTTTTTAAGAAGCAGTTTGTGGGGTTACGCCCAGCTCAGCCATGTTGGATGCGTGGCTGCCAGGGAGTCGTAGCATGTGGCGCCTCTGCTGCTGATGCTTCCCCCCATGGCGATGTTTCTTCTCCCTGCGGCCCCGCCACCTCGTCCTGGTCTTGCTCGGCCGCCTTCACGTTTCGCCGCTCGCAGGCTGTTTCCACGATCGCAGTGCCGGCTCTCAAGGGGCCCTAATTAGCAGAAGACGAAGGAGTTGGCAAGAGTACCGAGCCGATTTCAGTCTGCGGCCGGGCTCCTGGACTCCTGGTCGTGGGTTCTGGCGATCGGGCTGGGCCGATTCTGTTCGGCGGCCAGGTCCACGGACTCCGAGTTCGGGTTCCGTGTAGATTTCGGCGGGCGGTTGGGGTCTGGGTCCCCGGGTTCCCAGGGACAATGAGTGACCGTTCGGCCCCCTCTTCTGATGATAGAGCAGAGAGCAGAGCAAGTTCAGAGCGTCAACAAGAAAAGTAGTGGATGAGAAAGGGGGGATCGATCACTCAATCAATAAGGGATTGAGTTGAGAGAGAGAGAGAGAGAGAAAAAAAAAAAAAAGAGAAAAAATAGAGAGAGAGTGAGAGAGAGAGAGAAAAACAAACAAAAGAGAGACACACATCATAGAGAGACAGAGAGAGACTGAGAGAGAGGAGGGTATTGTGAGTACTTGCGACGACTGTCAGAACGAGCGAGTATATCTTTCAGAGTCGCGCGTATGCATCGGGGATTACAGAGCAGAGTTGAGTAGAGAGAGGGAGAGAGAGAGAGAGAGAGACAGAGAGACAGAGGGATCGAGATAGAAGACAGAGAGAGAGAGAGAGAGAGAGAGACAGAGAGAGAGAGAAACAAGCAGCATATAGATGAAACGAGAGCGAGAGAGAGAGAGAGAGTAGAGGACGTTAGGGTAGATTCTGGAATAGGCAGTAGACATTCGTAAATAGATGGCGGAGCGTGTTGGGAGGGCATTTCTAGAAGACAGGGTAGAAAGAGAGAGGGAGAGAGAGAGAGAGAAACGCACACAGAGCTGGTATATATATATATATATATATATATATATGTACGTAGGTGCACAGAGAGGAGAGGGAGAGAGAAAACAAACAGTGAATAAAGAGAGAGATAGAGAGAAAAGCAGCAGAGATAGACATACACAGATATAGAGAGGGAGAGAGAAACACAAGAAGACATACATAGAGAGAGAGAGAGAGTCAGAGAGATAGAGAGAGAACGAGACAGAGAGAGATAGAGACATCGAGACGTTTCAGTTTTGACGGCGCGCACTGTGGTGGAAGAGGTGGGAACTCAGCGGGAGAAGTTGTCCATGTATTCTTACTCAGCCGGCGCTGATCTATTATATATACATAGAGAGAGAGGGGGCACAGAGAGAGAGAGCAAGATATCAACTTTATTGGGGATCGTGCATTTATACATGTCAGTCTTCATCTTTTGTTCAGTCGATGAGTCTGGCGTGGGCTCTAGACGTATTGTTTTTCTACGATCTTGGACCCATGCGAGCCGCAACAGCAGTTGCAGTGGGCAGGGTTGCAATGAAGGTTTCCTTATCTTCCCTTTCCTGTGGTGATGCGCGTTATGCATCGTATCTCTCCTGAAAAGAAAACAGAGAGAGAGTACAGAGATCAGAAAGTAGCAAGGCAAGGTAGAATAGGGCGGGATGAGGGTCAACATGAGTGAGCATGATCTTGCTTACGGCCCACCTTGCCTTCGTTCCATTTTCAAAGAGGGACGCGTCACAACATCTACCCTCCACCGCAATAATCATGTTTCGCGTTTCATGTGGTATTAGAATAGTCTTTCCTATTGTTGTGCGTACGCATGGCGTTGGCAAACTGGTGTGTTCCTGGCAGAGGCGGGCTTCCGTCGCCGTCTAATGGTGGCAAGGTCATTTTGGTGCTCTTCGGCTGGTTTTGGCGCTCGCTGGCTTCTGGTGTTGAGAGACACCCTACTATTACTCGCGCGCGTATCGTGACGATCGCACGCTGGCCTGGTGCGGTTGGAGCTAGTTTAGAACAACATCTTTCAAGAACATGAGGCCTTCCGCCGGCCAAAACACGCCAAACAATAAGATCATTCGAGTACCCCCTTGTGGGATGCACAAGAACATCCAACAAACAAGAAAAATATTCGGTTACCCTTCCCGAGACGACCTCGATCTTATACCTACGTCCTCCCTTACGGCAGGTTCCAGCAGATTGTTGAACACACGTGGCGTTTGCACCTTCTTGTGGTACGCACAGGGTCCGTCTTCCCTCGCCGTCTTGGTGGTTGCAGATACGGCACATGGTGCCCTCTCGCGCACGTTGTGGTGCTCAGAGGTTATCTCGACTAGACGTAAGAGTGACCATTCGCCGGAGTGATTTTTGGTGCGGGCTCAATGGTGTCTCCCGATCGCCGAACGCGATGCGTCAGTAGCGTCTTGCGCGCTTGTGTTTGGTCCCCCCGCGGTCCCAAAAGAGCCGCGCTCCAGAGGTCACTCTTATCTAGGGTCATTCTTGCGTGTAGTCGACTATCGTGCTTGCTGGCGATTGCAGGCGCAGCATGTTGCTCGCAGGCCGTCGTTGGATCTGCAGGGTCCGACCAAGTTGCTACTCTTGCACATGCGAAGCGTGGTGTTCGCAGGTCCTTGTTGCACTGGCGGTTTCCAACGAGACCCTGTCAGCATTGCGGAAGCAGGGCGTGGGACGGCATGGTGTGTTGCAGCATCGTTGTTCCCTCTTCCTGGGGAGCAGAAACAGGGTTGTCTTGGGACCGCAAGCGTTACTCTGTCTATTTTGCACGTGCCCTGGTGAGTTGCGAGCTGCCTTTCAATTCGAGCGACCTCAACTCATTCTCCTCATACCTCTCGTCCTTTGTTAACCTCCCCTTCCTCCATGATCCCCTTCCTCCTCCTCCTCCTCCTCCTCCTCTTCTTCCTCCACATCTCCTTCTTCTTCGCTTCCTCATCCTCCTCTTTTCTCATCTTCTTCCCCCTCCCCATATTCCATGTT